>OY992774.1:31480939-31483439 GCA_963921325.1 Logfia minima
GTTTAGGGTTTAGGGTTTAGGGTTTAGGGTTTAGGGTTTAGGGTTTAGGGTTTAGGGTTTAGGGTTTAGGGTTTAGGGTTTAGGGTTTAGGGTTTAGGGTTTAGGGTTTAGGGTTTAGGGTTTAGGGTTTAGGGTTTAGGGTTTAGGGTTTAGGGTTTAGGGTTTAGGGTTTAGGGTTTAGGGTTTAGGGTTTAGGGTTTAGGGTTTAGGGTTTAGGGTTTAGGGTTTAGGGTTTAGGGTTTAGGGTTTAGGGTTTAGGGTTTAGGGTTTAGGGTTTAGGGTTTAGGGTTTAGGGTTTAGGGTTTAGGGTTTAGGGTTTAGGGTTTAGGGTTTAGGGTTTAGGGTTTAGGGTTTAGGGTTTAGGGTTTAGGGTTTAGGGTTTAGGGTTTAGGGTTTAGGGTTTAGGGTTTAGGGTTTAGGGTTTAGGGTTTAGGGTTTAGGGTTTAGGGTTTAGGGTTTAGGGTTTAGGGTTTAGGGTTTAGGGTTTAGGGTTTAGGGTTTAGGGTTTAGGGTTTAGGGTTTAGGGTTTAGGGTTTAGGGTTTAGGGTTTAGGGTTTAGGGTTTAGGGTTTAGGGTTTAGGGTTTAGGGTTTAGGGTTTAGGGTTTAGGGTTTAGGGTTTAGGGTTTAGGGTTTAGGGTTTAGGGTTTAGGGTTTAGGGTTTAGGGTTTAGGGTTTAGGGTTTAGGGTTTAGGGTTTAGGGTTTAGGGTTTAGGGTTTAGGGTTTAGGGTTTAGGGTTTAGGGTTTAGGGTTTAGGGTTTAGGGTTTAGGGTTTAGGGTTTAGGGTTTAGGGTTTAGGGTTTAGGGTTTAGGGTTTAGGGTTTAGGGTTTAGGGTTTAGGGTTTAGGGTTTAGGGTTTAGGGTTTAGGGTTTAGGGTTTAGGGTTTAGGGTTTAGGGTTTAGGGTTTAGGGTTTAGGGTTTAGGGTTTAGGGTTTAGGGTTTAGGGTTTAGGGTTTAGGGTTTAGGGTTTAGGGTTTAGGGTTTAGGGTTTAGGGTTTAGGGTTTAGGGTTTAGGGTTTAGGGTTTAGGGTTTAGGGTTTAGGGTTTAGGGTTTAGGGTTTAGGGTTTAGGGTTTAGGGTTTAGGGTTTAGGGTTTAGGGTTTAGGGTTTAGGGTTTAGGGTTTAGGGTTTAGGGTTTAGGGTTTAGGGTTTAGGGTTTAGGGTTTAGGGTTTAGGGTTTAGGGTTTAGGGTTTAGGGTTTAGGGTTTAGGGTTTAGGGTTTAGGGTTTAGGGTTTAGGGTTTAGGGTTTAGGGTTTAGGGTTTAGGGTTTAGGGTTTAGGGTTTAGGGTTTAGGGTTTAGGGTTTAGGGTTTAGGGTTTAGGGTTTAGGGTTTAGGGTTTAGGGTTTAGGGTTTAGGGTTTAGGGTTTAGGGTTTAGGGTTTAGGGTTTAGGGTTTAGGGTTTAGGGTTTAGGGTTTAGGGTTTAGGGTTTAGGGTTTAGGGTTTAGGGTTTAGGGTTTAGGGTTTAGGGTTTAGGGTTTAGGGTTTAGGGTTTAGGGTTTAGGGTTTAGGGTTTAGGGTTTAGGGTTTAGGGTTTAGGGTTTAGGGTTTAGGGTTTAGGGTTTAGGGTTTAGGGTTTAGGGTTTAGGGTTTAGGGTTTAGGGTTTAGGGTTTAGGGTTTAGGGTTTAGGGTTTAGGGTTTAGGGTTTAGGGTTTAGGGTTTAGGGTTTAGGGTTTAGGGTTTAGGGTTTAGGGTTTAGGGTTTAGGGTTTAGGGTTTAGGGTTTAGGGTTTAGGGTTTAGGGTTTAGGGTTTAGGGTTTAGGGTTTAGGGTTTAGGGTTTAGGGTTTAGGGTTTAGGGTTTAGGGTTTAGGGTTTAGGGTTTAGGGTTTAGGGTTTAGGGTTTAGGGTTTAGGGTTTAGGGTTTAGGGTTTAGGGTTTAGGGTTTAGGGTTTAGGGTTTAGGGTTTAGGGTTTAGGGTTTAGGGTTTAGGGTTTAGGGTTTAGGGTTTAGGGTTTAGGGTTTAGGGTTTAGGGTTTAGGGTTTAGGGTTTAGGGTTTAGGGTTTAGGGTTTAGGGTTTAGGGTTTAGGGTTTAGGGTTTAGGGTTTAGGGTTTAGGGTTTAGGGTTTAGGGTTTAGGGTTTAGGGTTTAGGGTTTAGGGTTTAGGGTTTAGGGTTTAGGGTTTAGGGTTTAGGGTTTAGGGTTTAGGGTTTAGGGTTTAGGGTTTAGGGTTTAGGGTTTAGGGTTTAGGGTTTAGGGTTTAGGGTTTAGGGTTTAGGGTTTAGGGTTTAGGGTTTAGGGTTTAGGGTTTAGGGTTTAGGGTTTAGGGTTTAGGGTTTAGGGTTTAGGGTTTAGGGTTTAGGGTTTAGGGTTTAGGGTTTAGGGTTTAGGGTTTAGGGTTTAGGGTTTAGGGTTTAGGGTTTAGGGTTTAGGGTTTAGGGTTTAGGGTTTAGGGTTTAGGGTTTAGGGTTTAGGGTTTAGGGTTTAGGGTTTAGGGTTTAGGGTTTAGGGTTTAGGGTTTAGGGTTTAGGGTTTAGGGTTTAGGGTTTAGGGTTTAGGG
>OY992775.1:607500-1051958 GCA_963921325.1 Logfia minima
AAAAACGAGGAATCATTATCTCATACTGTGTAAAAACTTTAATTTCCAAACTTAATGTATTTTTTAAAAAGTTGAATTATTAGAAAAAAATTATATCGATTAAAGTGGATTGGTAATTAGTGTTTATGATTATGTTGAAATTTTTAATGATCAAGCCTCTTTAGAAAGTAGAAAGAAAAATGCACTTAACAATTGACTAAATATGTGATAAGGATTATGGCCTGTATTTTGTAGAGTAACATTTAATGAAGTAGATGACACGAGTTGTTCACCAATAATTCATAAATCCCTTTCGACAGGAATACACTAAAAATACTAGCACAAATATTGCTCGAGCTACTACTCACAAATTGTAGCTAGCTAGTGGTGGATATATAGCTATTTTTCTAATTTGTTTATATCTATTATTGTTGTATGTGGCTATGTAGGTCTTCATCAAGATTCAAGATCTTTCTTGTGGCAGTAGTAGGAAAATATGGTTAGCTTGAACAAAAAGGAATGCAAGTCAAGTGACAAGTTTACAAGTTGAACTTGATGGCTTGTTGCTCATGTTTGTTTGAGCTTATTTTATAAGCTTACTTGCTTAGTAAATTTTAAAAAGACGATAACCTCGATTTGGATGGATAATGAGTTTACGACTTCTTTAAACTGATAATGTTATAAGTCATTAAACCCGAACTTATCGATTTTTCATCTACCAATGAGTCCGTAAGCAAGAAAATTAAGTTCGGCCAAAATGAAAACGTCATAAGGTAAAGACTAAAGAAGGGAAACACAAGTGTATTGGGCTCGTAATTTATTTATGAATAGATATTAGTCTCGTTATAAATTATCACATTAATTTAAAATTAAATAGACGTCTTGCACTAAATTATAAGTAGGAAAGCATTACATGACTGACTAAATGGTCTTTCACTAATCCAACAATAAGATCGCGTTTACAACACTTAATGGCAACAATAGTATCGTTTGAAATAATACCGCGTAGTCTAGTTTCAAAATAACAGGACTGAGTAACATTTCAATACACTATAGATGACTGTACCAATCATTTCGTTTCAGTTGATTTTACCTTATTCTTGTGACATGCTCTTATAATCATCAGTACATAATAAAAAAGTATATATGTTATACAAACAATCAGTACATAATAAAAAAGTATATATGTAAATTGTAATACAAACAATCGAGCATTTTCGAGACTATGCAATTGGATCATTAATGAGTCACCATGGGCCTCATACAAACTATGGTCTGGGCTTTTATTCGGATGTGCTCCACTCAAAATGGGCCATTCAAATTTAAATTTATACTTTCTGTGTTTTACTGTTAGAGTCCATTTTTGGGCTCGTATTACAGTTTAGGTTTGATTTATCTCAAACTAATAATGGCCGTACAAATTCACCTACTTATATCACTTTTTACTATTCAATAAATACATGTAGAGATTTAAGTTTACATTATACCACTCGGAACGGAATCAATACCGAACCATATCAATCGATTGGTACCAATTTTTCTTTTAGCCTTAAAGTGAGCACCGAATATCATACCATTTAAAATGGGATGATACCAGTACGGGACCTGTATCGGTACGGTAAGAGTGGTACCCTATTGATTCGGTATCGCATTTGAATCATAATCGTCATTAATGATTTCATAAAGTGTTTCTTAAACAATTGTATGATCTCCCTATATACCATACAATGCAAGCGTTTGATAATCATCAATCATATAAATTGTTAATATTCCAAATCACATACAAAAACTATATTTTTATAAAGCAAAACATAAATTATTAACATTGTACGTAGTGAAGAAGTCAAAGTCACTACCATGGTCTTTTCTTGTTTGATATTTAACATTGTGCGCTCACACAAATTATTAAGATAAGGTCACCAATAAGCTATTTGACGAACCCCTTGGAGGCTATTGTCGCATCTGACTATGATACGATTTGTGAATAAGAGTTATAAAACTTCACCAATCACTTTATTTTATTCTCTGTATTCATTTAAGGTGCATCATATTACTAACCAAATTTATTTATTTATGATTTAATTATCATAATAGCAAAAATATTTATAATATAAGATATTGGTTCAAATAAGGAATATGGTTTTTGTGAGAAATAAGAGAAGTCAATGAGAATGAGACAAATGTCTTTTTCATTTCTCTCATTTTTCCCCATTTCTCCTTTTTACTCATTTCTCGACCCTCCATTTTTCATCTGCACGTTCATTTCCCCATCATCTTTTTTTTTCTCTTTACATTTAGCTTTTTTTACATTTCCCAACAAAATAATTTATATTAGATTATGTTTTTATAATATACATTATCTATGTACCCTATTTAACGTTATGATAAACTATATTTGAAATAATAAAGTTTATAACTACGATGCATCGTAATATTATAAGTTACTATATCATATTGTATCACTATGATGCACTTATACTTAAATGATAATGATGTTTATTGTATATTTAGTATGTAGATTGTAGAGTGTCATATTTTATAACTATAATGCACCATATCTTATAAATATGATGCACTGAATTTTTAAAATTTATAATACTATATTTTATAACTACGATGTACAAAAACTTATATCATAACAATGTTTATCGTACATTTAGAAATTAGAGTGTCATATTTTAGGACTATGATGCACCATTCTTATAATATAATGCACAATTTTTTTATAATGGATTTTATGTTTTATTTTAGTTATTAATGTAAGCTTTTCAATTTTAAAAAAGTATTTTATTTAAATTTGTATGGAGTCTAGAAATTAAAGTGACACAGTTATTATTAACACGGTTGTATCAGTTTTGTATCAGTGTGAGAAGTACCAATATGACATAACTGACACAAAACTGACCAGATTCACTTTTAATAGTGATCTTAAGATCGAGACTTTATTCAAAATTTATTTATTTTTACAAAATAAAGATCATTAAATACAATCGAGATAGTAAGTGTTACTTTATTATGTAATTTTTTATAAAAAAGAAATTCATGATCATTAACGTAAAACTTAAAACGATTTTACGATCTAACAATCGATCCTATAAAGTTAAAGATAGTATAACGATTCAGCACGTTTTCTGTTACTATCTTACACACGTGTATTGAACCTCCAAAATTACCAATCCAAAACTGAATTACCGTGGATTATAAAAACGAATTCGACGGTAAAAAAAAAAAAGTAAAAGTAAACTTTTTCAATACCTAATTAGAAAAAGAAAAAATGAGAATGTTGGGGTGTACGGGGTAGATAGGAACAATGATTAATGGTGGTGGCCAACAAGTTGATGTGTCCGGCCGGAGACAAACAACACGCCGGTCGTCAGTCGTTCGCAGGAAAACAGTGCACGTCTCTCCGGCATTTTTTTATTACAGTACCCTTTTTACTGTAATTCGTCAGTAATTGTCTCCATCTGCTCATTCCTCTTTCTTTGCTTCTTTTCATACGCTGGCCCGCCATTATTATTTTTTATTTATATATACAACGTCTATTTTGTAATAAAACGAACATTTTCTAAAGCTTCGTATTACATTTTTTTAATTTAATGTGAATCTTCAAAGAGACTAAACTTTTTGAATAACATCTAGAGTAATTATTTATAATCAATGTATCTAATTTGAGAATAAACTATGTTAGAATTAAACTTTTTCAAAAAAAAATTGTGAAAATTTAGTTATCTACTCAACAACTTTGACGATTTAATTCGAGCCACTTAAAATCAACCGCATGTCCTAAGAAATCGCCAATTCTAACACTTTAAATTTATGCCAAAAAGAAAATTCAATTGGGCATCTCATGTGATTTTACCAACTCAATTAAAGTGTGCCACTTATTAAAAAATTCGCTCCAATAAAAATAAAATTACCAGTTATTGTTTCAAAATTAGATTGTCGGTAAATTTAATATTTTTACACGTCTAAAATAATAATTATTCATACCTTGTGAATGATAATAGATTTAAAAAAATTTCTTAAAAAATTTAAGAAACAATTTTCTGTATATTTATACTTTCAATCATTTGAATACTACATTACTTTATATATATCAAAAGGCAATTACACATAATTGTAATTTCTTTATATATATTTCAGTAATTTTTAAAGATATAGAAAGGTTCATACTAATATATTATATCATTATAGATGTTAGATGTACATCTTTTATTATATCTTTTGTATTACGTGTGTATTGCTAAAGACGTATTTTTTTAACATGTCTAACAATTTTTTTGTTGTCTCCTTGAACTGTTCGATTGCTATCATACATAATCATAATTATTTAGTTTTTTAAGAATTTCTACCAGTTTAAATTGTAAATACTTTGTTACTTAGAATATGCAAGCTAATACAATCAAACTAAAATTTATATTTGTCATTCACGAAGTATGAGTAATTGTTATTTTAGACATGCAAAAATAATAAATTTACCGACAATTTAATTTTGAAACATTGACCGTCTATTTTGTCTTTATTGACGCAATAGTTTTGACACGTGGGACATTTTAATTGAATTGGTAAAATTGTCAACCGAATTGAATCTTTTTTTGCCGATTTCTATAGACACGTGGTAAGATATTGTGGTTGGCGAATTTAAGGTGTTGACCGGCAATTTTCTAAAACACACGGTTAGTTATGATTGGCTCGAGTTAAATCGTTTGAGTTGTTAGATGAGTAATTGAATTTCGATCGTTTTTAGTCAATTATTGAAATTTAATTTTGACATTATTTTGTTTTAAATTAAATACGTTCAATTTCTATGAGTAATTTTCACTAACATTTAAATAAATTTTTAAATAAATTTTAAGAAAGTTTTATATTTTTTTTATAAAATAACTTTTTGAAAACTACATATTTTATGAAAACTAAATTTTTCAAAATGGTATTTTTTATAAAAAAAATGTTTATTTTATAAAAAATGATTTATAAAGAAAATTAAAATAGTTTTTCTTATAATAAAGTAGTTAAACAAGTAACAAGTTATTTTAGATAATTTATTTTTATAAAAATAAAAGATAAAAGTGAGAGACATGATTAAATGTGTAAGAAGAAGTGAGAAATTGAAAGCGAGAAGTGAAAATGTTACTTAATTAATTTAAAAAATAGTAAAACGTAGAAGATGAGAATAAAAAATATGTATAATAGGACGCGAGAGAAACATGTGAAGTTCTGAATGGCTATGTACATCGACCTCAAAGACTACAAAAGGTTCTATTGCTACTCTTTTTTATTTTTTAAATATATGCCCCGATACTAACCCACATTGGATAGAAACCTTTCCATAAACGAGGCAAAGGGACAAGTGGTTGGCATTTGGCAAATAGATTTTTACTGTATTTTCTTGGGTAAAAGACAAAATTATTCAAAATAAATCCATCTATAACAAAGTTAAGGGGTTGTTTGGTTACAACTTACAACCATGATATCAAAGATGTCAATTTAGAAGTGAGTAACATAATTCTAAGAAAATAAATAAATCAAAAGCTAAGTTATAACAAAAATCAAACTTTAAGAACAATACAATAAACTTAATGAAAACAAAAATAAATTATTAGATTCAAAATTCCAGATCATATATACGAATAAGAATGGAACATATAAATACAAAACAATCCTAAAAACCAAGATCGAGTCTGAAATAGAATATCAACAAAATCTTTAAAAACCCTAACAGTCTAAACTTACTATAGATTTGAAATATGAAATCTTTAAGCCATACAAAATGATTTCATATATGAAAATCATATTAGGTGAAAAAGCAGAAACTCTGACGAGAACAACATCAACATTATTTTCAAAAACTCCAACGAGTACAACATAATAAAAGTTACTTGCTACTTGTTGAACCGGTAACTCATATCTTTAAGAATCATTAAATATTTATTTTTTTAAATTAGTAATTCATTTTAAAAATTCAAATTATTTGATACCTACGAATACAAAAGTGAGCATTATTAGTTATTTTTTTGTCAAAAAACCCTTTTTAATTAATAAACCTTCATTATAAAATCAACACTACACACTCATTTTCTATATAACTAAAAAACATAACATAGTTTTACATCTTGACACATAGGATTGCCACAAATTAACACATATCATCTTATTATCCTTTTAATAATCTTTCAGTTTGTATACTAATTCTTTTCATAAACTTTGAATTCATTTGTATATTAATCATCAAATTTCTATAACTTGGTTTCTTATATTTATAAATTCTCTAATCGTACCACATCAACTATCATGTTTCTATTAATCTTTTTATTCATATTATTATTATTATTACTCCGAAACCATAAGTAAAACAAACATACATTTTGCATGTCTTACGTTTATAAAAAGTGTGTTATTATTTTTATATTTTAAATATGCTGGACAAGCCTACTTAATTTTGATATATTCATCATTTATAATGTAAATTTATTGTCAACACTACATTTAAAAAAACACATTACGTCTTAAAAATGAACACGCTCATACCCTAATGATTATCTCATTTGACATCATTCTTATTCGTACTTCATTATCATGCATTATCTTTCTCTAAACAAGTTATGAGAATAACTTTAGATAAAGACTTGGTCAAATTTTTTCCTAAATTGATAATTTGACTCCATATGTATTATCTTGAGTAAATTTTATAATGGGTCGTCCTATAATACGACATGAAAACGTGAGTAGTATAAAAAACACAAGACAAGAAAAAGCACAAGTACGGTTAATAAAACATATTCGACCATTCGTCAAAAAGACATAAATTCTATGATAACCAAAACCACACAATACACATTCTCACTAACACGACAAAACATGCATTCACACCACCGGAAACCACCACATTCTGCCACATGTTGCTCCGATCACTATCTCCCTTAACCACAACTAACAATCCATTGTTACCATTGCATCATAACGCTTACAACAAAGCATTTGCAACTGATTTCTTGGTACCCGATCGATCACACTCATCATTTCGGCTTCAATTAGTCATAAAGAAGCTGAAAAGCGACGTAGAGAACGAATAAATTGTCATCTCAATCGCCTTCGATCACTTATTCCATGTAATTCTAAAGTACTACATTTTCCCTCGTTTTTTAAAATTTATATAATTCAGCTGTTTTTAGCGGTTAAGATGCGTTTAGTTGACTGCACAGATGTTGCTTGTTAAGGACATTTTTTATAAGTATATTTAGATTATTAACCTGTTATATTTTTATTATTTACAAAATTAATCTATCATTTCGCATGTGTTACTATACACACAGAATCTGTACAATTAATCTTTTGAATCATTTCGTCTACCTTATAAATAAAAGAAAAATCAACCCTCGTATCAACGTTTTGCAAGAAAACTACCCCACCCAAGTAGTTGAAGTTTGTTTTAAGAGAATGTTAGATTAAAGAATAAAAATCACTAAATTTTCGTAGTTTTCTTTAACCTTTTCTATGAGTTAAATAACACATCCCCTTTTACGTTTCTTTGTTCATGCGGTTTTTAATAAAGTTGTTCAACTTTACTAAGATTAGGGTTTGTATTATTGTTGTAGGGTTTGTATATAATGTTTTGATCAATTGCTTGATTGGTGATACTTTATTTAACATGTTACACAGACAGATAAAGCATCTTTGCTAGCAAAAGTGGTTGAAAGGTTAAAGGAGCTAAGACAAACAACTTCAAAAATCGAAAACAACAAAAATATGCCATTACAGACCGATGAATTAAAAAAAGCAATAACTTTGAGTAACGATCGAGTAGATGGAAGAATCGTAATAAGGGTTTCAATATGTTATGAAGATCGATCCGATAATATTTTATGGCACGTGATTCAAAGGCTAAAATCAATGCAATCGAGTCCTTTGAGAGTGGAAATGGTTGCGATGGGTGGACCAATACGGAACATTGTATTGGTGGAATGCGATTGTCGAAGAGATGAATGTGGTGAGTTGGTTAATTCATTGAAGGAAGCTTTGATTTGTTTGGTTAGATGTGATTTGGGTTCGAATGATCAATCGTCGAAATGTAGAAGAATGATGGTTGGTACATGAATGATCATAACCTTGTTCTTTGTTTTGGTTTATAATTGTGTGCCATGAAATTAGTGTGATATTTTGATTTGTAAATGATCATCGAAGCCTTTGTTAATGAGTTTGTAAGATAATTAGCAATGTTAGCATATTATTTTTTTTATATGAGATGCATGTTTGTTTTTGGTGTACTTTCATTGTTGTCATTTTGTGATTCTAACTGTATTTGTCACATAGAATAATATCGTACTCGTATCATATTTCATTTTTGGCATTTGTTGCTATTTTGTCAGGCAAAACAACTCAATGTTGCTATTTACAATAATATTCTTGCCGAAAATGGAAGATATTACGTAGGATTATATTTTTTTTTTTTTTTTTTTTTTATACTAGAACATCATTTTATGTTTTTGCATTTCTGGAAGACTTGTCTAAGTTTCTCTTTACCTTCATAGGCAAATCTAATACTCAAAGACTTGACATGTAAACTCAATACAAACGGGTGATGCTGCAAGCACCTCCTCTTCCTCTCAGCATACATTTCTTCATACATACACATAAAGGATGTATTCATTCAAAGCCATACAAAAAGAGTTCGTCAACAATCAAAAGTCAAAGGTGGAAATATAAACATTTAAAAGAAATAATTGATCTCAAGATCACCAACTAAGACTGCTATAGGACAGTTCAAAGTAATTAAGTTAAAAAGCACAACATACAATTTTTTTTTTTTGTTTGAACAAATTATGGTAAGTTTGTAAACACAAAAGGCATAAGAAGTTGCAAAATGAAGATCCATGTCGAGTGCGTAGTGATAATACAAGTGAGTTTCTAACTAAATAAGATCTGCCAAAGTGCTGGATGTCGAACAATTGGACCATCTATTTGTGAGATGTGAGTGTGAGGTGGCTGCTCGAATTTGAGATGCGATGTCTAAATGGCTAGATATTTTAATTCTGAGTTTTGATACTATACTGATGCTGTTTGAGGCTATTGATAGCCTTCGGTTATCAGTTGTAAAGAAAGAATTGGTGGAAGCAGTGACATGTACCACTGTTTGGTACATATGAAAATTCAAGAAGGATAAGATTTTTGCGATGAAAAACTTTAAATTGATAGAATTTTAAATGCTATTCGTGATTTTTTTTTTTTTAGTTAATAGAAATAAAAAGCTCTTTAAATTGGGTGTGCCGGTTGCAATACCCTCTAAACATTGTGTAATTTGTTTTTTCCTCTAGCTCCTTATTAGAGTTTTAAGTTTCTAATATATGGTTGGCTGTTTAAAAAAAATAAAATAAATAAACTTATACGAAGATTAAGGATATTTTTTGCTTTAACTCCATTTTGCAAAGTAATACTAGTTCTTGTTATACAATCTTGTTATAAAAGCCGTCTAACACACCATACTATCACAAAGTTATGACAATTAGTTTTTAAAAAGTATCATAATCCTAGACCAATACATCATACTAATTATTCTTTGTGTTTTCCTTTTGATAAGAACAAAAAAGTGTTCGAATCCCAATTGATTGTACTTAACATCTGCCAAAGTGCAAAGGAAGTAGAAGCATCAAACTACTTTTCTTGATTAAATACACAAAACATAACATTTGGAGCGACAAACATTGATTTTACTTGCTGCCAGCCAATGTCTTGTTTTTTGCTTCTATCAGATTACATTTTCCCCCTTTCCAAATTCCCACATTTAACTGTTCTCTCTAATTTCCTCTCTTTTTTACTCTTTCACTAAAAAGTTAACAAAATGGTAAATTTCGAAAAGTTAAGAGGACCCCAAAAAAACTTCTTCAAATAGGACAAGAGTCAAAGTGCATTCATTCAAAGCCCCAGCACAATGTAGTACACCAGAGTGATTGGTAGTGCTATCAACATTCCAAATATAACCCTGCATCACAAACATGTAAGCCATGCATTAAACATTGTACTAAAGCAGATTTTTGTTGCATGAAATACAATTTACTACAGCATCACAACATGTTACACATACATGAACTTTGACAAAGTGACAGTCAATAAGCTCAGATTTTGCAAACTTTAATGTTGAATTAATGGATTTATAGAAGAACCTTAATAAGTGAACCTCTAATAGATAAAAATATAGGTATGTACTTTATATAAAGAAATAAAAGCTTGTACACTTGAATATTTTGTTGCATGAAAGTAAAATAAAAACTCACCCTGTGCTAAGTATCTCTGGATGTACATTGTACTCCTTAGCAAACACAAAAGGGACGATTCCTTGAGGTAGAGCAGCCTGTTTTATTTAAATTTCAAGAACAAATCCATTAGTCAAAAAAACAGTAAAGACTTTGACTTTCAACAGTCAATACGACTTTTTGGCACTACCTGAACGATGGCAACATGTAGCAGTGTTCCTTCTAGTCTAAAGGCCATTGAGGCAGCTGTCATGACCGCTGGTCCAACTATGAAACGAACCGCCATAGCAAAGACTGCAACCGAGTTACCACAAGCTATAATTTTGGGTTGCAATGCCATGAACAAACCTGCACAAAGACATACACCCTTTTCAGAAGGGGAAGAATGTAAACGTAATTGAACAATCAAGATTTTAAATCAAAATAAACATACCGAGACTAAACATGGCCATGCCGAGACCAGCATCAGATAAAATCGCTATCGATTTTGCAACGATTGCGGGCATTACAACATTCCACCTACAAACAAACAAAACGACATGAATACTTTTCTGGTTTCAATTTCTTTTTTATCTACTTTGGAACCAAAAAAATGGGAATTTACTTGAATGAGACTAAGGACCAAGTGAGGCCAATGAGACTTGAATATGTGTTAGGATTTCTGATAAGTTTACGCCAGACCATGATCAATATAAGTCGAGTCATGACACTAGCAGGTGGCATAGATGCAGCCTTAGTTTCACCATGAGGGCTAGCCTTTGGATGGAGCTCGGCAGTTGAGCTAGAGCCAAGTTTAGATAGAACGGATGCGGCACGGTCCACTCCATTCAGGCCTGGTTGGTTACCGAAACTGAACTCATTTCGCCCAAAACCATCATAATCTAGTAGCAAGATTAACACAGATAAATTTTTTTTACAAAATATATCAAAGTAAATGAAGCGGATATATATTTTCAAATGAAAAGGATAAAGAATTAAAGTACTTTATGGATGTCTTTTTTTATATTTGTATAGATATACACTTGAGAAAATAATGGTGAAGGGAATGGAATCAATGAGAAGCACATGTTCAAAGGGTAGAAAAATGATGGCCATGTTTGTAGGGATTCTTGTCAATAAAAATAGGAATTAAACAAGAATGTTAAACAAATCAAATTAATGTAAAACAACAAAGAACATGAGATTTAATGAAAGAAAAAGATCAGATTTAACTAGATACGTGGATATCATTGCAAGAATGTTCGACTCTAAAATCAGACCAATAGATTGACATTAACTGATTCTAACCAGATATATCTTGCATGTGCTTCGCGTCGGGATAAACTACCATTTACATCGATTTTACAATATATTATTTTTAATCAAACAGTCTTTGACCTAAAAGTACCGAGGATCTTACAACAACTAGATTGTGTGTTCAAGTTTCGCTTGATACAAATATATATTTTCTTACTTATTGTGTATGCTATTTAAGTTTCACTTGAGATCCATGCATATATTCATGGACTCAAATTTCACTCGAGACGAATTTATATATATACATATTTTTTTTTCAAAAAGACCAATAAATTTAAAAGTGACAACAATTTATATATTATTTAGCATAATAACATATAACATAACATATATAATATAAAGTATCTTTCATAGAATATTAAGTATAAAAAAAAAACTTAAAAGGATAAAGTAAACTAAAAACTATCATAAGTTTAAAATGATACTCGATAAACAACCACTTACAAACTGATTATGTTTTTTATTCGGAAAAGGTTGATAAATATATTTTAATTTTATATTACAAAAGTTGAAAATTGAAAAAGAAAAAATAGTATAAAATTTGAGAATGTTGAGGCAAGGTTCGAACTTGCACCATGGTCTCTAGAATTGTTTAGTACATGCTTTTTTGACCAGTTGATCTATTTGATATATTGTTATTGTGTTAAAATCTTTTTATTTATATAGTAATATAAATCATAAAAGGACAAAACACTTATTAATTAAGTGTTTGCTAAATTTTAAAACATTGATGTTTGTTCAAAGTCACATGACAAATAATATGACCAAAAAAGTCAAATGTTGACCCTTTAGGACCAATTTATTGAATAAATTAACAATTTAACATCATCTCATCTAAAAACAAAAGGCAGGAATTAAATGAAACTCAAGTCTAACAGAAGAAGACATGCATGGCCAAGCTTTGAGGACACTTCTACATAATTGAAAACTTAAACACAACCAAACAAACTATAAAATCTTGGAAATAAGTGGACCAAGCCCAAAATTTTGGGGATTCTTAATTTCACATGTCATATAAAACAAAGATCACACAACATTAAGAAATCATTTAGTCTTTAACAACAGACAAATAAGCAAGGCACTACAAAATCAAATTAGACCCAATCTTCAACCTCTTAAGTCTTAACTCAATAACCTTTAAAATGATAAACGACTTATCTTAAAGTATTAAAACACCCCACAAAATTATTACTCTCATTCTAAGACCATTAAAAGACTTGACTATCAATGTATTAAAAGATAACACGAAAGTTACCTTTATACCCTAAAATCAAGAAGCTTTATAACCATAAAGATAAAACAACCTACATTTTAAATACGAAATTAACCCACAAAATAAGCACTTTATTTTTAAAATACACATCAAATTTTCACTAAAAATATATAAGAGAAGTTACAAAAATCAAACCTTTAGTGTGGGGTACACCTCCAAGATCATTCCCATACTCAGCACCTCTGAACACATGAATCCCACCTTCAGAAACTGGTGAAGCACTTGAACTCCACACAAACATATGTAAATCTTTCCCACCATCACCACCTTTCTTTTTCCCAACCGGTCCGTTCACCGGAGAAAATATTCCGGCGTTCGCCGGAGCAGGATACCCTGCACTCCCTTGCCCATTTAACTTACCACTTTCTTCATCATACCCACCAAAATTTGACCCTCTTGGACTAACCCCATTTTTACCATTTACCATCGAGTAAAAATCAGTATGGTTGAAACTAGACCCTCTTGGTGTTGGGTTTCTTGATGACTGCAATGAGTAAATTTCAGCATTTGTTAAGTTTGATGGTCTGGGTGTTAATGACACGCCGGAGTTCATGCCGCCGTGTGACCGCCGTGAAAAAATTTCCGATCTTGAACTGGTGGACTTCCGTACAGTCACATGTAGTTTACCATCATCACCAATTTCAGCTTCTGTTTGTAAAGGCTCTTTACCATCAAGTGATAAAATGTCCGAATCAACTCTGAATGAGATTATTGATCCAGCAGTGTCTGGAAACTGTTCAGCGATTAGTAGTCTAGCACCTCTATACTCAAACAAAAAGAGCATTAAAGTGTACCAAATAATGCATTGTAACACAACAATTTGGACCATTAAACTGCCTGAAAAATCACCATACATTCCTTTTAAAAGTGGGATTCCCATAACAAGTGTGTTTGGTAATGTTGATAAAGAAAATAAAGTGATTGACCATTCTAAAGAACCTCTAGCACTTAATCTTGACCAAAAGGCTAAAACAATTAGTACTATGAGTTTTTGAAGTGTATCGGCAGCTATGAATCTTGTGTTCATAGTGTAAGGATTGTTGGTTGAAATGAAGTGAAATGAGAGTAATGGAACAGCAAAGAGAGCTACAAATCTGTTGATTCCTGAACATTGATCTGGGGTGAAAATTTTCCACCATTTTACTGAACCATAAGCTAAGATCATAGCAACATAAAGTGGTACAACAGCAGTAAGAACATGGTAAAGATCAGTACCAGTGATCATCTTTTTGAAAATTTAAAACACGCCCAGATGATATAAAGTTGTGAAGAACAAAACCCAGAAAGGAATTTGCGAAATTTTGTTCAGGTTAAAAAGATTAGGGTTTGATGATGGTTCATGAAATGAAAGAAATCTTTTTAGGAAGAAAAGATGAAAAAAGTGAGACTGATTTTAAGGGAGTTGAAAAGATGAGGAGAAAGGGGGGAAAGTGGAGATGTGATGTGTTATATTTATGGGAATTAATAAATGGCAGACAAGAAAATAAAAGCTCATGTCTTTTGAGAGCTTTTTTTATAGTCTTTGATGATAGAAAGAGAAAATAGGAGGCTTAAGACAGTGGACAAATACATACTAGCATAAAATTAATGATATTTGAAGCTTGTCCAAATTGTAAAAGGATATGCTTATTTAAAGTTTCATCTTATATTTTTAAATATTTCTTTTTCACTTTTGTTAATCGTGTAAGAATAGTTGTAAAGGTCATCAATGTGCAAGGAACTTATATTAAAATGTAACTTTTGTATGAAAAAACTCATCTTCATTTATATTAATCACTTAATTTGACATTATATATTTTGGAGAAATCATAACTGTAACTAACAATACTCATAGTAACGCTCCTCACAATATAAAATAAAAGATAAAAGATGATGATTATATGAAAAGATAATTGGTACAGTCACAATATCTAATTTAGGTGAAGTTAAATTTAAAAGAATCACTGAAAATGTACTTATAAGAAAATTGAATAATAGTAATTATAAAATATAATGATTATCAATGTAAAAAGGTTAACAATAAAAATTATATATTTATTTTAAATTTTGTCTTTGACATCATGATGTCAAACACATATTTTTTCCCTTTGTTTGAGAACATATATCGTATATATTATATTTAAGAAACTTACCTCCAACAAATTTGAAGATGGACAAAGTTATCAATTGAAGTTCCTAAGAATAGTAAGTGCAAATAAATGACAATGAAGTTTTTTATCAATTGTGGAACTACCACTTATGGAAGATCAAAATCTACCTTGAAAGCTAAAATGATCTAACAAAATCTAAATTAAGAAGTGAATATATTCATACTCCGCCATGCACAAAATCTAATCACGTTCTTTGTGCTAGTGCTTGAAATCATGAATCGTTTTATGTTCAAAATCTTGTTCAACCATCAATGGAAATAGAAATGCTTTCACCCAAAGTTTTCATCTATTTTTCATAGTGAAAGGAACAAAATTAGATAGACAAGGGGAAAACAAGCACCAATGTTTCAATTAGGTGAGGAATATTTTGTCGATACCTTCTTCATATGTCCCTTTTTAGTGACACATTTGACATTTGTTTAACCGAGTGATGTCTCGCGAATGTACACTACTTTTCAAGAGTACATACATGCATTTTATGAAATGTCTTTCTAAGGAGGTTATATACATTACACCATTTTATAGATACACCAACCATGCATCAAAATATTGACTTATAAGTGTGAAAGTGTTGGTGGGTGAATAAAAATATAGTATAAATAAAGTTATGGTATGTAACATGGTATACAAGTATAGAACATTTTACATATATGGAATATTTTAAAAATTGATTTTTTAGTTGAATTTAAAAAAGTGTCGGTTTCGGTCAAACTGGCCGACTCAACCGATTTGGTACAAACACTGGACATAAGATATATTATACATGAAATATGTTTTAAATTGGTTATAAAAATCGAACATTGCTTAAAACACATACAAATGCATATAAAAACAACACTATACTCCAATAAATGTATCAAAATCATACAATTAGATATAAAAACCACACAATCGAACGTGGATACAAGTTTCAAACTTCAAAACGAGTAAATACATCATGATGGATCAAAAAAGTATATAAAGTTAATATATAAATACATTTTCGTCAAGACATAGAAGTATTATATATATCAAGTTCTTTCTCGCTGAGTAAATATACTTCACTATTTTGTACCTGTATCAAATTAAAAAAAAA
This sequence comes from Logfia minima, assembly GCA_963921325.1. Lineage (NCBI taxonomy): Eukaryota > Viridiplantae > Streptophyta > Magnoliopsida > Asterales > Asteraceae > Logfia > Logfia minima. The sequence continues at coordinate 623,521 of OY992775.1, forward strand.
GAAAGAAAAAGAGAAACCGGTTCAATCTCGATTCTGATTCGCGGTCCAACCAAGTCTGACCGGTAAACTGAGTGGTTTCGTAAAATCTAAAAATATGGTCAAAAATCGATGCACAACAAACCGTAAAGGTTGATTTTTCAGGTCCGATGGATTCTTAAGACCTTTCATATACGTGACAAATGTCATAGAATCTTGATTACATTTTGAATATCAAATCCAACTTATTGAAAATATGAAAGATTTGCTACGTAGGTCAAGTGTGATGTGGTAGACATAATGTTGAGTGTTGGGTAGAAAGTTGCTTCTGTCAGGGTTGCATGTAAAAAGTTTTTATTTTAAGGAATATGATGATGATGATGGTCTGATGTACGTACGGACATCGTGCTTCTTATGGATTGGCCCATTGGGCCTCCGGTTGGGCCCTCGCATCTGATAACAAAATCTAACACGAGTGGTAGGATTCTCTTTTATAACCAACTAAGTAGGTTATAAATTCACAATTAGGGAAGTTGTATTTAATTTTTATTTGGTTAATCTTTTTATATAATTTATAGACTCGCAATACAACGCGTTAAATTTAAATTTTATAAATGAATAAAATGATTGTGATGAATTTTTTTATATAGTTTATAGACCCGCTATAGTACGGGACAAATTTAATTTTAATAAAGTGAATAAAATATTGTGGTCGATTTTCTTATATAGTTCATAGACTATTTAATTATTATAAATGAATAGAATATTACAGTCTATTTGTAGCCAATTTTTTTATATTGTTTATAGACTCGCGATAAGGCGCGACGAATTTAACTTTTATAAATGAATAAAATATTTGGTCGATTATATAGTCTACGATTTTAATATAGTTTACAGACCCGCTATAATGCGGGACAAATTAAATTTTAATAAAATGAATAAAATATCGTGGTCGATTTTCTTATATAGTTTATAGACTATTTAATTTTTATAAATGAATAAAATATTTGATCTAATTTTTTAATTTAAATAATACAATATCAAATATTTAAGGGACTAAAAGTGTAATTATACGAAAGAAATTAAGATCATTAGATCGTAAATGGTGGAAAACAATGAAAGACTCAAATACCCCCATTGTATTCTCTTTTAATTATATATATAGATAGAAGATATAATGCATTTTCCTTTTACTTTTTAATCTTAAATTGTAATAACTTTTTAATTTGATAAAATCAACTTAAATGATTTGCTTTAGTTATCAATGTCAGATAAGTTATTTAAATTATTCAAAACCAACTAAGAAAAATTGATCTCACATCGATTTGTATACAAAATACATGTAACTTCTCTTCTCTTTATATAATCATCATATATCAAGTTTTGAAATTAAAAGACAATAAGTTATAAAAAAAATCACAAATCCATGTCTTTTCTAATTCATCATTAATGATTAATGAAATTTTATTCAATACGGATATATAGAATAACTCAATCCCATATTATTAAAAAATTAGAAGAAACATAACCGAGTCAAGATGACACAGATTAACTCATTTTTTTTGCCAAAAATCTTACAATTTCTAAGTGAACTGAAGTCTGCTGTTTAACGCGAGTATGCTACTAGTAAATCAAATACATTCCTTCAGCTTTTGATCAAATACACCATACCATTTGTTGTGACAGATTGATCGTATATTTAGTTATTTACCGATATGTTTATCTTATTATTAATCGATATATTTGTTGTAAAACAATTTAGTATGTTAAAAAAGTATTTCATTTTTTAGAGTATAAAACAATTTAAGTCCCATTTGTAAGCCTATTCCCCCTTATAATCAATCCGTAGACTGTATATGAACAGTAATAGAATATCACCCTTTTTTGACAGGTTGCCCGACTATCCACTACTGATACGATACTAAAGGAGAGGCCTCCGATTTGTAAGCGTTGTACAGTGTATGGTATCTAAAACTGGAAGCTATGTTTACATGACAATATCATGTCAAACGAGCGTGAAGGAGTGAAGGTTGCCAATAATCTATGTTCGTAACGTCAAGGAAACTGGACTAAATGTCAACACATGATTTATTAAAAAAAAGTTCAAATCTAGTGGTATTCCAAAAGGCTTATGTTTTCAAAATGTATTGTACGAGTTTTTGAAAATTATTATAAAATATATATATAATTCAAAAATCGTCTATAGTACGCACTGTGACTGTTTTTAGACATAAATAAATATAATTTTTTCAAGTTCTATACATATAATAGTAAGTTAAATGTATACAATAGAAGTTTTTAAAATTTCAATACATACGATAAAAGTTTTTAAAGTTCGTCACATACAATAGTAAAATGTGTAAAAGTTTACACATTACAAAACAATAAACTCTAAAAAGTATATGTATAGCTTTTGCATATAGTCCGGTAGATTTTCTTCAGCTATGTTTTTTTTAAATGTAAAAAACTGATTATTTACATGCCAACATTACAAAACTAAACCAAATAACAGACTAAATTGGCTTTTAAATACCAATTTGTTACTTCTCCGAAACCAGAACATTCACATACTCCTGCGCAAACCAACAAAGTATTACTCCACTAGGCTTCATTTCTTAACCACTAACTTTCTACTTAAGAAGATATGCAGATTCTGCTAGAAATACCTACGAGTCACTAGCGAGAAAGCTATATATATCATACCCGTCACACTGTTTTCATTATAGGAGTGATAGGTAATTCAAGATTCATATCAGGCCAGCTACATCAGGGCAGTGTAAGTACCAATACTGGGGTTATTATACCGAACTTCTTGGAGGATATTACTCCTAAGGATGTTGTCTTCCTCGTATCTTATAACTGCAAGAAAATCCTCCAATTCAATAATCTGATTCCAATCTTTAGACCTACACTGGATACTCATCAGCTCTTCATTAAATTATTATATATTATACACCAGTTTCGTTTCTGTCAAAAGTCGGAAGTGATATTAGCATAGGGCTACATCATATACTATTATACACTCTTTCTAGCATCTTTTCTTTCCTTCCTCAAGCAGGAATAATTCCAATTACATTAGATTAATCTGCATTATGAACAATCAAAAAGACCTCAGACCTTTAACTGCATGTCCGTATTACTATATCTTGGAATCTAACAGGCTAAGTCCACAAAGCAATTCAAATTGTGAAATTATCTTCATAAACTACAGCTATAATGCTATACTCTCAGTCAGTCTTAACAGAGCAAAGATAGCCCAACCAAATTGGATTCCACCTGAAAAGCATAAATTGCACTCTTCTGACTAAATTTATTTTGTAGTTTGAATACGACTTACTTATCAAAATTTCAATTAGCATACTCCATCACTAAGGCGTAAAATGATGATAGACTTCGGATATCTCAGTCTTCTCCAAATCTAATGCTCTAATACCTACTTTAGTTCTAACACTAGTATCCCTTATCCAGCTGATGGCGGATGGAAAAGCCTACATTTTGGCTTCGAATTAAACTAAATAGCGGCCATCCTATAGAGTATACCTGTGGACAACTTACTACACAGGCACCCCCATAAGGCCATAACCAAAACTTGGGAAAAAGGCATGAAAGAGATACAAGTGAATCAATGCTTCTAAAAGATTCCCCCCTGCTCCCCAAACAAACAAAAACAACCTCACCTTACATATTTACTCAGACAACGGTAAAAATAAGCAGATCATTTCAAGATTAAAAACATAACTGGAGCAGCCTTCTCACACACATAAATCTACACAGATATCATTGTTTAGCTATTCAACTATATCAGCAAAAAATAAAGAAAAATAAAAAGAGTAATCAAGATTCAAGAATAATGTGAAAGAAGCAACAATTCATTGTAAAACAGTATAGAAAACAAGAAAAGCCCATAGATATTAAATGTCACTACAGACGAACAAAAAGTTATTTAAAACGAGTAATAAAACCAAGCAAAAACTACAAAAAAGTTTACGAAGATCTTAGTAGAACACATCAAAGCAAAATAAGATTGAAACCATACAATCATAAACGTACCAAAACCTCCAAACAATCGATGAGTTTAATCAATTCTACCTCACTGTAACGATGTCATCGATCTTCAAAATCATTCGAACGCACTCTGTAGCTAGAGTGATAGCACTTGTGCTCACAAGCAGTGGTTGCACCACATTCTCCTCCAAAATATTAGTGATTTGCCCTTTCCTCACATTGATTCCAGCATTGATCTCACCCTGTGCATGCCTGTTACGAAGCTCCGTAACTATGGTAATCGGATTCAAACCAGCATTCTCAGCCAAAGTGTAAGGAACAACTTCAAGAGCCTCGGCAAAAGACTTAACACAATAACTCTCCATCCCCTGCAACACCTTAGACCATGCACCTAACTGCCTAGAAAGCTCAATCTCAGGTGCACCACCACCCGCAATCAAGAACTTTTTGTTCACTAGACACCTCACCACACACAAAGCATCATGCAAACTCCTTTCTGCCTCATCAAGAACTAACTGATTCGACCCACGAACAAGCACTGTTGTAGTCCTACCCATATCCTTAATCCCAGTAATTTTAACAATCTTCCCATCTCCACAGGACACTTCTTCCACCATATCCGCATACCCAAGCTTCTCAACACGGAAATGCTCAATATTCGCAATCGGCAAGCAATTCAATGTCTTGGTAATAAACTCAATATCATCACGCTCCACATCCTTAATCACCAAAATCTTAGCTTTTGCAAGATAATGCAAAGACAAATCCGTAACAGCATCTCTCAAAATACTCTTCTGTATCAACAACACGTTACAACCAGTAGCCTTAATTTTCTTAATCATACTCAAAATATAGTTCCTCTCCTCTTTCAAAATTCTATCCATTTGAGTATAATCAGACACCACAATCGACTGCTCGATATCTGTCTTAGGAGGTGAAATTTGAAACTGAATCACCGCAATTTTCGCATTCTCACAACGAGTAGGTCCACCAGCAGCATGACTAACTTTCTTATCAAAGACTAAACCTTTCACAAGCTCAGTATCATCAACAGTCCCACCAAGTTTCTTAACAATTTTCACATCTCTAAGATCAACTAAATCAGGTTTTGCAGGATCAACAACATTCAGAACAGAATCAACAGCTAACGGAGCTAAAAGCGTTGAATACTGAGAAACTACCTTACTATTCAACGAAGTCGAAGCTGATTTCACCAACGATTCACGATCCGATAACTCAACTGGAACCGCCATCGCAGTTAACACATCGACCGCTTTAACAGACGCTTTATGTAACGAATCAGATACAACAGTTGGATGAATACCTAAACAAAGCAACATTTCACATAGTTTCAGAAACAAACATCAAAAGCTTTAACAGAACGTTTATGTAACGAATCAGAATCAACAGCATTTGACATTGTTCCAATAACAATTTATGTATTAAAATAGAAGATTATATGATTTCAAATTCAGATTGAGCAAATATGCAGTAACTGTTAACAAATAAGATACAACAGAAAGATCAATACCTAAATTAAGCAACATTTCACATCATTTCAGTAACAGATATACCAGATGCTTTATGTAACGGTTCAAATACAACAGTTTTATCAATACCTGAATGAAGTAACGTCTGACATTGTTTCAACAACGCACCGGCGATCACAACGACCGTGGTGGTGCCGTCACCGGCGACGACGTCTTGTGATTTTGACAATTCGACGAGCATTTTAGCAGCTGGTTGAAGGACTTCCATTTTATTGAGAATAGTAGCGCCGTCGTTAGTAATAATGACTTCGCCGGAAGCGGTGGAGATCATTTTGTCCATACCTTTTGGACCGAGACTTGTACGGACGGCATCGGCGACGGCACGGGCGGATTTGATGTTAGCCATACGGACGTCGTCTTTGCGTTTGTTGTCTACGTAGCTTTCAACTTTAGATGCACGTGGAGCTGCGACTGCTGCCATGTTTACGGTGATCTGTAAAAAACCCTAATTTGTGGATTTTGAATGTTGGAGTAGAAGAAACCCTAAAATTGGATGGAAATGGGAAGAGCAAAGAGAAACCCTAGCAGTGAGTGAGAAAGAAGCGTAAAGTCGTAAACTAATTGGCTACGATTGGGGGTGTTTGGCTACGTTTATATTGTTATTCTTAACGAGTTTATTGAATCCAAGGATAATAATTAATTTATGAATTTTTAAATTAGCAAGACCGGATATTAACAAATTTCATGTCACTGTTCTTAGAAGGTCGTTTGTTTTGTTTGTGTGAAGATTGATTCGAGAAAAGATTCATAAACTTACCCCAGATAAACTGACCAATAACATAAGCCCTCGCAAGTTTGGCATGGAGTAAGGAGACATGTTTTCGAAACGAATAGAGTACAACGGGTAAAACAGATGAGCTGATGATTTTGAAATTTCGTAAAAAATACTTCTTCTATTTTTTGAGAATGAAATATTGAGAGAAAAAACAAGATTGATATGCACAAGTGTTTTGCCATTAAGACATTACTTACTAACATATTATACATAACCAATTATATTTTGAGAAGGATTGATCATAATAGTTTGTAAATTTCATTTTTATTTGTTGAAATTGAGACGTGAAAACTTACGTAGAGATTGATTTTCATTTATCTTTATCTTATATTGAAATATGGTTAGTAGTAGATCTAAAAATTGATATCGTAGGAGACAAAATATTATTACTAACAAAAAACTTTAATACCTAACTAAAAACTAAAAATTAAATTTAATGTATATAAAAAAATTATTAAAAACAAGTAAATGGTGTATACAAAGAAGATTATTTTTAATGTTTTTTTCACACATATGAACTATTTATTGAAATTCTAATTATATTTAATTTTGAATTCTATTAAAAATTACATATATTTCTACTACTAAACTCAATAAAATAAAGGTCAGAATATCTATTCTAACACTCTAAGTCCACTCCTAAATATATAATTATATGAATTTTATATTTAGTTGAGTTTTTCTCACCACTTAAAATAAAACATACTACAACATTTCAAATTTAATTACAGCTCTAATGAAATAAACTCGTATTACCCTTTGATTTTATTATACTCAGTATATACATATGTACATTTTGTTTGATTAAATCATTTCTGATATTCCGTACAGTACAACTACACATACAATATATATGTAAATTTTTTTGTTTTTAAGGGACTAAAGTTATCAAAAAACAAGACCTTCAGTATACGATTTTGACTTTCTACAGTCCATCATAAACAAACGACAATCAATGAGTTACGTTTCAACTCAATCAAGCTCCGAACTTGAACCATGGCGGAACCTAATCGTGATGGTAACCGGCGCATCTTCCGGAATCGGGTGGGAATTTTGTATCGATTTAGCAAAATCCGGTTGCAAAATCATCGCAGCTGCCCATCGAACCGCCTCAAATCTCTCTGCGATGAAATTAACAATTTAGACCGAACAAACCACGACGTTCAAGCAGTTGCGGTGGAACTTGACGTCAGCGCTGAGGGTCCCACAATGGAAGCGTCCGTACAAAAAGCTTGGAACTTTTTTGCCCGCATTGATGCTTTGATTAATAACGCCGGTATTAGAGGTAAATTGTGAATTTTTTAGCAATCGAATTATTATTATGTAGTATTTATTTATTTATATATTTTTGTTATAGTTTTATGTAGACTTGTATTTATGTTACTTGGGATTTTATTAAGTATAAATTAGTCATTGCATTTTGTAATTTTGTTTTGGAAAAAAGATCCAATTTTTGAGGTTAAAAAGTGAGAGGGATTCTGATCTCGATGATGATAAAGTTGTATGCTTTTTTGTTGAAAAAGAACGAATTGTAGTTTATAGGTTGGCAATTCAATTTTGTATAGTGTGCAGAACATGTTAATTGTGTATATGGACTGATACATACCATCCATACAATGATTTTTTTAAACTGTTTTGATATAAAACATTAAAGGATTATGTTACGAGTCTGACTAGATTTTGATAAATGGTTAAAAGTTTACTACTTCCTCATAATAATATGTAGGTTTTGATTGTACACATTTAGGAGTAAGTGAAAAATTTAGGAGTATTGAGTGCATGACTTGTAAGTCATGTAATGGTTCACAAATGGGAATGTTTTATACACTTGCACATATATGTGTGTTTGTGCTTATAATGGGTGCTTGGGATTCATTTTGTGTATGTGTGTATGTATGTCTGTGTGTGTCTGTATGTATGTCTATCTGTATGTCTGTGTGTATGTATGTATCATACAAATACATTAAAAAATATCTGGTTAAACTTCTGGAAACTCGTGTCGTTCTTGAATTTATGTTATCTTTGATGCTGTTTTTGCATTCAGGTCCTGTAAAAAATCCATTGAATTTGTCAGAAAAAGATTGGGACAAGACGTTTGGAACAAATGTAAAAGGATCATGGTTGGTGTTGAAGTATGTTGGCCTACAAATGCTTGCTTGTAATCAAGGAGGATCCATAATTAATATCTGCAGGTCTTAATCGCGGTCATCTACCTGGTGCTCTTGCATATGCTACTTCTAAATCAGCCATTAATACCATGAACAAAGGTAATCCGTACTAATTGTATAATTTCGATTCTTTCATACGAAAACAGATCAATTCGGGTTGTCATATATTTGACCCGTTACCCAACCCATCTGTTTCCCATGTTTAGCAAGAATCTTCCTTAATCCCTATCCCCATATGTGTGTAAACATAGGATTCTTAAGTCTATGAAAGAGATACATTGCTTATTTTGGAATTTGTGGCTCACTGGCTCATTATCATATTCCAATCTAATTCTTAAGCAATGTTACTTTTCAGAACTCGTACTACTGTACTAAGCTTTTCTAATACTTTTATGCTTTTTTCAGCATTTTAATTGTTGTGAAAGTATATTTTATTTTTTCATTCTGGAAGAAATATGGTGTAGTATGACTTTTGACGTCAAGTAAACTAGTAGAGTATGGAGTAATCTTCATAGTGACATTCACTGATTAGACTGACCTATCATATAACCAAACTGATTTGTTATCACTAAACATGTTGGTGTTAGTTTAATTTTTGCGACTAACTTCATATAAAACTGAAAAACTGTGTGTTTGACTTTAAAAGTCAAACCATCTACTAGATCAACTATATCTTTCTATTGTGATATTGTATTTTCCATTTGACACTTGATGCTTTTTGATGGATGCTTACAAAAACTTTGAACACCACCAAATTTTCATGTTTGTTGTGATGATCATTATAAATGATGTCTAAAGATTTTAACTTTATTGATTGACACCTAGGTAATGGCAATGGAACTTGGAAGACACAAAATAAGGGTAAACTCAATATCTCCTGGGATTTTCAAAGCCGAGATTACAGAGGAACTCCTGCAAAAGAAATGGTTTAAAATTGTGCTTTCAAATACAATGCCGTTGAGAGAATTAGGACTTACTGACCCAGCCTTGACTTCATTAGTCAAGTACCTTATTTGTGGCTCATCAAACTACGTGACGGTTAACATATTTGTTGTAGATTCAGGGCACACCTTACCAGGTGTACCAATTTTTTCATCACTTTAAACTTATGGTGCTATGTTCTGTTAGCAAGTTCATGGTTATCTGATGTTTTTTACATCAGTTATGCTAATAAATAATACTGAGCTAGAATCTTATCCTAACTATTCTAAGGTCGTTTGTAGGACTTGCACTGTGTTCTCAAGTTGCTTTTTGAATGAAAAAAATGTATCTGACATAATGTAAAACGATATCACTATAACATTTCAAACTTCATTTATGTTCATGATATTGGACTTGAAGGATGGAAGCCTGTAGGATTTTCGATTCAAATAGGATATAGCTTCCCTAATCTACTTATATTTTGGATTAATAAGGTTGCTACTTGTAATAGTAACTGTATATACTTAAAACAGTAATTTTCAAACAAACAAACATTTTGAAAAAAAACTGTTGCTTTAATTGGATATAGCTTAACTACATGTGTTAGCAGTAAATTTACCCAACTAATAATGATACTTCTGGCACCAATTATTCGTACATTTTTTTACTTTTGTGTATCAGCTATCAATATAACTAAACTTTCCATTGTTGTTGCATTTAATTATTGACTTGTATGTAACATCTAAAGCCTCTCCGTAGCTAATTACATTCTATGCAATCTCATTTGACAAACTAAAGACCCGCCAACCCTAAGCTTTGATCTTCGTCGACTATAAATTATTAACATATGAAAAACTAATTATCAAAATTGAAACATCAATGGGACAGCATGCCAGATGTATGATTTAGAATTACGAGACCTTGAAGACAAGATTGTGATGGTTCCTGGTGCATCATCGGGCATGGTTGGGAACTCTGTATCGTCTATTCGTCTTAGCCAAATATGATTGCAGAATCATTGCAGCTGCACGTCGAACACAAAACCTCAGGGCTTTGTGTGACAAAATTAACAATTTGGATATCTTGGATAGTCAGTTTCAACCCAAGTGAAACCAGGAATAGTACTGACGTTTGAGCAGTTGCAGTGCAGCTTGATGTTAGCGCTGATGTTTCTACTGTTGAAGCCTCTGGTAAAAAGGCTTGGGACGCTGATGACCGTATTGATGTGTTGATCAACAACGCTGGAATTACAGGTAACTGAATGGTGCATCGAGATAATTTTTTAATCAACATAAGGCTGACTTTAGTAGCAGGAAGCCAGGAAGTCATGCCGGAGAACTACAGTATAATATACGGTTTGCTTCGTAGTCTATTATGAAAAACAAAAACACCTTTTTATTCTCTTACACCTGAACACATTTTTTTAAAATTTTCACTAGTTTTCTAGAAAGATAAAACGTTTCACTCTCTCTAGGTTAAATAGAAATTGAAAAATTAAGAAATTTTTATGTGAGGTAACACACCATAGTTATTGTCAGGATTCTAAAACATGGTTAAACTTATGGGAAATTCAAGCCAATCCTCAACTAAAAGTTTCTTCTCTTTATTTCTGTTCTATTTTTCCTTTTCACATTGGAATTATATATTAGGTCCTCAACGAAGTCCATTGGATTTGCCAGAAGAAGATTGGGATAGAGCCTTAAATACAAATGTAAGAGGATCGTGGTTGGTGTCATAGTACACTTGCCTTCAGTTGTGTGCTCTTAATCAACGAGGAACTATAATCAACATCTCTTCTATTGCTGGACTAAATCGTATACATCCTCATGGAGCCATTGCATACGCTTCTTCAAAAGCAGCCCTTAATACTATGACAAAAGTAATGCGAACAAATGATTCAAAAGTTTCAAGTATATATACAAACTTAAAATCGAACTTGACAGCTAATAATCTTTGTAGGTCATGGTATTGGAACATGGAAAAGATAACATAAGGGTGAACTCAATAGCTCCTGGGATCTTCAAATCTGAGATTACAAAGGAACTTTTACAAAATAAATGGGTTAGGAATGTGGCTCCAGAAACGGTTCCATTGAAAGAATTTGGCCCGACTGACCCAGCCGTGACGTCTGTAGTTAGGTACTTAATCCATAATTCATCAAGTTATGTGACAGGGTAATATTTTCTTTGTAGATGGAGGATATTCGTTACCAGGTGTACCTCTCTATTCATCACTTTGAACTTGTCAAATTATGTAACCGATAATGATATGTACCAAAATTAGTATTCACAGACCTATCACTAAATTACAATAAAGATAGTATTTATGCTAATTGATATATGGAATTTTGTCATTGAGAAATGATGCAGGAAACTGCACTATACACCGAGTTATCCATGATCTCCTATGATCACATATCTGCAAGTCAACCAAACTTGATCCGCTTGTTTAGACCCACACTAAAAAAGACCAGTTTCAACATAAATCTGTTTGACCCGTCACCCACCCATTTCACCAGTCACCACCTGTATAAAACATTGAAAAATTATTAGCTACCATCCTTGATTATTAAACATAGAGTATGGAATCATATTCATATGTACCGTTGATCATAGGATTATTTGGAATTTCAATTATGATTTATGAACTAACGGGTATGGAATCATATTCATATGTACCGTTGCTATTCTATATAACTAGGTTGATCGTAGGATTATTTCTCTCTATTAGAGTGGATTTGTGTGTGATAGAAACAACTTCTGATTTGGTTGTTGAATTTTTAATTAAATGAATAACACATGTAGTCCTTAATTTATGGTTCCATGACATACGAAATCATGTGATAGTTTTGAACTTGTAACAGTTTAATGATATATACTCCATTGATATGGTATTTTGGAAATCTTCTGTTTTATGTATGTACAGAATAATAATACGTCTTCGTGGCCTTCCTCATTGGTACCGTACCAATCTATTATTTCCGGAGGAACTTTGGAAGTGGCTCGTAATTTTGCTGTTTTGACGAGTGTTGATGCAGGGTATCTTGTGTCATGCAAAGGCTAAGAGGAAAGAAGGATGTTAAGACAAGGTAAGATTACTCTTTTAGTTCCTATAAAGACATGAACAACCCTTTTTCAAACAGCAAATATACATTTAAGACTTCCTTTTTTGTTTTGAAACAGCAAAATTCATCTAGGGATTTCGTTTTCCAAACCCACCAACATATGAGTAATCCAAACTCAAGTAAGATGGTGGGTTTGAGAATCCGTTTTTCAATCCATCTCGAAACTTATTCTCCTAGCGATTCCGTGTTTTAAACCAAACACGTTCCAAATACATTTAGAACACACATAGAAACACCATTTAAAACTCGTTATGACTTTTTGGTCAATACTATGTAACATTTTTTGTTAGTTAGGTGCACAATGGACTAGTTGGATATGTAAACAAGTATAGGTATATACTTATATACAACTACTACTACTACTACTAATAATAATAATAATTAAACATTATGCATAAAATTTGGTTAAAGTACACGTGCAGCACCTCTCAACACATTAATTACGAAGAAGACATGAAATAAACACAGCACCGACCGACCACGTGGGACGATTCTTTTTCTTTTATAGATATTTCTATATCTATATTAATGGTGAAAAAGTTATTTTATTCATCTTAATTTAAATGTTTACTTTTATTTATTGTTTGTCCAGAAAAAAGATTATTAAATTTTAAATTTATTTTATTATTTTCAATAATTTACTTTTTAAATATTTTCAGTCAGATTTGCTTTAAATATAAGCATATAATTGATATTTTATTAAACTATTAAAAATTCAATAATTCTTATTAAAGAACATTCTGTTCGAGACAAACAGAACGAATAAAGTGTTAGGTAAAATGAAATAAATGGCAGTGTTCATACACCTATGTATGAATGAATATCCTTTTGATTTAATGACATATAAGTTGTATATATAGATATAGATATAGATACAGATAGATAGATGTTAATGAGCTTTTATTGTGTTTAAGTTTTTTATCTAAAAAGTACAATAAGTTTTTGAAAATCTAATAGAGGTACTTAAGTATAACTAAAAATTATTCATTATATTAAATGATTTATTTATAGCAATATGTCACATAAAGAAATCAAATGGAGACTCATTTTATAGCATCGAGCTGGATTTTCTTTCTGTTTTTGTAACATCCGAAACCAAGGGCGGGTCAAAAACAAACCCATAAAAACCGTGGCGATCTTATCACAGGTATTTATTGAGTACACGTGGCAGAATATAAGCCGTAGAACTAACCGCTTTAGAAAATGAGTGGGTTTGGAAAGGTTAGGTAGAGCAATTTACGTTTCCAGTCTGTCACCGGAATCTTGCACACAATTAAACTCAATTCAACCTTTTATTTTATTAAATGTCCAAATCACGTCAATCTAAATGTCTTTTTCATTGTAAAATTCGTCTAGTGATCAACACCTATACTAAAAAAAATATGTGAACAAATTCTTGATCACTTAAAGTGAGGGATAACAAATTATTATATTATCTTTTTAACTATCTCACTCAATTTTTAAATATTTATATTTAGTGTGATTTATATAAACTTAATATATCATAATTATTAATTAACTTTGATCACAAAATATGTCCACAATTATTTGTGTTTTTCATAATGATGTAACTTAGATTAATCGATAACAAAATGTATGTTACTATCAAGAACTTGACACAAAAAGTTTAGAATATTGAAACAAAATATCGTTACTATTTTTGATAAGTATGTTATTTAACATTTTAACACTTAAATTCAACTTAAATAATTATAATGGTTAATCTATTACCATTATATAAAGAGTTTTATCATTTAATTATCTTAAAGAAAATATAAAATTATTATTTTGCAATTTCAGTTAATATAACATTTAATGTAAATAGTACAATCACTTTGTAACTAGATTAACTATTTATAGCTTTATCTTTTTAATGATTCAATTTATAATTAGAGATTATAATTAGACGTTCAATATTAATAAATTTTAAATGGATAACGGGTCAAAAGCATTGTGCTGATTGGTCAGTTGACCAATTGTCCCGGACTTTAACACAATTCTTACTAAAAAATTTAAAATAGTTGACAGGTTCCGAATTAGTAAATTGACGGGTTGAGGATTCATTCCTAACCCATTATCTAACCCAATTATCTTTTTGTCAGTTAAGGATAGAATTTTAAGTTCTATTAGCAATTATAACCACTAATTATAATAATTTGAAATATGTAAAATAATGTTAGAAAATGTTACTACATACTACTACCGTTTCAATTTTCACTCAAATGGCAAATGAAATTTTCTATATTATCGAATTTTGTGAGCAACATATCAGTATAAATTAAAAAATGGAACTTTAAAGTTACATATATGAGCATTGTTAGTAGTATAAATATAGGTGATGCCCATATTTATTTAAATGTCAATAGATAAACACGAAATCAAATGAGCATCACTAGTCTAAGATTTGATTAATGCATATCTCAATACATATTATAACTAAATTATATGAGAAATATATCATGTCATATTTAACAAATTATCATGTCTTAAAAAATTATTAAAATTTTTGGAACCCCAAGGCATGGTTGTTTATTAAAACGTGATAACTATATTTGTAACTTGCAAATTAAATGATGAAAGAGGAAAGGTTAGGTGCACAAACTAATTATTATATTTTTTTTTATCCCTTAAAAAATACACAATAACAAATAGGTATAACAATTTCACCGTGTGACCGTTCCCAAAATGGTTGCTAAACGTCATGCCATTTTCCCAATTTTAGGACAAAAACTTTAGAATATTTAACATCAAAAGAACCAACAAAAAGAAAACAGAGCATTTAATGATATCATAAAATTCACTTTATGCCTAATAAGCTAACATATCTCTTTGAACACTTTTCATATAAAACACCCTAGCCCCTAGCCGAGTGTGAACGATTATCATTTGATTTACCAGAAGCAGAAGAAGAATCAGTAGGTAGGCACTCGCTTGTACAAGTTGTTGGGTAATCGCGGTGTTGCTACCGCTTGAAGTGGGTTCTTCATGTAAGTTACCATTCCCGGGGCCTCTGTCAAGTCCACTTCTTCAGGTTTGATCCCGGCCGGTGGGGTCCACTCAAAATGGTGCAAAAGGTGACCCAACATAGACGTGACCAAGTTGATCGCAAGTTGTGCACCCGGGCAGACCCGTCTCCCTGCCCCAAACGGCAGTAGCCGGTAGTCGTGACCCTTAACATCGACATCCTCTTCAAAGAACCGTTCGGGCCTGAACTCATCAGGGTCCTTCCAGATGGAAGGGTCACGGGCAATGGCCCAAACATTTACGTGCACAATACCACCTTTCGGGACATCATATCCACCGAGCTTGACGTTTGAGTTGGCCTTGTGTGGGAGCATGAGTGGGGTTGGTGGGTGTAACCGTAAGGCTTCTTTGGCTACTGACTGGAGGTAAGGGAGCTTTGAGAAGTCGGTTTCTGACATGATGCGGTCTGTTCCGATGACCCGATCGAGCTCTTCTTGAGCTTTTTGTTGAACACGTGGGTTCTTAACTAACTCAGCCATTGCCCATTCAGCAGAGATTGAAGTTGTGTCCATTCCCGCTGTGATCATGTCCTGATTAAAGCCAGTCGACAGATAATTTAGTAAAACCATTCGACAAAAACGTTCATTGAACGGAGACTAAAGGTGGTAACTTTGACCCATTTACTAGTTTAATAAGTCAATTTGGGTTATGTTAAGGGTACCCTTTAACGGGTCAAAAAAGTAACTTAAAAAGAAAATCTATCAAATGTAGAGGTGACAATTGACAAGTTTCAATAAATTGATTTTGGTCAAATTTCAGCCCATTTGACCAATTGGCATTACCCTTTCAGCTAAATATTATGATTTGGCCCGTCTGAGATAAATGACAACACAAATCCACCAAATTATAAGTAAATGGGTTGAAGTCGCAGCCATTCTAGTCAAATGGGCCAAACAGGGTGATATTTCTTCTAGAGTGTAATTTAAAAGCCTAGAACCTGATAAATCATTTTTTCAAGCATTCAAATTATTACAGAGACAAATATAGTTTTGGTAATGATATCTGGATCGCTCATTATACATAAGAAAACTTCCATTTCTGGGCAAAGAGTGTTTCGGGCCAACCTGACCCAACCCACCAAACTTAAAAGACTAGATAAGAATTACGTACCCAAAGAAGTCCAATAATTGTGTCATCACTGAGATCATACTTCTGTTGAAGCGTATGCAAAGCATCAATGAAATGCTCTTGGGCTCCACCAGTTTTCTTGCGTGCAAGATCATGTTCTGCCATGATGGCTTTTGTGAGTCTGTCTCTGCGTTGTTCATGCTTCAAAAGAATATCGTTTTCACCTGCAAAGAACCACCTCAACCATGGAATATTCTCAGCCATAAAAACCTTGCCACCGATCTTAATTCCATTCGATACAATGCCTTTAAATTCTTTCCCTTGATCATCCATTCCACCTTCCGAATTCACAAATCGTTTCCCAAATGTCAATCTTGTAATATTGTTGAATGCCACTGATCCCAAATAACCTCTCATCAGTATGCCTTTTCCTCGGTTATCTGCACGTAAGATAAAAAAAGAGCCAATTTGGGTTACACGAGAAACTACCTACATTGCTTTGCTAAATAAAGGATCATTATGATTATAAGATTATTGCACTTATACCAAATAAATTAATTATTTCTGAGATAAATTTTGGACGTGCACGGGTGAACCCAACCCGCCCATTATGACACTTCAATTTTTGTGGCAAAAAATTGATAGACTAGATATAATGAACTTATTCCCTTTCCCTTTTAATAGCAAGTAACCATACAGACGCCCAGTCGGTTTCAAAACAGTCCCCTTAGAAATTTATACTTGATTGTGATAAATAGAGACCATTCATACCTAACCAGACCATTCATTTTTAATTTGGATAGCAAGTTAGGTACAGTACGGCAAGCTTAATGTGAAATCAACTTCATATTTTAAAATTCAATCACCTGAAATTTATTATTATTGTCTCCATAAATCTAAGATCAATTCTTTATAATAAAAAAAAAAGGTGCACAATGTGAATCTATCACAATAAAGGCCTCACAAAGATATAAACAGGTATCAAGTAATTACTTTAATTACATGAAAACATTCAATTAACTTCTAAAAATGAAAACTTTAAATCAAAATCATCAAATATTATTCTGATCATGTCTATTTAATCTAGACCACCTAGCTCAATGATATTTTCATCATGATCTTAGGATATAATTTTCAAATTAATCCGATTTCAGCTGCATTGCACGTACAACACAAAATTCCTAATTTCAAATCCTAACAAACTTGACATGTCTAATCAAAATTCAAAACCCCTCAAAGTTGCATATTTCTAAGTACATCTGAATCCAACAAAAAGCACTTTCCTAAAATACTCACCTAAATCAATCATCCAAATTTACCTAATTTCACTAAAATCAGAATTCACAAAATTCCCACCTACTAAAATACATAGATCTAAACATCCACACACACACACTAGAACCAAAAAAATATTAAAAAAAATAAAAAATAAATTCATACCAGGGTCAGAAACATGGTTAAAAATATCTTCAACCATAGCAGAAACTTCATCTTCTCTAATGGGTCTCAAAGCTTCTAATCTTTTAGGTGAAAAAAGCTCCAAGTTACAAACTTTTCTAACTTTAACATAATGGGGTCCATAATCAGCCCATATTAAATCTTGACCACCTCTACTAAACGACATCGTTGCACGGTTCCTATGTCTATCAGCCAACATTTGATCATTTTCTTTCAATACTTCTTTAGCCAACTCACTACTATTAACAATTACATTTATTTTTGAATCTAAATACACAGAAAATATCGGACCGTATGTTCTTGCCCATTCAGCATAACATCTAAACTTAACTGGTTTTACATCGTACAAGTTTCCAACAATTGGAAGTGGTCGTGGGCCCGGTGGAAGTTTGAACCTTAAACGAAATACTAATGATTGAATTGTGTAATACACAATTGGTAAAATGATCAAAATGGTCGATAACAGAAGTAAAACAGCCATTTTTTTGTGTTTTGGTGTGTGTGTGTGTGTTTAACTGTTTTGTGTTTATTTAAAGATAAATAATGGGGTAGGTGTTTGTGTATGTATATGTGATGAGTTTGGTTGACTAGTTGGTGGCGTTTCTGAGTCCACGTGGAAGGGTAGAACTGTAATTTGTGAGGGGTGGGTAGGTGGGTATTTGCATTGGGATTCAACTTGCACATAAACCTACTACCAACTCTTTTTTATATTTAAAAGAAAACTCTTATTTTTATAGAACCGACTTTTTGTAGAAAAGTATATACGTAATATGTAAAAACAAAAAAGATGTTTACTTTTCATGAGAGGAGAAAGGGCTAAATTCGGAGTTGATAAGGTAGTGTCATGTGTCGTTACCATTACGATGTTATTAGAATAAATTTCGTTCTTTCAATTTAATACAGTGATAATAATTGATCGAGATTTATTTGGATTATACTAATGAATGGATTGTGTTTTATATCAAAGCGTGTCAATGGGTCACATAAATAATTTAGTGATAATGGTTGGACCACATAAATGGGTTCAAAGGGTCAAGTTGCTTAAAGTCGATTCCTAATTCATACAACTTCCTTAGTTGTTTTGATTCAAGGTTGAATTTATTGATGTAATATTGTTGTTTTCTTAGTTATCGATCAGAAAGTGTTTTCGGGTCAACCCGTTTTGGACTGTCCCAACTTGAACAAAAAAGTATCCATTTTCACCCAATATCAATTTTGACACGTTTCAACCCTGAAAAGTTTTGACCTTCTATTCTTAATGTTCAGCTAAGGCTTGCATGTTTGATATATTGTAGTTCGCTGAGAAAGTTCTTAACTCTGGTGACGAAGAATAGAAGAAGAGGATGAAGGAGACACATCTGCACTAAATGCATCAAATGTCCAAATTTTTCTGCCCTAAATGCACCAGATATCCAAAATTTTGACTCATCATGCTCAATGCCCAAGGTACACTTCTACTTGAGTATTCTGGATCATGTAACATGCATCAAAACTTTGTCTCATTTCTATTAGCTATGTTAAGTTGTCATAACAAAATAAATAAGCATGAACGGTCTGTTTATTGTGGTTCTTGAAAGCAATATTTGGATATGACTCTTGATATCTTTTTGACTTATAGTTGGTTGCAATTTAGAATCACAATGCTTTATATTTGTTACAATATTAAGGATGACGAGGAACCAAAAGCCTACAGCAAGACTGATGAGGTAGAAGTGGATCAACAAGATTATGAATGAATGCGTTATCCGTTATTTGTTTACGTCTACCTTTATTATGGATTAAGTTCAAGTACTTAACGAAAAAAGGGATGGAAACTTACATGAGGATGTTTTGCCTATATAATTTAATTCAACTTTCATGTGTAGATACAAGAGTGCATGATATAACACAATACTGTTACAAGAGAAAATAGCGCTAATAAATATATATGGTCCTCAGGGGATTAGGCAGAAAAAGGATTTATGGAAGGAACTTATTAACCTTATGAATTCTAAACATGCTATTTGGGTTTTGTTCGGTGATTTCAATTCGGTCAGGTGTCGTGAAGAAAGGTTAGGCTCAACATTTGTTGAGAGTGACGCCAATGCTTTTAACGATTTTATTAATATGGGAAGGCTTCATGACTTTGCTTTATGAGGTAGGAGATTCACAAGATATAATAGAGAAGGATCTAAATTAAGCAAACTTGACAGGTTCCTTGTCTCGAGTAATTTTTTTAGCTTTTGGAAGAATGCAAAAGTCACAACCCTCTGTCGAGAAGTCTCTGATCATTGCCCTTTAATGTTATTAGAAGACCCAAAGATCTTCGGGCCAAAATGCTTTAAATTATTTAATCACTAGATGGAGTAGGATGGTTTTAACAAGGTGATAGAAACCTCGTGGGCTAGTGGTGATTATAGGGGTTCAGCTGATATTGTTCTAAAAAACAAGCTTAAGCAGTTAAAGGTGGATATTAGAAGCTGGTGGCGGGATCTCTCAGAGAAAAACAGTTGTAAAAAGAAGGATATTCAGTCTCGTCTAGATGAATGGGATGCTAAAGCCGAAGCTGGGATTCTCACCTCTTTTGACTGTTTGAAACGTGAGGAAGACCTGATGGTTCTTAATCGTTTAGATCAAAATGAGAATGACTCTCTTAAACAAAAAAGTAGAGTTAAATGGGCCATCGAGGGAGACGAGAACACCAAATATTTCCACTCGATCGTGAACAAGAAAGGTAGAAGAAACCAAATCAATGGTTTGAATATAACTGGGAACTGGGTCGAGAACCCGAGTGCTATTTAGCTGAGGCGATTAACCACTTTTCTAACCGTTTTCATGATCCTAAACCTAATCGCCCAAAATTTAAATGTGAGCTTTTTCGACAGTTGGATGAGCATGACAGATGCTTCCTCGATTCTTCTTTCACCTTAGATGAGGTAAAAGAGGCTGTTTGGAATTGTTGCGGCTCAAAGTCACCTGGCCCTGATGGTTTGAATTTTAAATTTATTAAACAGCATTGGGATATTATTAAGATTGAATTCTTCAATTTTATAAAATACTTTGAAAAGTATGGCTGCTTAGCAAAAGGCTGCAACGCTTCCTTTATTGTTCTCATCCCAAAAACCTTGGACCCGTTGGATTTGGGAGACTACCGACCCATTAGCCTTATTGGATGCATGTATAAAGTCTTATCAAAACTTCTTGCATCTTGTTTGAGCAAGGTTATCCACAAGCTGATTAGCCCAAATCAGTCAGCTTTTTTGGCCGACTGACAAATTTTGGATGGGAGTTTAATTGCAAACGAAATTATTAATGTTGCTAGTAAAGAAAAACTTAGACTTCTCCTTTTCAAAGTTGACTTTGAAAAGGCGTTTGACAGTGTGAACTGGAATTTCCTTATTGACACCATGGCTCAAATGTGTTTTGGAGTAAAATGGCATAAATGGATATATGCGTGCCTTTCATCAGCTTCAGTTTCTATTCTTATTAATGGTTCCCCCTCAAAAGAGTTTTCTATGAAGCGCGGTCTAAGGCAAGGGGACCCGCTTTCGCCTTTCCTTTTTCTTATTGTTGCTGAAGCTTTGCAAGTTATGATTACTGATTCTTTTAATAAAGGTATTTACAGGGGGCTTTCTCTCTACAACGACGGGGCCAACATTTCCCTACTTCAATATGCGGACGATGCCTTATTTTTGGAGAATGGTCGAAAATAAATGTTAAGCATTTAATTCGTATCCTTGATTGTTTTCATGATGTGTCAGGGCTCAAAATAAATATCTCAAAATGTAGGCTGTTTGGCATCGGGGTTCCGCTGAGAGATGTCGAGAATATAGCGTGGGCCTTCAATTGTTTGCACGGGTCCTGCCTTTCTATTACTTAGGTCTACCCGTGGGCAGAAGTATGAGGAAGATTGTGGACTGGAACGAAGCGATTAACAGATTCTCTAAAAGGCTTGCTTCTTGGAAAGTAAACTTGCTTTCTATATGAGGTAGACTTACTCTCGTGAAATCGGTTCTTGGAAGTCTTTCGTTATATTTCTTATCTTTATTTAAGGCTCCTGAGGCGATTATTACTAAACTCGAGTCTATGAGAAGACAATTTTTTTGGGGAATGAAGGAAAGTGTTAAAAAGATTTATTGGGTAAGCTGGAATAAAATCTTAATGGCCAAGAGTGATGACGGTCTCGGGGTTGGTAGTATTAAAGCAAAAAACATGGGGCTCCTCGGAAAATGTAAATGGCGTTTTATTAATGAGCAAGGGGCGTTATGGAGAAAAGTAATTGCTGAAATTCATGGTTCCAGTGGCGGTTTTGACTTGATGACCGGGTCTAGAAAAAGTAGCACATGGTCTAAAATTGTGAGTTCGTGTAATAGTAATGAACAATTAGGTGTTCCTCTTAATAACCTTATGGTTAGGAAAATTAACTGCGGAACTCAAACTTTGTTCTGGACGGATAACTGGTTAAAAGATTCGGGACCGTTAAAAGATTGTTTTCCTCGTCTCTTTGCTTTGGAACAACATAAAGATTGTCTTGTAGCAGATCGATGGGCTTTGGAAGAAGGTGTTTGGCAAGCTAAGTGGGCTTGGACTAGGAATCCTAGTGGGCGTGCTGAAGGAGATCTTACAAAGCTAGTGACTGACTTAAATGGATTTACTCTCGAGGAAGCTCAAGATGATAAATGTGAGTGGGCCTTGACCTCTTCTCGCAAGTTTACAGTAGCTTCATTGTGTCGTGCTATTCACTTAAGAGTGAATACAACTGATGTTTCTGCTCCTCCTTTCACTTGGAACTCATGGGTGCCTCGTAAGGTAAATGTTTGTGCTTGGTGCGTCGCCCTCGATCGGCTCCCAACCAGGTTGATCTTATGCAAACGTGGTATTAATCCTCCTACGAAGGCATGTTTATTTTGTGAGTTGTCGGATGAGTCTCGCGATCATTGTTTCTTCGTATGTCCAAAAGTTAAAGTATTGTGGTTGAAACTTTGGAGTTGGTGGAAAGTCCCTTCCCGGCTCTTTTTGAGTGACATCCTTAAAGGATTATTTGATTTCATCAAAGATAAGTGGACAATGAAGCTTTTTCACGCGGTGTGCTTGTCTCTTATTTGGTTCATGTGGAAATGGAGGAATAAAATTTTACATGCTTCGTTAGATGTAGAGGTCACTTCGGCTCAACAAGAGGACATATTCCCGGCAATCCAAAGATTATCTTTGTTGTGGACTTCAAATCGTTCCCCTAAATGTCGCTTTACTTGGTGTCATTGGATTAGAGCTCCTGGAGAAGTGGCTATGTTATAATCTGTAGTTCGACTAAGCTGGTGTGTGTTTCATTTGGTGTAGTGTTGGTGTTTGGTTGTACATTTTATTTTTTTGGCTCTTGCTTAGAGCTATATTTGTATTTGTACTTTTGACTTTTGCCTTCTTATAATATCTTCGCCTATTTCAAAAAAAAAAAAAAACACAATACTGTTACAGTCGGTATTATTTTGAAAACTCTTTTGCAAAGGTTTGTGGTAGCCCATTTTAAATTATTATATTATCTATTTGTTTTGCGTTTGAACTAAAGCTATGTTGAATCAAAATCTCCAATGAGGTTATGTGTAGCAAGGACATACACCACTTATGGCCATGATTGTTGTTGCAGGTTATGTTATCGGAACTAAGTTTTTCTTTCTTTTCATATGTATTAAAGTTTGATTCAAGACTCAGTTTCTTTATCCAAGTCCCAAAAGTTACTCATCATACCTTATTATCCTACTATTATTACTTTACCAACATTAATAAGGTGATTGGTAAATTTCCGTCGGTACTACAAAGAAGCAGATGGGTCAACTAAGGGATGATATTTTTTGTTAGTGTACCTTTAGCAACAACATCTTAATTGAATTTGTTAACACTTTATTTTTCATATTAATGTATTTGAACTTTGAATTTTATCATATTAAATTTTAATTGATATACTAACAATTTATAATCAATTATACACCAATAATCACCACCAATTTTGTCATTCACATAATTAATAGAGATGTTAATGTGTAGGGAAGTAACTTTTTTCTAACAGTAAAATCAATTAAATATTTTGCTATTGACACACAGACCGTATAGGTTACTAATAGTGACAAAAAGATATGTGGTAGTCCCGCGAATTCGCGGGTTATAATCTTGTATACGTAATATATAAAAACGAAAAAGATGTTTACTTTTCATGAGAGGAGAAAGGGCTAAATTCGGAGTCGACCAGGTAGTGTCATGTGTCGTTACCATTACGATATTATCAGGATTAATTTCGTTCTTTCAATTTAATACAGTGGTGACAATTGATCGAGATTTATTGATACTTAAAAAATACATTTTTCACAAAAATGTTAAAATTCATTCAGATCACGTGAGAATATATCTATATGTATTTATACATGATATATTGATCACATGTACAAGTACATACATACATTCTTCATATATATCATTGGCATATACATAGCATAATACATACATCATCGTTAATATAATCCGTATCTAAATCAACATTACATACATTGTTACATCGATCAGTAATAAATATAATATGTTGTTGACAATAATTTAGAAAATAAGCTATTATCCTTCCCGTATTTTACCAAAAATATTACGATCTCGGTTTCAATTTTGCTTCCAAATCAATTGATGTCGATCTCATTTTCGATTTCACATCTTTTTTGAAGTCTCAATCTTCATCGGAATGTTCGTCTAGATTCCGGCAACCACATGCTTCAAATTTCGGCTTCAGCAAAGACATAATCGGATAAACACTACCTAAGTTTAATTTGTAATATGGTTACTATGAATCAAATAGTGATATACACAAATCGATTTCGATTTGATTGCAACCCCGATTTTCAAACTCTTTTGTTAACATAAATGACCATCTGATGCAAAATTCGAATTCACTTTTTACTCCAAATATATGTAGTATAAAATTTTTGCAAATGTAAAACACCAAATATATAGTGTATAGAGGATGCAGTATAAATATAAGTAGATAAACATCAAAGTGCAATAAAAATAAACAAAATACAATACAAAACATGATATAGGTAGCACCAAAATTGTAGTATACAAAATATAATCTATAAATAAAAAACACCAAATATGCAGTATACATAAAATGCAATAATAAAATCAGTAAACAAACTTCAAAATGCAGTAGCAAAATCAACAAAATGCATTATAAACATAACATCATGATCTAGTACTTGTGACATATATTAAAAATTAAAATGCAGCAACGAATCACACTTGAAATGCAGTAATATATACATAACATAAATGCAAAATGAAAAGCACCAAAACGCTGAATTTTAGTTAGAAAATAACAACATAACAACTTATATAGCAAATAACTAGTTTAATCAACGCCAATAACACAATAATCTTAACAAAACATGCTTTAAACATAAAAGAAATTAAAATATAAAATAAAAATGAGAATAAGGTGTATATATTTGGTTACACTTTGAACTTCGTCGTTTTCACCATCATCAGAATCACAAAGGCTTATGGTTACGTCATTTTCATTATGTTTAGCATGAACTTGATACCAAGTTGTTCTTTGACTCCTATGATTGTTTGTAACGTTAAATACTAATATATTACAAATAACAACAAATTTCATAAATAAAACACGATTGCTAGAGTTTAAACTTATGAGTTAAAATTTATTTTTCCTTTTTCTTTTGACTAAGGGGTTTTAAATCTTCAGCAACAGAATCGAAAGATTCCTTTTGATTTCGACATAATTTAACTAAAACGTACGATTAAAAGCAATATGAATGATTACGAGTTCTTATTTGAAGTAACTTTGCGATTACTGGCGATTGATGAGAGTCTGTAAGTGCGTTTTTTCAAAATTTAGTGTGTGAGTTTATGTTTGAATGAGAGAAGAATTGTGTAGGTGTGCTTTCTTGTAACAAAAGTTAATTATAGTGAAAAGATGCTCACCTGACCAGATTTGATGGTCATGATGAAAATTGAACGTAACAACTTATATGACGTAATTACTGTTGGTCTCATTTATTAACTAACACCTTTAACCCTTAACTTTCATCTATTGATGAAAAACACTCCACTCGATTCTCAAATAATTTAAACAGTTGATTATTAGAATGAACGGTTAAAATGAGTATTTCTCTCTTTCTTCATAAAGATGTTCTTTTGAATCTCCATACTTCATATTATTAATTTATTTACTGTTGCTATTATTTATTATTATCATGTTTGTCATGGTGTATTCACTTCTTTTGTTTCAGTGAAGGTTATTAAAAATTAAATTTTATTAAGAATTATTTGCATTATTAAATAATCAAAATTGTAAGTTTACATTCAAGTAAGTTAGTTTTTTTTTTTTTTTTTTTTTTTTTTTTTTCTTTTTTCCTTTTCTGATTTGATGTAATATAAAGCAAGATCAATTATATGAAAATTTTATGCTTAAAATGATGTCGTGACTTGTAAATAATGGTTATATGATTGATTTTATTTTTAGGATGTGTTTAAGAAAATTAGCAAATAGTTGAAGCTGGAGTTGGAAACTTTGTAGTTCGAGCTTATATTTTTTCCTTAAGTGTTTAACAAATTAGTGGTAGCTGAATCTTAATAATGTAAAATGATATAAAATGACACAAAAGAAAAATAAAACATTTAAATAAAGAGTATTTGTGTTAGGGTTGAGTTCAAATGAGAATATGAATTTTAGTGAGAATGAAAGAATGAATCCTAGTCATCCATTTGACAAAACCCAATTTCCCCCCCAAGTTATATATCTAAAAAACGGCTAGTCAAAAAATTATAAAAATTACATCACAATAATTAGCGTTTTTTTCTCAACGAATAGACATCCATCATAATATACTTTCGATGAAATTTTTTTTTTATTTTTTTTGTGGGGTTGAAAACCTGTAACACATGTGTTAGTTGTTGGTACATGTGTTACGCCAACTAACACATGTGTTATTAGTTTTCAAAACCCACAAAAAAATGAAAATAAAAATCGTCGAAAGTATACCTTGTGAGATCTCTAATCGAAGAGTAATAAATGCTGATTTTTATGGTGCAATTTTTATAAATTTTTTGATTAGCCGTTTGTGAGATATTTACTTTTTAAAATTGTTGGGTATTTATTATCTTGATAAAATGGATGGTTGAGATTGATTCCTCTATTCTCATCAAAAATTTCATTTTCATTTAAACTTAATTCATTTGTGTTAATACAATTTACATAAGGTTTAGAATTTCTTAAAAGTTACTTCAACTAGCTTATTATTCATAAAGAAACTCATATATTTTTATAACTTGAGCTTTAAAAAACATAAGTTTAAACTTTCATAAACTTGTCACCTAGGCAAATATATCATAGAGTGATTCAACTAATTTTAAGATCGTACGTTATAATCACAACCACGATTTTTAATAAACTATGATTTTAGTTATTAGTTCGATATAATAATGAACACAATAAAAATGACTACTCAAAGTACGAAATTTGATGGTTGATTACTTGACCTTGTGTACATCTTGAAATCCAAGTTTTAGTAAAGGATTCATCTTGGAGACTTGGACATTAGAATGTGGGTCTTTACTCTTTATGTTATTTTTTGGACTGAAAAGCCCGCTTCACAAGATATCTAATTAGTACAAAGCAGAATGGGTCTATTGGATAAATTTTGCGATTTGCGAGTGGCTTTGAAATTGATAAAAGAAGCCCACATCCTAAAAGCTGCAGTGCTCCAAGTCCAAGATGTAGCCCGTAATAAATTAAACTCGATTTAAAATTGATCTAAGATTTTCTCTTTTTAATCGACCAAAATTTATCAAGATCTATCGAATCTCATTCCTTAATAAAATTACTATTATTGTAAACTTTACAAAATAACAAGTATCTGAAATGCTTTATGTGTTATACCATATATCACAAAATGCCAGGTTGCATATTAAAGCTTGTAACTAATTCAGAGAAATTAGAAAATAATTATTATATCAAATCTATCTATAAAGATATATATTACTTCGTAAATAAGTATAATGAGAACAATTAATTAAAGTTGTGATGCTATAAGTTGAATCTTATCTATTTCTCAACATACATAAAATTAATAAGCGAAGATTACAAATTCAATTTTCGTCGTCCCTATATTTCTTTAACTACAGATTACTCAATTTATCTCATTTATATGGATTGTGAAATTAATCGGTGAGGGGCCATGAGAAAGTTAATTTTTTCCTTCATAAAGTTAATAATTTTCGTTTTGTGGGATGATGAGGCATAATATATTACATAAAATTACGTGGGAGTATATGATTGTTCATAAATTAGAATAATTACCCATTAATCACGTACAACACAACATAGCTAGCATGTTTCCATAAATAAGTTAAACTATTATATAAATAGCTAATAATTTTCCACTATCTAGGATGATGGATGCATAAATACACAAAAAAAAAATGACGTGTTTACGAAATCTAATACTTATCCATTACAGCCAACATTAAAATATTCTTCAAATACATTTAAATGTCGTGTAATTGTTGATGCTACTTTTGCGAGCATAACCAAAACCAATCTCCTCCGGATCTTCCAAATTTTCATTTCTACTTTTCTAGTACATTATCCACTTGCATACATATACATATTCTTTTTATAACATAAATTTTCTATTGATTCGTTTATATAACAGTATACAAACATGAACGAAATGAAGTTTTTCCTTGTTCAACTTATCGAAGAGGATGAGTTTTTTACTCGGATATACTTGATTTAACTGGATATTCTTTAATCACTCTGAGATGTTTACTCAATTGAAATTGAAATATAAAATCTCTTGCGAGTATATTATGACATTGTATTGCTAGACCACTTTAGTTATGGTTATTTATTATACAACATATGAACTTCCGATACAATTTATATGGCATTTGATGTATACAAATTACATCAAAAACATAATTCGTTTATATTCTATAATAATAATAATAACAATAATATTATAGGTCGAGTTATCATAATAAAATTTTTCGATGATTGTATACCCGATATTTTAATTGGAATGAATTAAAACATTTATACCCTTAATCTAGTTTACCTTAATTTTGTTGCTATTAGACTTAACTATATGGCATGAAATTACCATACAAAATTTTATGTATTCATGTCGTAAATTTTAATTTAAATAACTAATTAAAGGGATGACGTAGAGTTAGTTGAACCTTATTTGTCTTCCAACATAAAATAAATATAGCAATGTGAAAATTAGTGGAGATGATGGAAGCAAAAATGTAATTAAAGAATTACACACTATTGGCAACATAGAAAATATCCATTCTACTTTTGCAAAGCGCTCTCATACACCTTAATTATTAATTAATTATAATTTGCAAAGGCGACTATACTTTTGAGGTCTATTGCTTAGCTTAGTGTATGACAATTGACACCAGCTTAATTTGTTCATTTGAAACCCCGTCGTATTGAATCTGGCTTTCAACTTTCTGCAAATTAATTACCCTGAATTAAAACTAAATGTGCATGAGATCATGTATACATCATTGGATTTTCCAATTTGTAACAAGGGGATGAATCATAGATTACATATGATATGATACATGCTCTAAGGACTATTTTCATTGAAAAGTTCATACTCTTAGTTCTTTGTATATTTAATATCTACAAAATTAACCCTTCATTCATGTACATCTGTGCAGTTTGATGCACAGAATGTTTTTTCTTGTAGCAAATATTGATTTTTTTATGCAAATTCTTACGTACAAAAATATCATCCATAAGATATTTTACTTCACTTGTAATCTCGATTGTAGATTAACATCACTCACATAGTCACATCCGTATTTAAATTTGATGTCATACTCAATTATTGACTTTATTATCAACTTTTATTAACTTTGATGTTAAGTAGCCACTAAACATATAATTACTTCTCATATAATTGGTTTTATGTAGTGATAAGTCCAACAACTACCATGATGGCTACTTTGTTCTCTAAGTAGCACATATGTGAATAGATATTTATTGACATATATATATATATATGTATATATATATTTGATATGTGGTTATCAATCAATTAAGCACTTACAAGTTTTACATTTAAGGGGGAAGATAAAGTGTGGTATGTTCAAAAGATATATAGCTTTTTAATCATAGCAAGTAAAATTATATTGGCTATGTTGAAAATAATGAAGGATAAAAAAACATGTTCAAATGAAATGTATCGACTTTATGATCATCGATATGGCTATCTAAAAGTAAAAATCGATGTTAATGTAGAATTTGAAAAAGAAAAGGATTGTAACTTGAATTCCTTAAATGGAACGATATACCTTTTGATGATTTGGATGGATGCAAGTGGAGTGAAGATGAATCAATAAAACACTAATTGTTAACTGTAATGTGATCGTTTGTAGAATGTATGTGATTTAATTCCGCACGTTGTTATATTTTTTTCTAGATGATAGGTACCTATTTTGTTTGTCCATATTTCGATCTCTAAGTTTAAGGATTTGTAAGGCCAAGATTAGTAAATTTTCGGGTGTGATTGTAAAAAAATGTTAGTTACTTTTAGTGCCAAAACAAAGATTTGCAAATGTCTTTTTACCACAAAAAGTTCTACATTCTATGGGTGGAAAACACTTTGTATGTATTAGTTAACTTTTAAATCTATATATTAAAGGAGTTCCATTAAAAGATGGTCATTAATCTAATCCTATAAGTTAACTATGAGTTAAGTGTTAAGAATTTTAATATGTATATTGGTAGTTTCAAAAAATGAAAAAGCAATGGATAGTAATGCTATGTATCTGTTTAACATGATGGGTGGTAGGTTTCTATTTCAATATGATTTTTCAGAAATTTTATTTGTTTTTCTTTTCTATCTTTGATCTTGCCTTTCCTAAAAAGGAAAAGGCACTAGACTTTTGTTTGTCATAAAATAGTACACGACGCCTATTAAACATGCTTCTTGATTACTAGTTACTAATTAATGATATGATCAATCCTCATTAGTTCACACTAATTTTTAAGTGTGAAAATCTAACAAAAACGTTCACAATTTTTAAAAATGTGAAAAAATAAGTGTGAAAAATAGACATTTTTATTGTAGTGTTTAGACAGTGTTTAATTATACCTCTTATAAATAATTTATCATTCTCTTCTTTAAGTTTAATATTGAAAATGTAAAGTCAAATAATATGATATGTTATTATGAAATTAAGTCAAATCTTTTTACAATAAATTTTTTTTAAATAACATTATACAATCATGCTATTATAGGAAGTTTAATTTAAAGACACGTACCTACTTGTTATGTAGAGCAATAGTTACTTGGATGTTTATGATTTTCACTTCTTCAAATATTTTTTTTATTTTATTTTTTACTGATGAATTTTAGCTTTCAGTAATCAAAGTAAAGTAAGAGTAAGTAGCTTTAATTTTGATTATACATTGTTAAAGTTTTGAAGTTTAATTTGTCACTAACCTAAGTTAGTGACTATAAAAATAACATTTGACATTATGTACTTGTATTGCAGTCGAATAATTTGTGATCTAAAATATCTTTTGAAATCAAGTTTTGAGTTATTATATTTCGTAAGTCCAAAAGAATCAATAATTATTTAATATAATTTGATGTTTAAACTATAGCAAATTAAAAATATTTAACATACTTATTTTATTCCTAATTTACTTCTCTAATATGTGTTATTTATTATCATTTTGTCATGATATATTTTTTAAACTTTATTCACATCATGTTTGATTAACTTAAAGCCATTCGAGTCTAAACGTTAGATAGACGATTTAGAAGACAAATTAATTATGTTTTCATTTGATTTAAATGTATGCTATTATTTAAATTTAAATAATGTATTTATAAGAAAATATATATAGTCTATATACAATATAATATAATTGTGGTTATCAATTTACATTGTTTCATGCAGGATTATGAGTTATAGAATTTAGAGGGAAATTCAAATTTACTTGACTGTGAAACATCGAAATCCAATAGTAATTATGATTTTAGAACGTACGAAATTTACACTTACTCATGTAAAGAGTGAAAAATTTATATTAGTTAGAACATATACGTGATTACTCCATTATCAATTAATGTGGAAACTATTTCCGTTTTTTATTTAACTGAAATTTTCATCACTTATTTCGGAAGAATGAAGTGGTGGAAAAATGTTAATTTGGTAAGTTTTTTAAACTATTCAAGTTAGATTATATTTTATTCAAATGTTTTCTTATACTTCTAAATGTTACGTCATGTAATTATGATTATCAAACTTTATCATGTCTTTAATTTAAAAAAATATCATTGCATCAACCTTACAATGGTTAATTACTTCAGTTTCAATTAATTTTAAACAATTTTGAGTCACATTGACGAGTTACTTAGTAGTTATATAAAATAGATATAGGGATGCCTACTTAAAATGATACAATATTATTTCTATTAATATGAACAACTATATATGTACTTTCGTTGAAAAAACATGGATATTAATTGGATACTTTGTGGTTCTATAATTATAAGAAAAGTTATGTGGAGAACCGATGTCGCACATTAATGCCTAAACAAGGATTAGTGACATCCTTGCAGATTAACCATTTCAATTCAAAAGTGGCTTTTTGTTGTGGAATTATTTTTAACATTTTTATAAATTAATCCAATACGAATATGACTTGCACCATTCTACTTGCATTCGATTGATCCACTAGGAGCGAACTTTCCTTTATAAATAAGTGTGGCCTTAGTGGTAGAAAATTATAAAAATACATACCTGGTGTTATTTACCTCTGATATATTTTAATTGTGTCGTGTATGGATTATATATATATTTTTGTTATCATTACCTTTTAATATAAAAAGGGAAATATTCAAACACTGAATATATATATATATATATGTTTTATCAATATTTATAATTGTCCAATTACAGAACTTAAACTTACAACTTTAAAATGAATACATTAATTACTTAATGTTTATAGGGGTTATGTATATGGGGAGTTTAACTTGGAATATAGCATATTTGGCATCATCAATTTGTCGTTAAAAGTTTTAATGTTCAATTTAATTACCTAGAATAGAAAAGAAAACTGTTGTCGACTTAATTTCCGTATCAAATACCATAGTGTCATGTCTTTTATTTGTAATGTAATGATGCAAATAGGGATAAAGTCTAAGCTAGTATGTCTCTTTGTATGTGTATTTACGTATATATGTCTCGTTAAAGGGTTACATGATTAAATTCAAGATGTGTTTTGGACGGTACAAGTTGTTTGAATCCAACATTGAAGATATGAAATACATGGTGTTTTCCAATAGATTATTAAACTGTCTTGGCTTTCAAAGTATAGTAGGTTCCTTGCTTCCAAATATATAAATCATATGATATTTTTGTAGGGCTTATTTGGTAAAATAACTGTAGGATGTAGTTGTAAACTGTAAGTTTATTTGTATAAAATTATTTGACAAATTAATTGTAGTTGTAATTTTAAAATATAGAATGACATAACAGGACATCAATATAAAAATAAATAGTAAATATAAATAAAAATAAATTTAACAAATAATATTTAAGTTTAAAATTAACAATCATAATTCAAATATCACCTCTAAATATCATAATTATATGTATTAAGTATTTGATACAAAAATGATTTTGAGTTAATATATTAGGACATAATGTATATCATTTAGTAGTTATACATATATAATATTTCTTTCATATCGGCGTAATATGAATATGTTCACTGTTTTTTTAAAGTATTTCAAATAGTTTGAGGAATATCAAATATTATTATTTATTAAAAATGAAAAAAACAATAACTTCAATAAATCATTTGGATAACTAGTACCAATAAACTAACCGTTGTCAAATTGTAATATAAACAATGGTGATCATGTAATTATATCCACTAAAATCTCATTTCAATTCTAAATACTTATAAGATTGACTTTTCATTTACAAATTCTTTAGAGCTTATAAACGAATTTAATTACTGAGTTACCGTTCATTAAATTCCATTTACTAATTAAGTACTTTGTTTGATCATTCAAATACAAGGATTTATGTGCACCACAAGAAAACTAATTACCGTTCAGTGACAAATAGATCAAGTGGCACTGAAAATTAAAAAAGTGTTATGAAGAAAAAAATAGTCGCAGAAGTGATCAATATAATATCTAGTCATAAAAATTATAACTAAAAGTGCTTCGTTAAATACGTTAACTATATAATGAAACAAATAAAATATGAGTATAGAACGATTATAATTTGAAATCCAATTCATCCGTGTGCAAAGATCGATTTAGCTAATTTGCATGCGTAGAGATTCGTTTATAATTTTGTTGTATTGGTCTCAAAGTTATCTTACATAAACACACACCCACTCATATTTGGTATTATAACCCAATTTATCCATGTGTAGAAATTGATTTATACATATATATATATATATGTATATATAATAATATAAAATGGCTGAATGCTAGTCTAGGAAATTGACTAGTACAAACTTATATATGCTGAAAGATTTTATCATTCAGTTCTAATAAATTGTATTAAAGATTAAAGATGTTGTTATTGGTTGAGGGAAACTCGTTAAAATCAATGGTTAATTAGACGCCCTACCTTGGTTAAGTATATGATATTAAGTTTGTATACATATTGGTAAAAGACTCTTTGATAATAGTTATACCTGTATACTTGAACAAGACAAATATATAATACATTTTTTAATTAACGTATTCATTGATTTGTGTTAATTACTTAAATCATTTAGTTTGTTCTTATAATTGGTTGGGTCCATGTAGTAGACAAATGGATTTACAAGCATCAAACACTAACGTTGGAAGTGGGATTCGAATCAGACGTCAGCAGAAACGACACATGACATGATTTATGTTCTCAAACAAAGATTTCATTACATTAATTCTATGGAATCTTCATTCTTCCAGAAAAGTAATTAAAAAGTAAAATTAAATAAGAAAAACGTTAATTCAGACAAATCCAAAATTACAAAAAAGCCCTTGCTTTTCTTCCCTGATCTATTGTAGTTGTACATATTCAACCCCTTCATTATTATTTTTGTTTTTTCTTTTGTTCCATACTCTCTCAGTTAGCTCATCACTTCTTACACTTTTGGTGCCTCCACTGCAATCATTGGTGGTGTTGGGATTGGTGCGCTAATCGCGATCGTTGGAATTGATGATTTATACATCTCATTTTTCTGCATCTCGACATCGTTAGCCTCAACGACATCAATCATCACTAGATTGTTGTTGTTGTTACCCGAATTAGCTTTTACAGGGTCAAGAATTTGTTCAGGCAACTCTTTCTCCTTGTACTCCTTGTACTTTCCCCAAAGAACCGAGTATAGTCCAATAACTATCAAGATCGAACCCATCACGCTGCAAAATTGTTCATTTTGCCGATCAATATATAATTGATAAACTTTATATTATGATAAATGGTAAAAGGTTAAAAGATATGGTCAATTACCCTCCCATGTAGATCTTCTCAGCTAAAATAAAAGACCCCATGATTGCAACAATGATCATCATTAGAGGACTAAAAGCAGTCACAAAAACTGGTCCTCTTTTTTCCATTACTAGACCTTGTACATAGTATGCAATACTTGATGACACAATCCCCTATTGAAAAAAAAGTCAAAAAGTCAGAAGAGTGAGAAAGAAAATAAATTTCTTGATAATTTATATTTATATAAGTATTAATTAAATATATCTAGAGAAATTAAGATGCATACAGCATAGGCAGCAGCAAGAAGATTCATATCCCAACCAATAGTCCAAACATTAGGCTTGTGTTCCATTACAAAAGTAACAGCAATTGATTGTAAAGTACCAATAAAGCACACCAAACAAGTCAGTGAAAGAGGTGCTGTGTATCTCCTCATTGTCACATTCTGCAAAAACCAATCAAAATTTGGTTAAGTACGAACATCTTGCATGAAAGTAAAACTCATTTAAGATACTTTTTATATATCTATTTTTAACTATATATACCTGAACAATGAAGAAGGAAGCCCATGCAAAAGTTGCAATGATAAGAAGAATGGATCCTGTAACCCAATCTTTATCAGAAGATTCTGATGTTGCAGAAGTAGTCTCAGCATAGTGAGGGTGCACATGCTTGGTCCAAAACAACTCCACCACATTACCCTTGTAGAGTGTCATCAACATGGCTCCTGCTACTGTGAATATGGTTCCAACCACCTTTGCTTGAGATCTAACCGTTCTTAAATTCAATTTCTCCATCCTGTATACAAAGCAATTCAGTTTGTAAGATCAAAGGGCCGGGGGTGCTTGGAATTGCTTGTTTTAAAGCGACCTTGAAACAATATATATGTTTCAACTTGCTTATTTAATAATGCTTATTCTTTTTGACGGTAGATAAATTGTTTTTAAAAGATTATTTGGATATGTTTATCTGGTGAAAAAATAAGCAGTACGTAAGCAGCTATCTCTTCGTAATTTTTACAAGTTGCTATGTTAAGATTGATGTGGTGCAGTTAAATACCTGCATAGGACGGCCATAACGAAGGTCATTGCTGGAAGCATGTTGCTCATAGCACATGAAAAAGTTGGCGATGTAAACTTCAACCCAGCGTAGTAGAAGTTTTGATCGATCACCGGCCTATAGAGAACCCAAAACATGTTTTAGTTTTAAAGTTTTTGCCTTTATTCATTGTTAATAAAGTTCAAGAAATTTAAACATACCCAAGAAGTCCCAAGACAAACATTTGCATAAATATCGAGAATGTGATCTTTGGACGAATATTCCTACAATCACAAAAGTCAAATACTTTATGATATGATCAAGAATATAGATTTAATGGAAGTCCATGTATGAAATCTTTCTACATGCATCGTGATTATGAATCGTTATGATATACCTTTCAAGGATGATGGCAAAAGGGGCGATAGCAGCAGTGGCAAATGCATGACGATAAACAACTAGGACGTAGTGACTCATGCCACGATTGAGTGACACCTTCGTGATGATGTTCATCCCAGCATATCCAAATTGTAAACAAATCATGGCGATATATGGTTTCGAAGAAAGAAAAAACCTTCCAAAACATCCTAATTTGCCTTCCATTTTGTTGTTGATTTCTTGATTGTGAACTAGCAAGAAGAGTATGTAGCTAAAGGTAGAAAAGTGTAGTAGCTAATTAAGAAGAGGAAAACACTCGAAGACGTTTGTGTGTGTTTGTCCTAAGAAAAATGGATGGAGATATGCACGTATTTATAGGTACTAGGGGGATCTGCTATCCACAAAGTTTGAAATGTGAATATATATTATTATTTGGCTAATTGCTAGTGCATGTACATCAGTTCTTGCATGGTAGATTTCCATATTTTAATTTATTCTATTAATTTCTCCCTAGTGTATAGCATAACAATAATTATGCTCTATATTAATTAATTAAAGTTGTTACGTTTAATTAAGTTTACTTTTAGTAAACAAATCTTGCCTATGTTTTAGAAAAACAAATTCTAATAGCATCTATTTATGCAACTTTTTTTTAGAGGTATTGCAATAATTTTACTAAAAACCCTTTTAAAATGACTAAATTAAAGTACATACGTGATTAAATAGTTATATGTCAGTAGATATTATTAGCTAGTCTTAATTAACTCACAATCATTTTACTAAAACGTACCCCTTAGAAGTTATTATTAATTCATATTTACGTATTTCGGATTTTAATTATTAAATTTAGAGAAAATAATGTGTGTGAAGTAAGTATTACTTGGTTTCCTTATAAACCACAATTCATAAGTCGAATCTCTTGTCGGAATATGACACATTACATACAAATTTACTTTAACCACATATAAATTAGCCTACGATTGAAATAAGAAACCATAAACTTAAGTAGATAATCAAAAGATTGAACAAACTTTATATAACATACATTTTCGAGTTTTATTCGAATGCTTTTAGAATTACTACCCCCATAAACTGAAAATCCATAACCCCGATTGTTATGGGAACACTGTTTAATTGCCGTATACCTATTTGAACAGTCTCGGTTAATCTTATATTTTTTTTTATAAGAATCGATACAATTTTAAAACTCATAAGCTAAGAAAGTTTAAGACTTAAGAGCACGTACATAACCAATTTCGTAATATGGATTTCTACGTGGCTTCAATTGGTGAGTGAAAGTATGTGAGTGGCAAACTAAATTAGAGCTATAATGGAATTATGATGCCAAAATGGGTCCCTCTTCTTTATTTTAGTGGGCTGGCCCACAAATGGATATGGGGCCCAGCTAACATCATCCTATTTTGGCCCAAGTCCCTAACGCTGTCGTTTCTTCAACAGTTTCATGAGACTGGTCGAAT
Source organism: Logfia minima (assembly GCA_963921325.1). Classification (NCBI taxonomy): domain Eukaryota; kingdom Viridiplantae; phylum Streptophyta; class Magnoliopsida; order Asterales; family Asteraceae; genus Logfia; species Logfia minima. The sequence goes on from OY992775.1 coordinate 661,998, forward strand.
TTGTTCGATTCTTTTGCCAACAACCCTCCAGACATCAGTAGCAACTATCTTTTCTATTATATTTTTTAAGAGACTTTAATAAAATTTATATTAATCATATATACATACTTACATATATATATATATATATATATGTATAGAGTATGGATCAAATAAGAACACTTCAAAAATAAAAACGGTAAGAACACTTCAAATTTGCACTTATACTCGACAAAATCGTTGGATTCACATTTTTATATCTCAAATATGCAAAAAAAAGAATAAAAAAAATGAATGCACGTTTCTAGAAATTTATACTATTTGAGAAAAACGATTGATGCACAATTCTTCATTTTTCATCTAACATCGTGCATCGATCGTTTTTTCGATTTTTATGCATTTATAAGGATGCACATCTATTTTTCTCCACATATTTGAGATGTATGAATGTGAATCTATTGATTTATAGGATACATTTATGAAAATGAAGTGTTCTTATCCGTTCTTATTTTTAAGGTGTTCTTATTGGAACTCTACTCTATATGTATATTTATCATATCCTACGTTGCTTAAATTTCGTGATCTCTATGTTGTGAATCTTGTTAGGTTGTTTTCTGTAGAAAAACGTCACTTAAAAAAGATGACCTTAAAGTCATATTTGTTTTTGGGTAGTTAATCACAATTTCTTTCGTAATCTATTTGGTATTTGTTACCTTTTATGTTAAGTTTGTGTCTTTGTGAGTAAAGAAGAGAAGAAATCAAAAGTAAGTTGATAGTCCAATATTTGAAGTAACTATACATGGTTGTGGTTTTGATTTGGAAAACCTATACATACATCTATATCTATATAATCATATCATATATTTCCCTTAAAAGACATTGACTTATTTTGTAGTTTTGTGCCTTAAAAAGTTTTTTTTAATTACATCTTTCAATTTCAAATTATTTGTAGAATTAATTAATTATTGTTTTAAACATTGTAGTATTCACATTATAATAGAAAGATGTATATTCGACTTTTAATTAGCAATCATGGTTGATATGATGTTTATAATTTTGTATTTAACTCATATGTTTTCTTTCTTCTACGTTTACTCAAGCTATGTTAATTAATAGATTGAAATAGTGTCACACTTTTGCGCACAAAAACATTCGACTCAAACAGTGTTTTAACTCTAAATACAAGAGCTAGCGTGCATGCATCCAAACCGTACTTTATTTAATAATTTAATGATAATATATTTAGAATAGAAAAGACAATAATAATAAATAAAACAATATACAAGAGTTTAATGAAAAGGAGAGTTAAATATGTTGTGGATTATTAGCAAATGCTTGCGCAATGTGATGGTGTATGTGGTGATGGTAATGGTGATATATATGTTTTTTGTATTTATATATTTATATTTTATATATATGGTAATAGAGTGAAATGTAATTTATATATGTAGGGACAATACAGTTATTTTTCATAATTAAATTGAAAATTAAGTCAATAACTCATATGTATTATAAATAGTTATAAATAAGCGAGTTTGACCACACATTTAAAATGGCTTACATAAAATGACATGAGAAGCAGTTCGACAATAATAAAAATAAAAATAAGAGAAAAATAAAATAAAATAAAAAATGACATGATAAACAAATGTCGACAAAATTAAACATATATTTATCTGATGAATTTGAAATCGGTGAGTGAATTTTACGTCATCTCTTTCAATTGACCGTAATTTGGCTGATTGTGTTTCATGATGATATGTCATAGCAATCAACTTAACTTAAATTGATTAACTTATTTTGTTTTTATTGCGATTAGACTATATATATTTTATATTTTTTCAGTTGTATCTCATATGATTTGATGAGAGTGATGTATCTGATATACGGGTCTTACTAATTAGTAGATTGACGTTATAGCTTATATGTAACACTAAAAATTATTCACTGTGAACAAAGAAACATACTTTAAAATAATTAATTCATCATATCCTACTTTAAAATATTTTTTGAGATTTTTAGTAATTTAAACCGACAATATTCCCCCTTTTATTCTTACGCATATGTTACTACGTTCTTCATTTTGGACTATATATATAAGTTATATAATCACTCATGACTAACTAGAAAGACTGATAATGCATGCAATTTACCGATATATATATATATATATAGAATCAAATTAAAACGTTACATATGTTTTACAAATAATATATTTCACATAGTATATATACATCGCATATACGAGTTTTAAACTCATAACTTCTTAATTGATGAACTCCTTACATATTATCACGTAATAATGTAACATACTCTTTTGATAAAAAAAAAAAAAAGGATAAAGAAAAGAAATATATTGTATTTTTGTAGTAGATTAATTTACATATTCATAAATCATGGGGGCATGAAACATGTTTTGAAATGCCCCACGAGGCCACCAATAAAAATTCAAATAATATGCGGAGGGATGAAAAAGTAAACAAAAGGTCGATATACACGTTAACTTTTGTTTCTTAAGGTCGGCAGATTTGTATTTGCTATTGCAAAGAATGTACGAATCAAAATAAATTAATTATATTAAATATTAATTAAATAAATTATTAATTATAAGAATCCACTTAATGAGAATCAAGGTAAGTGGGCATATTTCTGGTAGAGAAAGACTCAAATTGCAAAAAAAATATATTATTAAATATGAAATCATTTTAAAGCTATAGTTGTATTTAAATGTTATGCGTCACAATTTAAAAATATAAAATAAAAAGTAAGATGATTAAAAATGAATCCGATTTCCATGTTTTTCAATAAAAACTATTTTATTTTAATTTTCATATCCAAATCCAAATCTAACGGAATCGAATATAATTATGCAATGTGAATCAGTGAATGTGAACTGTTACGTTCGGAATATATGATATCAGTATGTTGTTGCAATGTATATATATGTATATATATATAGTTATGATTCTTTCAAAAAACTAATGATATGGAATACTGCTGAACAAGTATTTAATTTAATCCATTTCACATTAAAAATGTGTAGCTAGCTGCTAAATATATTGATTTAGTTATAAGCCTTTATGTACTAGTCTTGTCATTATATTATTTATTGATAGTCCTTAACTTTGTAATTTAATTTTGTTAGTAGTATATTAACTAATTTGTTATACTTTCCAGCTTTAATATCCAATATCTATACTCTCTCTATATATATATATACATATATTATATAAAACATTTTACCCTTTTATTTTTGACAAATTTTAGAATCAAATTCTAAAACTCAACATTTAAATATTCACATTTTTAGAAATTGTGTCATTATAACTATTTTATTAAATAATAATTAACTCACTTTTTTTTTATCACAAAACATAATTTCTCTCACACTTTAAATGAATAAATATATTCATCAGCATAACTAATCTATTGGAATAGAAGAAAAATACATAATATTATCACGGGTTACTATCATTTATAGATTTTATTTTACGCTCCATTATGCGAGTAATTATGAAAGTATCCAATAATTATAATACGAATAAAGCAGAGCTACCATAGATTTAGTACATATAGAATTGATGGCAAAAATAAACTATATATATATATATGTACATAGAGAGTAATTGTTGAATTTCTACTTGGTGACTAAATTAAAGTGAGGAAAAGATTTGAACATTTCAAGACACGTATATTTGTTAAAAAGTGTGGTAAACCTAAATTCAATACCTTTGCCTACAATTTTTATAAAGTGTAATTAAAAGCGTAAAAAACCAGTACTTTTTTACAAAAGTGTCCTAAAACCTCATATTTGGTGACATTTTTTTATTAATATTTTCTTTTAGTGATATTCTGCAATCTACATGCATGTTTAATTAAATGTATAATACCGTTTAATTGATAAATGTTAAAATCACAAACATTTTACAAAAAGAATCACAACATGAAAGTGGACTAATGAGAGAGAAAAACAAAATTTAAATGTGATTAATCCATCTCATAAACCAATATTAAATGTTAATAATATATTTGTCTATGCCTTCATAATTTGATTACAACAATCACTCTACTCAAGAAAGAATAAATTGAAGGGTGAGGAAGTGAAACTTTGAAACCTATCCATTTGTTGTGACATGGTTCACCAAAATAATATGCAGTACCCATTACATAATTGATTACTTATGTGACATATGCCCTCATTGTAAAAAGAGAAATCAGATCATTGGAATTGGAATCTACTATACATTACTCATCTTGTACTTGAATCAAAACACTACAATTCTAATTAACCTAGGGTTGTTAATTTTCTGTCTCCATCTTGTTTGCTATTAAATATATATGGAAACAAAATGACGTGTAACACGTCAAAAAGATGTGACAATGTGATTCACGATAATTAGTCCTGACACGTATACTAATACTATACGTGCAATTGTTGGTTTCTTGAAAATCATTTCTTGAACAGGCAAATTAAGTATCATTTCATGAAAACCCTTGTCGACACATATGTTTTGGAAACCCTAACTTTAAGCGTCGTGATTCATGTTATCAAAACTATAAATGGCGGAAAGTAACAACACAGTTGATCACAAAGAAATTAAACATGACCAAGTGGATGCACACAAGAAGGGTGAACAAATGGGTATCTATTCATCCACCAATTCCTAACACCTTAACATTCTATCGTGTCATCCGACATCTTATGCAAGCTTTGTAGCCACCAACAAGCTACGGTCTGCTCAAATATTTCATCTCGAAATCATTAGCAACAAGTTGGCCAAACATCTCCCTTGCTCGCGTAAGCTGTGGGCCCATATTTAATGGCCTCCATGGTAATGGGAATGCTAGTGTTTGTGTAATTCTGTCATCCACATGAATCCAAATATGCATGATGAAATGGAAAAGTTGTACACAGTGTACATGTATATCTACACATGAACTCATAGGTTACTGTTCATCAATATATTAATATATAGAAAAATCAGTGATACACTTAACAACACTTAATTGCTAGGCTATAAAGAGAGATTAAAAATATACATATAATAAAGATGAATCGCATAAAGTATAAAATATCATAAACATGATTGATAGCATCACAAAGGACACCTATGATATCTCCAAACATATATATTGCAACTCTTGGGGTAGTGAGAGATCACATTGTGTTGGTTTTTACTGAGACAGTTTAAAAATGGTGAAACTGAAGTGACATTTGCACATGGATAGTAGCCAGCAAGATAGGCATAGTATGATTCCACTTCAAGGATTGAAGGGAAATGGGGACAATGTAAGAGGGTCTAAATTAACCTTGTCAAATCTGCCTACTACAAAATCTTGATTCAATTCCTTAGATGTTACAAGTCAAAATGTACTACTTTATTTTACTATGACCATATGTAAAAATCAAATAATTGAACATAAAGGTTTGTATGATAACTTTTGTGGACACGCCATGAGGGAATTGATTATTTTTGTGACATCTTAAAGTTACAAATGTAAAGCAAAATCGTTTTAATTATATCGAAACATCTAATCATGGACATAAATCTAAAAGACTTACATTGGTAATAATTTTGTTTAGTATGATCATATACGTGCTCTCTACTAATAACTCGACAACGCAATGATCAATGTTCATCATATAGCTAGCTTCTTTTATGTCGATCTTAGTCGTTATATATGATAATAATAATAATGTATTTAAAATTATCAATTTAAGTATCTTTTGAGTAATTAAGATTATTGTGATCATTCTGCTAGTATGTACGAATTAAACAAAGTTGATTTTGTGAGAACATCGGAAAAGCTAAGGCCACTACTCCAAATGCATGGCAAATTGTTTGACGTCAAATGTTGTGCTTCTTGAAACTCGAACAATCAATCTGCACTCGCATAATATTATATTTCCATTCCTTTACAAACTTTGACTGAAATCTTCACTTTCTGAACGTTCATTCCACTTCACCAACCTTTTCCTAATTAATATAAGTTGCATGGAACGAGATCGGGAACTGAATCTTTTGCTAATGTAATCATTTACATTTCATATTGAGATAATATTGTTTCATTTGAATATACGTAGAGCAATGTTAGAAACTAATGGTTATGCAACATAGACCTAATTAAAGCTCAACCCTTTCTTGTACCTATATCGAAACAGAATAACTGTTTAAAAGATCTAATAGGCATATATAAAATTACTAATGAAAACATGAGAGGGACTAAACAGATCGAATTCTTGGGTTATTCGACGTATGAATTAGACACATTTTATATCTATTTTAGAGACACATTTAGCTTTTTTTGAAAAAAATTAAAAAATTCCACCTTTTATATACATAATTTATTACCAAGGATATTATATGTATATGTAACAACTTGTTCTACTAGATATCGAAAAAGAAGTTTGAACTCTTTATAAGTCAAAAATTGTGAATTATAAATACCTTACACTATGAGTCTAGGTGAAACTTGAAGAAGTTATCAAGTTAGTCATTGTTTTAAATTTTGGAGGACAATACATAATAAGTGAACAATAAACTGTGATTTTTAGTTAGAACTTGAAGGTGATTAGTTCACCCATTTAAATTTTGAGAGGCGTTACATAATAAGTGAGCAATAAACCTATACATATATCAATAAACTACATTATATCATATAATACATTAAATTAAGCATGTATTTGCGTAAGAAAGTGTTCATAAGCTCAAATATGACATGATCGCGACTAAATTAAAACGTTTTTGTTTCTTTCAAAAAAATTCAAACAAATGGCAGCCGTATATACCATTCAATCATCTAGCAGTCCCACAATATACTAACTCCTCTTCATTTTCGTCATCGATTGATCAATTACTAGTGTCGTAGTTTCAAGAAAGCAAGAAACCCAATCAAACACGAATTTATCTGGTGTTTTTTCCGCAGAAAAGGGTTCTTTATCTACCCCTTTTTAACTTCTTTTTCTATTTTTTTTTTTGTATTCTAATATGACTATTTCTCTAATGAATGTAAAGGTGTTCTGTATTATTGCAATGTTGGTCAAAGATTCAATGACATTTGACCAAAAGATTCATTCCTTCACTCCAAATGTATCTTTAGGTTCAATCATGCAATTGCATTGTAGCTTTTTGCTTTACATCTTGCTCAAGAACTAATATAATGTTGCTACTTTAATTTTATATGAAAGCAAACCTAAAAAGGATCCAGTTAATGCTCAATGTTTATGTTTATTATACCTTACAAGGAAGATAAAATTTCTCATATATCATATTCAAGAGGAACAAGTCATTGTTAATTTTCTGTTAACTTATTCTCATTTTTTAATAAAAACTTTAAACTTTTTAAAAAGTAAGCTAAAGTTGAAAGCATGCATAAATACAAGAAATTTGAAAGTTAATCAATCAAAGAGAAGAAAAGTTGAAAATATATTGCTTCAAATCAGTGCTAGCCATAACAAGAACAACTAGTGCCATACTCTTATAATTATTTATGATTTATATATGTAACAAAAAGTAAACATATATTTATGATTTAAATGGTAAGAAATAGTAAATAACAATATGATACAAACACTTGTAAAAATAATTAATGGTCCTATACACTTATAAAAACAAATATCTATACATCTTCTTGTGTTATATGTTATGTGGACAACATTATTAAGTTCCATATATATATATACATAGAACAGGATATCAATTAATCAGTTATAATAGGTAATTTATTACAATATTTGTTGCGTAAATTATAGGTATGATGATTGCACGAACGGATAATATTTAGTTGAATTATTAGATTCAAAGACTTTATGGATGCATGGACCATAATAGTGAGTTTCACGGTTTCTCTTCTCTTATGATGTCATTTTCCTTTTCTTCCAATCACCAAAAGCTTCCAACTTTACCTTTCTCTTTCTAATTTTTATCATATCTTTATTTCATTCTAAAACTTTCATTAATTCTAAGGAACACATATTTTCTATGTAAAATTACCAGAAAAAGGTAATTGAGAAAACACAAATAAAATTGAAAATCGCATTCACTATGAAAAAGTATTTCATCTGTTTCAATTAAAGTGTTTATTTAGAAAATATACACGTTTCAATAAATATGCAATCATTCCACTACAATTTCATAAAATTTGATATTTATTAATTATAAATATTTTTAATCAGTTAAATATCAAAATAAATATTTATTTTGAGACAATGCAAGACAGTGATCTACACACTTCAATTGTAACGAAGAGGGTACTAAATTACTTTTGTTGCTGATCTTATTAATAAATAGTAACGAAAAAGTAGTAGATACTGGAAAGCTAGTGTCAAAATACAAAAAGATTATATATATTGAACGTGTGAAGAATATTTGTGTAAGACCCAACGTTGGATATACACGTGTGGTATGTCAGAACATCGAACAAGCATTTTGTTTTCGGTTCGGTGAAAATATAGCATGCAACTAAGTCAAGATCATATTACAACTACATTTCTTAACAAATGGTGTGTCATATTAATGTTGTAAATACTAGATGCAATGTTTCTTGCTTAAAGCTGCAGGAGGTATTATATACGACAACAACTAATTTTAGAGTATATGGGGTGGGTTGATTTGGTGTTAGCGTTTTGAATTGAGAACTTCGTCCGAAGGTGTTCTTGTCTACGTCTAGCTCGCGATACTGACTTGTGAGGGTTTTTCTTTTTTTTTTTTTAAACTTAGAACACTGAGAAAACTTAATATCTCCCATTCTTTCTAATTCTTAGCTTCAGTATTCACACTAAAACACTAAAAACTTAGTGTCATCGCTTCTCGTGATCTTATTGATGTAATCTAAAATGTATCAAATTTCAATGTTTTGATTACGACTAGTTTTTGAGCAAGAACGGTTCAATCATTTCTGCCACGAGGCGAAATGTAGGTCACATTCTAGTGCCTAATCCTTTTCTTTTAATATGACGGCCTTCATCGAAAAAAAGGCAAAAATGAAATAAGAGAATACGAGAGAAGGAAACAAAAGAGAAAAAGGAGAAAAGAGGCGATTCTTTTAAGCGAAAATGACCAAAAGATGTGTATCTTTTATGGAATTATTGGACGGTGTCGATTATCCTCGTGGTAGATTCATACACATTAATTAGGAATTAATTAGGATTACAAATCAAGTTAATTGATTAAGATACATATTTTTTGAATTAGTCACCCTAGTTTTGTTTAGGCGATTTGATGTCTCGTCTAGTGTGAAGTGGAATAAATCATCTATCAATTGATTAACACACGCAAAAATGATATATAAATAATTTTAGATAATGGATGATATATTAATTAAAAAAAAAATAGTATTGATGATCATGTTAAAGAAGTACGTAGTAATAGCAATCGTAGAATATTAACACTGATAATAATGAGTATTGAGCAAGTTTATAACTCAAAATAATAATTCAATAAAAACACAATATAAACCTTTTATTACTAAAAACAACGTTGTAAAAGGAAGAAAAAGAAAAGCCCAAAACATACGTTTACTTACAAATTTAGACAAAGTCGATAATACAAATACTCTAATACATTTAGATTTGATTAGTTCTTGAATTTGTTATTTTCAAGACAAGTATATTTAATCAATTGATTGCTATTTATCTAACCCAGACCTTAGCAAACTTAACAAATTAGCGACATGCACTCCACAATAAATAAGAAAAATACATGGTCATTCATTGTTTTGTTAATTACATATCACTTTATTTAATTTTTTATATTATTAAAATCATAATTAGATGACCCTTAGATGTAGATCAATACATTCAAACGAAAGGAACAAAGACCATAATCATTATTCGGTAGATATATTGTCGGCTTCTAATAAGGTCATAATAAGTAGGAGATTCATTCATTGTAAACGCCTTCTAATCTCCACATATTTCACAAGTATTATCTATAAGTTATTTGTGGACTAAAATGAACCGTTTCTAGTCTTCTACCCTTTTTATTGGTTTAATTAATTTTCTACCAACCCACAAAATATATATATAAAGAAAAAATGCACGATGGAGTGATGGAGTCCACCAAGATTAACACACATGGATCATGGATGACACCCACATATTAACACACAAATTAAACCATACAATTTACCACTTCATCAACAACCCACAAAAGTATAAGTATAATAATAACTGTGATAAACATGTCAAAAAGTATCTAAATTTTTATCTTTTATGTGAGGGATTCATACTTTTGGTAAATATATAGAAGTTTCTTTTTTAAAACATAGAAATGAAAAACGTTAGTTAGAGTACTTACTTTGTATAACTTATTTAGTATATCGTTGACAGGCTACTTTATCTGCTTATTTAATCGTCAATATTATTATTTTTATTTGTCACAGAATTAGAAGAAAAATAAATTTCTTATTTCACATAGCATATTTAATATATTCAATAATTTACTATTTCAAATATCACAAATAAAATATGATTTAAACACGAGGACAAAAATATCATTTTATGAACTTATATTATTTTGATTTTTTTAGCGATGATTATAATTGAATGGGAAGAGTACACTTTTCAAGCATTTTGTACAAAACAAGTTGAAAGTTTGAGACAAGAAGTGAAGGAAATCAAAACCTTGACAAGTAATTACCACATTAGCTGTTTTTATGATGATTAAGGTTTTGTATTTACTTGTTGATTAAACTTTATTCGACAAATATATTGTAGTGTGAACACATCATGAGTAGCGTATAAGTTTGTAATGGATGGATATTCGCTTTGACCCTTACGATTTGTTTACTAGTCACTTAACCTTGGCTCATCGTCACAATTAGGATCTATTTAAAAATTTAACAATAAGCTTTGGAGTTAACTCAAAACTTATTAGTCATAATTATTATATATATACATATATAATAAAATTTAGATGCTTTATGAAGTGTGTTTGCAAAAAGCTTCCACACTAGTAAAAGAGTCCTAGAAAACACATACAATTGGATTTTTAAACAAATCAAAAGTTAATGACTTAAATCTATTTTAAAACATAAATACAGAGAGATCTTAATCATCTTGCCTTTTGCAATCAAATGTTCATCATACACTTTTTTCTAGCTTCATGTCTTCCTTGTACTACATATTTTATACCTAATGATTATTATTTGGCTTCGGATTTGAGGGGCAGAGAGGTTTTGAGAGGAAGAGATGATAGAGACTAGAAAATCACTTCGCGTCATGTGTCAAATTTATAAGGGTAAAATACAGTATTGTTATGATGCAGTCAAATTTACAAAGGTAAAAATACAGTTGTGTTATGATGCAGTATACTTATAAAGCACGTAAAATGCAATATTGTTATGATGCAATGTAGTTATGATGTAACGAATTAGGGTTGTAGATCACATAAACCAATAGTCGAGATCGTCTTTCCTCCTACCCTCTCTAAGTCACCATCTCTTCTCATCACCACCTTATTATTTATTAAAAGCTTTTCGATTCTAGAAAAGAAAAAAAAGTCAACGAACACTTAATTTTATTTTTCTTTGAGGAACAGAAGGGCTAAAGGCCCAACTAGACACTTAATTGAAAAAAAGAATAATTTGTTCATTATAATTCATACCGCCCATAATGGAACGTATACTCATAAGTCATAACCCATCAAGACTACAATCACTTTTAAGTGTTTGGTTCCTAGTAGCGTAGGCCCAATATTTATTGTAATTACCAAGTAAGCTTATGCATATCCACCTACGGCCCAATAGTGAAGTCTGGCCTTATGCAACAGTTATGCTTAAACATTTCAAGAATATAAGCACGTTTTAAAGTAAGAAACTTAGAATCAACGCGTAGCAACTTGATGTAAATTATTAATCAGAACTCGTTAGGTTCAATTACGGTTAGAATTTATCAACAATAACGACCTATGTATTTTACGTCAATTATTTTTCAAGATAAAGATAGAACAATTACTAACAAAAGGGAATGCATACATTTAATTAGCATACTACATTTTAAAACCACGACCATATATGTGATCATATGGTTAAAAATATGTACCCATAACTATATATTAAAAATACTCCATTTTTATTCTATTACATTGTGGTTAGTAGCTAACTAACCATCTTCTTCACCTTCTCTTCTCCTTATACTCTTGATCCCTTTTTTCATCATTGTTCACATCATTCTCTCGGGTTTGACCGGTCAATAACGATTTCACTACGAGAGTTTCCTCCTTTGCTAACTCCAAATCGCCATCGTTGTCATTATCGTTAACCACTTCAAGTGGTTTGCACGTATAGAAATAAGCACAAGTCACATAGTACACTAAATTCACTACTTGTATACCACTCATTATCCAATAGTAGTAATCTAGTTTTCCTTTGTTCAAATTTCGATCGGGTAGCCAATTATGTTCCTTTCCCGTGTGATCATGAATCATTGATACAACGAACGTGCCAACATAGCTTCCTATCGCCACAGTGACTGAATTCAACGCCATACAAGTACTTCTCATACTTTCGGGTGATTGATCATAAAGAAACTCCAAATGCCCAACTGAAATAAAGGCTTCGGCTACTCCATGTAGACAAAATTGAGGAACTAGCCAAAAAACCGATATGGGAATTGTAGCATTCGGTTTTTCAAGTAGGTTATGACTCGAAGCAACTTGCTTTCGCTTTATTTCAACTAAAGCGGAAACTAATGTTGCAAGTATGTTTATTGCAAAACCAATTCCCATTCGTTGTAAGCATGTGATTCCAACAGGGTTTTTAGTGAAACGTCGTGCAAATGGAACAAATACACGGTTGTAAAGTGAGAGACAAATGAGCATAGTGAGGACACCAAAGATCGATAGGCTAGCAGGAGGTATTTCGAAAGATGGGGACATGTGTCGATCCATGGTTCCCGCTTGTATGATGATGAAACTATGTTGATGGGATTGTGATGTTACTAGGAGAATCGCGGCTGCCCATATTGGGACCATTCGTATAACGGATTTTATCTCCTCGACCCTATGGACCGTTGCTATTCGCCATAGGTTTGGGGATGAAGGATCTTTCATGTCATCTTGTGTTACTATTGCAGCCCTATCAAACCATCTGAAACAACACACGTTTTAGTGTTAATATCGTCACTATAACAAATATACACCATTATATCTGATATATAGACCAAATTTGTGCTTGTGTACCGTATTTTACAATCCTACGTACTTTAAAATGTGTAAATATACGAAACATGTTCTAATCTTGAAGATCAAGGTAAATTACCTTAAGGTATTTGTATGTAGTAGTCTTCCATCAGCCGAAATCCTGGCATCCAACTCCTTATTTTCATAAAGAGATGTGTTTTCGGGCACGGCAGCTTTCCTCTTCTTAACTGCAGCCACAACTACTTGGGCCACTCGAACCAATGGGCTCCCTTCAGGCTTAACCCTTCTATAAAGATGAGCCGCAACCACAAATGCAATAAATGATAAAATCATTGAAATGGTTGGGATCCCGAGCCCCCAGCCCCACCCAACTCGGTCTTGGACATAGACCACGACGGTTAGAGCCGTGAGGGTTGCAAGTCCCATACAAAAATAGTACCAGTTGAAAAAGTTACGGCCCGCGCTACTTGGGTTGGATTTGCCAGTTGTCATGTCGAATTGATCGGCTGCAAATGTGACCACGTTAGGACGAATGGCGCCAGAACCGAGGGAGGTCAAAAGGAGGCAAAGGTAGAGGATCCATAGTTGAGATGAAGAAGCTTCTATGCAGTTTTCTTGTGTAGGACATGGTGGTGGTCTGAATTGTGGTAGTATTGAAGATGTTGTGATGCAAACCATTCCCTGAAAGAGTAAACATAAGTCAAACTTTGACTAAGGATGTTTGACTTTGACTTTAATTAGACTTTCTTAAAGCAAGTTGGATGTTTTCATCAAACAAACTCACCAGAAGAGTATATAATTTGAAGAGGAAAAAAAGGACTAAACTTAAAGTTCCCAACAACCACAGAAAGCATCAAAAGCCCTTGCTTGAATGGGTTAAAACACATGTGATATATTTTGTTACATTAGTTAACTTTTTTAAAGAGAACACGCGCTGGACATTAAATTACTTAACGAATTACATAACCATATATGTGTATATATGTACACTATTATTAGTGTACATTTATATGACGCGGTAGCTAAAGAACATAAACAATGAAAACATACCAGTAAATATATAAGGAGACCAACGACGATTGTATAAAAACGGCCAGCAAAAGAATCAGCAATTAGAGCACCGATAAGTGGCATGAAACTCGACGTGCCACCAAAATTAGTTAGTATGTTCGAAGCCCTAACCAACGGAAGGTTCAATTGTCGGGTCAAATACGTTATCAAATTCGCATGAAACCCTGTTCCCGCAAATCTATCACATACTTCGTTTGCTGCCAGTTTGACATCAAACTAAACGTTAACACCACAAGTTAAATCGAACCAAATGTACTTAATTATTCTTGTAACGTACTTATCGTATCGTACTAGTTTTAAAGGAATTGCAAGTTTTATGTACATGTTCCAATTGACAAACTGATACTCCGTACTAAAATGCAATCACAAGTATGAGTTTAATCTGAATATAATCTATTAGGTAAATAGGTGGATATAATTCATTTTTCAAGTACCTATTTTTTACTACTCCGTACGATTTACATATAAACTTTTTATTTTATTTTTAAATCGTAGTACGATATTATCGGATCATATCCACACATCGTGTGAGCAATAATGAGACATATGTCAATAACTATGAATCTTGACTAAAAAAGTTGTTACGGATTAATTGTGTCATATTATTGTGTCCATTTAATATACGCGTTACATTATTGGAACAATTCATTTGCAATAGTTTGATGCAGTTAGTGTTTTTACATGATAACATGTCATCATAACGGAAAGATTGGTGCCGTGCATCAATTAAATTGTTAAAACATCGGAACTTCATACGTTATGATGTTATATATATATATGGGTCTGATCAAATACAAAAATTCTTAATATAAAACAAATAAGATAAAACATGATGATAACATGTGTCTTTAAGATTTAATACATGTTAAAGGTAACCGAAATTATAATTAATTTAAATGAAGATGCAAATGTAAAAAACTATCCTAAAGAACCTATTTAATGAATTAAATAAATTATATTAATTAATTACTAGTTGATCTAAGGGTTAAGATTGTGTTCTATTTGTTTTACGATAATCAATCTCTGTATATATATGTGTTTATATATATACATATATATGTATATGATAGTGTACAACATTATAAAATATATTTTTATTGTCTTGCTTAAAATGATTTTGTCCTTTTTTCACTTACTTTGTGTTGTCTTGTTTGAAAGAAGAAGGCCGGATAACAACCCATAAGCCAGGCCATGATTTACATTAGCACATATACAGGGGCGAAGCTAGATACTATCGAGCGGGGCAGTTGACTCCGTTTGAGAAAAATTTCTTAAAGTTTAGAACAATTTTGAATATTATTTTATCTGTTTGTAAACTAGCTGCTTTTACGTACAAATGTTATTAAATTTTAGTTTTGAACTCGCCGGAAACATCTTATGGCTCCGTACCTAAACACACACAATCATTGCAAATTTATGTACGATGATTTATATATCATCTTTTTTTACATGCATCACTAACTAACTGTGTTTTATAGTGTTATATTTTACAATATCATGAAATATAGTTAGTAGTGTACGAAAAAAAATGTGTAGTACAAATCATTCCCCACCCCTAAACCTATAGAACATATGCAAAATCTACTTAGAAATGACTTCATGTTACTAATTGGATGAATGCTAATCAAGTTTTTAGAAGATTATATGGTGTAGATGGGAAGATATAGATATGAATGGAAAAAGAGAGATGAATACATACCTAGAATGAATGGCATGGTTTTGATACCACCAAGAGTTTTCTTCTTCTTGTTGTCTTCATGGTTAGTAGTCTCAACATTCTCATCCTGTTTGGTTGGAGACATTTTGCTCCTGATGACCTCCATGAATGAATGAATGATTTTTATAGTAATTGAATGAACTCAATCAATCATATGAAGATAGTGGTGAAGATGAGTCATGACATGATGTGTATGTACATTGTCTCATTCACATTTCAATTTAATATGTCACTTTCACACTAAAATTGCATTTTCAATAAATTTGTTAAATACAACCATCCAGCAATACCAAAATGGTAAAAAGTTTTACCATATTTCTTAACAGACATAAATGCCAACAAACTAGATCAAGAATCACATTTGACTTTCAGTAAATCTAGAAGATAAAAGCTTCTTTAATTAGTATTATAATTTTGCATTTCTCTAATTTGATGGAAAAGATCACGGTTAATCAGAAAATTAGGTAATACATCTAATCGTCTATAATATTACTCCCTACTATATTTTATTTAAATAAATTGTTAATTGACTTATTTAAATACTACTATAATTTACTTTTGCCAAATAATGCAAGTTAAACGTTGTTTCAATTCGACTTTAACTAAAAAATGGCATTTCTTTAGGCTGTCTTAAATTGGAATTATTATCATAAAACAATTAAAACGCCATTATTAATTGTCAACTTTATCTTGCTCCAAGCCATCTAATCAAAAAGTTAAAGTTATGTAACAATTGTAGTACGTTGAGACTTAAACCTTCGAATAAAAAGGACATATAAAAGAACACGAAATGAGTTAGCTAGGTTGGCACAATTTTATTATGCCATGTTACCACTCTAGCTACTCGATTAGGAACAAGTTTGAGTCGCATCGAATGTGTGGTTCATGTTATACTTAAAAGTAAATAGAAATAGAGAAAGATTGAAACCACATATTTTTGTTATTCTTTTGTTGTTTTGTAAGAAATTAAAGGAGGACAATGCACGGTAATTTGAGAGAGCACATATATATTGTAGTCCTTCATTCGATTAGCTTGCATTCTCTTGTTTTGTGTTTAAGAAATCTGAGAATATATACATATATAAATAATGAAGATTTGTAGGGTGATTTTTATACGGAATAAAGTCATACATGTAAAATGCATGCATTTGTATATGTTTTTGTACAATCTTATACGTATAATAAGTCATTGTTTTCATCTACAAATCAACTTAATTCCAAATAAAATAAAATAATTACATTTGATGAAACGATCGAGTGCCTTGGATGACCTTTTTGTCTGATAACACAATTGCCTTTCTAGTGAACTTTGCGTTTACGTACTTAAGATTATATATATAATTTAAAATAACACTACTCCATCAAAAACAATAATTATAGTTCTAATCATTTAACTTAATTCTTTTCTTGTTCTTTTCTTATATATATATATATGAAAAAAGAAAAAGATAAAAAAAACTTTTTGTCCAAACATACGTAGCTTTTACATAAATGATTTTGACAAGCATAATCGATGATTCACATAGCATCAATATAAAATACCTTTCATTCAACATTATCTCTCCCACCTCGTGTTTTATGCTTGTTTAGGTTTTTAATCGCATAATTTGTCTTAAATATATTAATTAAAACCAACACACACACATATATATATATATGTATGTGTGTGTATTCTAGATGCATGCTGAATTGTCATATGCATATGAATAATGGAAATTAAATTTTTTTTAAATGCATTATGAATTTACATTAGATCATACATTGATATTCTATCGGTTTAACTATCCTTTTATCTTAGTCATATATATCATGTCAAACAAAGTGTTAAAGTGGTTTGTTTTATGTCAAATGATATATGTCGGGTGCATTACACTTTTTCTTTATGGGACATGGTCACATGGATAACATTACATTTGATTCAACCCGGCCATCTAATCTATCCCGTTTGTTTCACGTAATTTGTGAAAAGAAAATAAAAAAAATGATAATATTTAGAGACGCGTTAAGACCTATATACAAATGGAACATGTTGAACTGTATATATATATATATATATGTTGTCCATGAGATATAAACTTAGGGGTATTGAACTCCCGACGTCCAACATGTAGCAAACAGTATACAAGTTGTTAAGATGCATACTGCTAGACAATTAACGTAACTTATAATATTGCATACGTAAAAGTGATATGAATCCGTAACATAAACTATACTTATGCCATTCAAGAAAGATAGAACTGAAACATCGTATTAATTGTATCATTACTGAAAGTAATTGTTTGATTAATGGCATTAATAATAAAAATAAGTTGTAGGAGTAAATGGATGATCAAAATTCAACTTTTTGAAAGTGATTGGTTTTGGGTTTTGCTACCGGTTGGCTTTGAAAGCTTATGCCCACCCAAAAATATGTATGAAATAGATGACTTCCATGCTTACGCAAATTTGCATAAAGACAATTACCCAATCACAAAACAAATTAATTAATAAATATACAAAGAAATATGTTGGAAATTATTAAACATTTTATGTTAAATTATGATTCAATGATGGCAATCATGATTATAGTTGAAGACAGAAAAAGGGTCATTTATTTTATGAAAAGTATTCAATCTATCTATAATTTGACTACAGTTGTGATTTTAGGATGAGAAAAAAAATACTATATGAATTAGGGTGAGTTTAAAAGATATTGATGCCTAATTTGTTCAATGGTAGGTTAGCACAATAGTTAGGCTTTCTTCTCTTTTTTCACTTATCTTATCGGTCACAATTTAAATATCTTTATTTCTAATTTAAATTATTTCGATATAAGTATCTATTCTCATTTACAAACGAATAATAAATCTATAGAGTAAATATAATATTTTGTTAAAGAATTAATGTTTTAAAACATATCAAAGTGTATATTTTTTACTATTGTATATACGATGAATTAATATCTAAAAGTTGTATTGTGTGTTAGAAAGTTTCTAAAATATCTAATATACGTATAAAACTTTCTAATCTATGTATTAAAGTTTCTAAAAACTTTCTAATAGTATGTATCAAAAATTAACATAAACACATACATTAACCATTTTATAAATCTTCATACATACAATATAACTATTAAAACGTGAAGATAATAATAATACTACTCAATTTTATCGAGGTCAAGATTTATTTACTCAAAGATATGTGAATTAAATGATGTTTATCTTTATGAACCAAACTGAATTTATGTTTTGTTTATACCATTAAATACTTTATTACATTTTTAGATAGACAAAACTAATATTCCTATCTTTATATTTTCGGGAGGATATTTGTTAAATTTTTAATTAATCGCATACAATTATTTAGCGGTAAATATATTATAAATTCCGGGGATAAGGAAATGGTGCGCGAGCAGTGACCGAAAATTGTTTGTCGGCTATGAAGCCCGTGAACCAGGTGTCGCTGTATTTGTCGATCACTCGGCAGCCCACCTTCTTTTTGTTTGTTTTTTTCTTACCTTTTATTTCTTTCCATTTAATGGTTTCACACATGATCATTAATTGTTCTTAACGTTTCGATATTGATCAGAAAATTTCACACTTTAACGATTTCAATTACTGAAAATGTGTCGACTCTATATAGAATCTTTTGAGTCATAAGATATGCATATGATCCCGATTTCAACCATGTTCGATTCGAATTGATATTTGTACGGCTAGCAGTGCATGTCATACATGTTTTCAAGAGTTAAATGATGCAGTTTTACGAATATATATAAAAGCCTAAGGGTGTAAACTATAAATTTATGTATATCTTTAGGATATGGAGCACCTGATTTAAGTGCTTATAGCATACTCAGTTGTCTTATTTCAATTCTATTCAATTTAATTAACAAAGTAAAATGATCTGTATCACTGTACGTCAATAAATAGTAGTACATTAAAGTATAACTGAAAGTTATATATTAACGTGCATTACAAATTTAAAATTGTATAATTATTCATTTTACTAATAAAACTTTTTTGTAAAATTTGAATTTGTTCTAACCGTTGATATTTGTTCTGTTTATTTAGAATTAAGTTCTGTTTTCTTTTTTTTGTTGTTTTTTCTTTTTCTATTTACTATAAACAATTACATGAATTAAAAACAATAATATTGTTGACTTAATTTCATGCGGAAACTGATAAACAACAAATGGATTTGCAAAAGACAATTTTTTTTTATTATTTTTTTAAACGGCTTGTTAGATGTTATTAGTTTAGGTCTAGCAGTGACATCCAATTGGGCAGTATATTAACTCTGAGACTCTTCTGTTCTTCTTTTTTTTTATCGCCTGAAGAGGTAAAAGTCTCGAGTGGGACTCAAACTTGAAACCTCTCCTAACCAAACATCCCTTTTCCCAAGGCCTCGTAAGAAAATCTTGAATTTGCAAAAGACAATTGAATCAATATTCTAACTTCCGTAGCTTTTATAACTTATGTCCCAATTCGTTTGTAGTTTTGGTTCTATTTTGTTAGGTTTTCTCTAACATTGTTAGATATTACAAAGCTGTAATCACTCTTTGTCATAACGTTTTGATACGTTTTCTGACGGAGACCTCTCATTGTCGTTGTATTTATAATTAGTGCCCAAGACAAAAGAAAAAAATGAAAGACAAATACAGTTATTTGTTAAGAGTTCGTTTAAACTCAAATATTATGAAAATCTCGAACCCATTATGGTTTCTCATATATAATTCGGCCAATCTTCCATAATAGTATATCGACTTATAGTTAAGATTCTCATACGCTACTTTATAACATGATCGGTCATGTTATGTGACAAAAAAAAGGTGAACAATAGTCATATTCAAATAATTCATAGCTTCTCACCCTCTTAATAGAAAAATAATAATTTAACATGACCTATTATTTTAAAAAACTACTTGAGAATATCATCATCCATCCATATATCAAACCTATTTGACAAACATGTGCTTAATTTCTATTGAAAAAAAATGAATTTATAAAACTATTCCGTGACGATAATAATGATTGCTAAAAATGTAACGACCAACACCTAAAATGTTATTGTTTCTATTATCAATTGGTAAATGATTTTTTGAGTCTGTAGGATACGTGTGTGTCTATACCGTTTAAAAGAAATACTAATATTAACTTATCATCTTCCTCAACCTAAATAACTAGAAAGTTGGGCAAACTTGACATCCTTTGAGATTTCGTTTTATGAAAAATTATTTTATACTATTAACAATGCTTAAGTTAAATGTCGTTAGCTAAATGGATGGCCTGAACCTATATATTGTAGAAGTTGACGGACTAAAAATGTAAATCTGATGATTGTTGATTAGTTAACAGGTTTGTGAGCTTTCAACTGCGCTTATACTTTTACCCTTTATTTGTGTTTGGAAATGTGTTTTTAACCCTTATTGAAGCCTCACATGCATTGTTGAAAATACAATGCCGATTTTAATTATGATGCATTGTTGAAAACGTAAAAAAACAAAGAAAAACAGAAAAAACGTAAAGAAAAAGAAAGAAGAAAAATGAAAAAAAAACAGTAACAAAAACAAAGAAAAACGAAAAAGACGTTAAAAATGTAAAAAGGGAAGAAAGACGTAAAAACAAAGAAAACGAAGAAAAACGGAAAAAAAGTTAACAAAACGTAAAAAGCGAAGAAAGACGAGAAAACAAAGAAAAATGTAAAAACCGAAGAAAAACGTAAAAAAACGTAAAAAGATGTAAAAAAAAAAGAAAAACGTAAAAAAAAACGAAGAAAAAGGGAAAAAACATAACAAAATAAAAACGTAAAAAAACGTAAAAAGATGTAAAAAAGAAAGAAAAACGTAAAAAAAAGGAAGAAAACGAGAAAAACATAAAAAACGAAGAAAAAATGAAAAAACGTAAAAAAAAAGAAGAAAAACATAATAAACGAAGAAAAATGGAAAAGAACGTAAAAAAAAGGAAGAAAAGCATAAAAAAAAATTAAAACGGAAAAAAGGAGAAAAAACGTAAAAACAAAAAAAAACGTAAAAGAAATGAAAAAAACGTAAAAAAAAACGAAGAAAAACGAAAAAAATTTAAAAGAAACAAAGAAAAATGAAGATAAGTAACTTTTTTACATTAAATGGGTCGACCCAGATCCAAATCTATTTATATGGATTAGTTGGATTTGGGTCAGATCACGATCCATTAACACATGAGTCAGATCCAGACCCATTTAATTGGATCTTGTGATCAATTGGATCATGACAATATCTGTCCCGCCCCGCCCCATTGACACTCCTATGTGGAGGGTCAAAATAATTAGATTTTGAAGAAAAGAAGAAGCAAGTAACAAAAAGAGTTGCGACATATAGACATGAACATAAAAAGGGATTAAACATTAGACTTAGATTCTATAATTATATAACACATATTTAAAGGTAAACATATCATATCTAAACTATTAGACCCTCACCATAGTTTTTAGTCATTTAATCATCCAATTAATCTCATCACCAAATATTTTATGGTCATCTCTACACTTAGTATGGCCGCTATTTATTTATTAGAAGTTATCAAAATGATTATACCTTGCTCAAAACTTAGTACGCAAAGTCGCATCCTTCACCATCATCTCCAAATACACCAGCATCAATGTATCTTCATAATCTGCAAGAGTTTTCGGTAAGGTGATACAAATTTAATAACTCGAATCATATATGATATATACCTACTGCAAGAACATGAAAAAAGAACTAGCTATTAAAATGCATTACTAAGAATTAGCATTTATCTGTTTCCCTTCTTTTGCGATACTCAAGATCACAAGGTATTATTACTTACGATGTTGAGAATTCAGAATGGCTTGATCATAAGTATTGGCATATGCGAAAGAACAGAAAATTAAATGAGGGAACTACTATACGAATCATCATACTATGTTAAAATGCACAGAAAATACTACATTATGCTATTAGGCAACTTGCAATAGTTATTTTGTAAGTACAAAAAGGATGAGAGATTGTCCACTCAAGAATACATCATAATGGTATTATTACAAGTATTGTGGTTAGCATAGAATGAAACACGATAGCTAGAAAAGTAATGCATTCAGTAGAATTACTTTTATTACTTCCATATTATTGTGTATATCTAAAATAGATTGCATAAAAATGTTCTATATTTTAATTTGGGGTGCTAGGGACAAGTTATTGAAGTGCTTATCTACTTATTTGTAACCGTGCTCGGACGCTCGTGTGAAAGGATTGTTTTTATTCAACTGTTTAATAACGTACAAACAAAATTACTCAAAAGAAGTTGGAAGTAATATCATTTATCCAACTTTTAAGATTAAATATTTCTCTGCACCAAAACTGAATTTACTTTTTAGTGTTTCATCAGCAACTAAACGGATGAGTAATAATCAAGTATGGAACTTAATAAACCGTTCATTAGAGATAGAGAAATCTATAATGAAAGGTTTCTTACTCTTAAGTTCCTAACATACACATCATAAGTGTAATCTTAATACGATTTCTATAACAGAAACAAAAGTTGTTTAATCTCAAAAAGAGATGATTGCATTGACCACATGATAGGAGAAACAGTTTACAGAACGGGAAAACTTTGCATCTAATGTAGAACATCTCAAGTAATGGAACTCAATAAACCTATTCTGGAATAGAGAGAGTAATACCTTATAATCTAAAATCAGCAGTACGTGAATCTGATCAAAAATACCGCAGAATATATAAGGCTTCGTGATGGCAAAGCTAAAGAGAAACGTACCAAATTTATGGTCTGGTCTGCAAGTGTCATGTCACCATTAGAGCTAGGAATTTATGAGAGAATGCACAACTAAACATGGTAATCTTATAGGCTTTATCATTATAACTAGAACAAAGACCCATATATAGGACTCTTTCATTAAAATTTAGATAGGAGGAACTAGACAACTAGATAGATAGATATTTTATCTTTCAAGAGTGTTTAGATTTATGATAGATGACTAGAAGGTTTTTGAGTAAATAGATTGTTTTTTCTTTCAAGAATATTGTAGGTAGATAAATATTTATATTGTATATATAGGTAGTATTAAGATAGATTTTAAGGTATCTTAAGTATATAGATAAATATTTATATTTATACATCTATCATAATATATATTAGAATTGGATCAAATACAATAATTCTTATTGTAAAACAAATAAGAAAACATGTGAAGCAGACATGTGACATTGGTGTTGATTATTGGTCAAAGGGGGTATATTTGATATTTGACTTCAATATAGTGTCATTAAAATAGAAAATAGAAGTAACCCACTTCTTTAAAAACTTAATGACTAATTTTTCTCTCACTTCTCTTTTTTTTTTTTCCATTGCAACTTCTTCGTATCAAAACTCATTCATATTTTAATCTATTCCATCTCTTTTTCTAAATATGATCGCCAAATTCATGTTACTATTTGATTTGTGCACCAGTCCATCACACGATGTGAATCATACATGAACCGTTCGTGCATCAAACTGATAGTGAATCAAGTTCACAAAACATCGCCTCCAAACTGACAAAAAATAAATTGTATTAGTCATTATTTCGTGCATCATCGTTGTCCAACTTTTATTTATCGTACATCAATCTTTTTCTTTTCTATGCACCGGTGTTTTCACGTGCATCAATGTAAAATTGTCTATTTTGCCCTCCAAAGGCAATAAATGTGAGTTTGACAAATAAAACTGATTTTATCATGATGCATCTAACAACTCATATTGTATCTTATTTGTTTTACCTTAAAGATTGTTTACAAAATCAATCCCTGTGTATATATACATATTATATTTATTTAATTCTAGCTACATGCGTACATCTATTTTATATATCTCCATATATATTTATTAATATTCATCCCATACTTATACATATATATATATATATCTAACTATTTATTATTCTACTATTGTTACTATGATTTTAAGTATTATTCTTAGTTTTATGATTATAACTTTTACTATTATTAGTATTAGTATGTTTATCTTGAGTGTGGGTGAGTGCATATTTTTATGTATACAGGTATGTGAAAGGTCTTTCTGAAAGTAGTATCTCTACTTTCGAGTAGATGTAAACTATCCACATTATACCTCCTTGTACATAGCCCTCGTGAGCTTGGGTAGTGTTGTTGTGAGTTGAACCAGACATCTAGGTGAGTTATCATCCGCAAAAATGAATAAATAGATGAAACCAGAAAGTACAAGCGAAAGGAAATTGGCTTATTCTACTCCCAGCAAAACTTTGGAATAATTCTCAGTTAAACTCCTTCAATCGTCTCTTTAACACGTCCATTGACTTCTTACGATTACTCTGCTTGCCACCTCTGTTAGAAAGGCTCCCGAAAAGGCCATCAGGTGAATCTTTATATTTCTCGCAAATGATTCCCACTTTTTTGTAATCCAATGTGTTGTAGTTCTTCATACGTATGACGGGATTCATGAAATTTTCAGGCTGGCTGCTCAGTAGAAGATTTACCAATTGTCTTACTTCTAGCAAACAGCCTCTGAAACTTCCTTCTTTATATATTTCACTTAATCCAGTACCATGAAACTTCTCGTCTGCAAACTGTTCTAAAGTTTTGAGATCATTGTTGATGCCCATTACTGCATTTGCAGTGAACCGTTTTAAGCTATCACTAAGAAGAGTGTCCATAAATGAGTTATTAATATGTTCAAGGGCTCCATTACCAATTTTATATATGATATCGAGAGGTAAAATCTGCTGAGCAGTTGACAGAAGAGTGTCGAGATAATCGACAACCTCGTTCATGTAGTCACTTTTATGTTGTGCTACATCATCTATGATCCAATTCACATTCTCTGTAAGTGCCAGATACTCGGTCAACTTATGATTCACCAAATCCAAAAGAGCAAGATAAGATTCATTCCTTGAAGTCTTGAGAACCATTTTAGCCATTAGAGTAGTCTGGGGCCTTGCAACCATTCGAGTGGGAACACCACATTGTTTTGATGCAGTTTGAAGGAAATAATCACAAGCTCTTTCTAGATATGCTATATTCACAGCAATCTGCATTGCCTGAGATACTCCTCTGCTACCACTTTTGATTGTGTTAAGTAGAACTTCATTTAATACATCAATCAACAACTTGTCAAGATACTTCCTTGCAAAGTCAAAGAAATTTGTTTGACCCCCATACGACAAGTAATTAACAGAGTCCTTGTTGAACGACCTAACTATTCGACAACAGTCAGGAACCATTGATGAGAAAGGAGCAACGTATGGGAAAGCCGGCATTATATCTGAGGTTTGAAGATGAAAACAAAGAACATTTGACTGGTATTCTGACTCCTTCATAACCATTTGCTGACAGCTATCATTAATGATAGCATCTTTGATTTGAACTCGACACTCTGCCAAAAGAAGCTCATGATATTTGTCACGACTATTGGTCAAAGCTTCAAGAATCGGGCCCACATCATACCCATATTGTCTTAGGGTCGCCCCAAGAAGCGTCACATAGTCTTTCACAAGGAGAAGATGACTGGCAGTATCCATTTGAGAAAATTGATTCTCCAAAGTCAATGTCATCTTATTTACAGCTGTTTCCCACATTGACTCAACCTGATTAGCCGACAATAAGTTGCCAGCTGTCCTGAGAACCCGATCCTCAACAATAAAGTAGCCAGCAATCTGTGCCAAGTAAGTTTGATGTGATCCAAGAAAATGTTGAAGCGAAGAGACCTGCAGGTCCGAACTCAGCTGCAACATACGGTTTTTATAGTAATATTCCCGAAACTGATCTCCTATCCCAAGACATATATGGATATAATATGCCCGATAAAGAGGCATAAGATTAATTTGTAAGACAGAACTTTCATCAATATCTTCAACGTCTAATGAATAAGTAAAATCCCCAAGGCCTAATGAACTCTCTTCCTCAGCTATCTTCTGACGAGCAAGCATATCTTCGTTTCTCTGACGAGCAGAAGAAGCAAATCCTATTGCTTTCTGTCCAATATGTTTTGAAGTGCTCCGTATATGAACCAGCCATTCATTAATTTCACCACAAACTTTTTTTTCAATATGAGATTTTATTACTGGGACTTTCTTCTCCACTAGATTTTTAAGAGTCTTGACGGGAATATTCTTCATATAATTTTTCTCTATCTGATCAATAGCTTTTAGTGCAGGGTAAAACTGACCTTCCGATACATGCTTGTTACACTTTAGACAAAGATCCAGCACTTCCACACATATCCTCGACATCTTAACCGCTTCAGTAACATTCTTCTTGATGGAATATGATTCAAGCAGGTCTTCTAGTCTTAGAAGTAATGCGCTCCCTATTTCTTGTAACCTAAAATTATCACTCGCAAGCTCGCCTTTCAACTCTTCGGCATCAACGAGCACACCACGAAGCTCATCAACTGCAACAATGAATTCTTCATAGTGGAGTTTGCAGAGCTCCTCGATCTCAACTTCCTTCTTCTTCACAACATTTTTGAGCTGGTGAACAAGAGCTTCAGGCTTCCCCATTTCAAACGAATGCCTTACCATAGGAGCCAAATCCTCACCATTGCCTATCAAAGTCATAAGTATTGAATCCTCAACTGTGTCCCCATTTTCTGTAACATTTCTTGAGTTCATTTTTGGATTCATCGTTACACTCAAAACCTGCAAAATACGAACCCACGGAAATGATAGGAAATGGATAAAACAGATATTACAGATTAGCTACAGAAAACTCAGTCCTAACAATGAAATAATAGTTTCTTCATTATCTTAATCCAAGAGTAAATTATGAAAAGCAAAACCTTGTATTTTCTTATTCTAAATGTGGAACCCGGGTGCCGTTTTTAATATAATCATAACGAATACAGTATATAAAAGATAGGCAATGTACTTCCTCGCTTTACTCGATTACATACTTACATGACAGATTACGGACTTATAAAACCCATACGAATACTCTAACAACCATATCAATTACATCACTTGTTCCCAATTAAAATCAAATTAACAAACGTAAACAATCAATTAGGATTTAGGGACGAGTTGAAAAAGATGAAGTTGATACTACAACTTAATGAAACTTGGAGAAGGTATTGTACTTTATATATATGATTATAAACACCGTTCCGGCGTGTAACTCAAAAAACTTCTATACTGAAATCACAATTCACAATTCACATTTCACATCAGTATCTGGTTTTCCCTACCATATTCCTTTTCATATATAAACCTAGGGAGCAAAGATTACTATTGCAATTCATCATCTAAAAGATTCAAACACACTATCTCTACTTACCAGTGATAAAAAGTCCACTTGTTACCACTTATCATACTTTTGAAATTCCGATTTTCAAATGCCCTTAATCAAGCACACTCAAACTAATAAGCAAGTTACTACGTATTAAACAAAAACCATAAATTTCGAAATAAACAACCTTCAATACACGAGACCACAGCTTAAAATGCTATTCAGCCATAAACCTAAACCAATTTCCGAATCCCGCAGTTATCAAAAGCAAATCAAGCAGAGATAAAAACCTAATACACATATCACCTTAACAATAACAGTTATTATATTTTCCTCTACTGTATATTCTCACATTTTACAAAATACCTATAGTAAAAAAATATAAGGAATCACGGTAACAGAAACGGAAATTCTGTGAATTTAGTAAAAAAACTAAATGCGGTTGAATTAACGAGTACTAGTAAATCATAAACGGAAAACTGTAATAAAGTAAGCAAATTTGATCGGAAATGAGAATACTTACAGCGAATCCTTGTGTTATTTATGATGAGAATGAGAATCTGTTCGATTAAAAGATATGATATGATAAAAAGAACCCTAGAAACAGACGATGATCACAATATTGGGGCTTAAAAATGACCGCTGTGTTTGAACAGCTTCATCATGTTTATTTGATTATTTTCTGGTGTTTTTAGGGCAAACTACAAACATACTCTGTTGTTTCGGTATTTTAATTCATTAATTAATTAATTAAATTTACCTCACATGTTAGAAAAAGAGAATAGATAAACTATTTCTTTTCTTCTTTCTAAAAGATAAAAATAAAAATCAACAATGACTTTTGGACCAAATATGTCATTACAAGATTTTTTTCATGAATGGAATAATATATATATTTTTAATTAAGTAGTAACATATGATGTACAAATGGTTTTACAAGATTCCCCTCATGAATCTATTTTTATTTTAATTAAGTAGTATACCAATATGATTACTTAGATCATGTTGTGGGTTCACTTGATTTGCCAAAAAGATAGACAAATGGCTACCATTTTTTTTAGAAAAAGAATATATAAAATTTTATCGGATGTTTAATAAAATAAAATCGCATTGTATAAGGATGGACAAAGTGAGGTTTTGTTGCCTAAATAAGTGGAGGCTTTAACATATAATGTGGTACCATGAGAAGTTGAGAACTAATTCTAAAATTGACCATACAGGGATTTTGAAGGTTTTTATAATTTGTCTTTTATAATTTTATGAACAATGTCCTTTAATTGTATATTCAGATTCTTCATGAAATAAATATCGATGAACAAAAGGTATATACAATGAATAAAGTTGATATTTAAGCTACATTACCGAATTCGATAGATATATTCTTCTTATCTTAATCTCTTATACTCTTTGATCGTTACACTTTCTTAATAATTTTGCTATATGATTTTTCAAAAGGTCGTCAGTCTTCTTTTTATGTAAAATAAAAATACTTTACTTTCAGTCTATCATATATTTTTAAAAATTTATTCCTTGCATTAATAAATAGATATAATATAATTATAATTATTAGTTATTAAGGAGTACAATCTACATAAAAAGATATATAATTACCAAATTTTGCTAAGTAAGGGAACA
The DNA here is from genome assembly GCA_963921325.1 of Logfia minima. Lineage (NCBI taxonomy): Eukaryota > Viridiplantae > Streptophyta > Magnoliopsida > Asterales > Asteraceae > Logfia > Logfia minima. The sequence continues at coordinate 691,774 of OY992775.1, forward strand.
TATATCTCTTTTAACACAAAATGAATTTTAAATTCCAACTTACTAAAAAATATAATAAAATTATCAAACTTTTCTAATTAATGAAACCAAACATGATATACAAAAAGTAAAATTTATTGCATATTACATATATTGTTAATCAAATTAAAGTTCATATTTGGTTTCATGACTTCATCAATGAAATCTTGTCATCTCTTATATAATATAAATATGAACATTATTATAAGGAAGTCCATTTTTTAAGATTAAATATGAACATGTGGCTATATAGAGAGCGACCAATACAAAACCTGATCCAAAAACAGATTAAAGCGCCCTTTCTTTCTCATCATTTCAACTAACAAATGGCTTCTTCTTCTGCTTCTGTTTCATCACTATCTTCCATTATTTCTTCATCTTCTTCTTCAAACAATAAAATTAACAACAAACCAAATACATTCTCACACTTTCATCAATCTCTTCCATCAAGAAGACAGTTTCTAAAAGGATTGAGTCTGTTAGTACCAGCATTCACTACTACTCTAATCCCACTGCATTCACCTTTACCTTCATTAGCAGCGAAAGAAATTGAAGTCGGTTCGTATCTACCGCAATCGACTTCTGATCCGAATTTCGTGCTGTTTCAAGCATCCTCTAAAGATACTCCAGCTCTTCGTGCCGGTACTTTTCATTGAATATTTCTTTGATATAATGTATCTATTATTTTGTCCAAGATTGCCAAGAATTAAGTTAAAATAAAATACAATGTTTGACTATACTTATAAGTTGTAACAATTATTTAATTTTTACAAAGAAAGTAGGGGAAGTTTGATTTTGGACACAAATATGAGCAAAAGTTTAATTTTTGACAAACATATGAGAAAAAGTTCAAAACTTTGTAAATTTAGGACTTAAATATAGAGAGAATTCAGTAGATTATGCCATGTTACTTCTTTGTTTTTGGCCATTTTGCCCCTTTTCTAGGCTTAAACTTTGAAATGACGGCTATTTTCAGTACTGGGCTACTGGAGCATATAATAAAAGTTGTTATTACTATTCACATAGAACAAATTAGTGTGATTTTGGATAATTATTGACAATAAATATGTTGAAAAACACCAAGCTACGCGTCTGAGGGTTGATACCAACAATGTTAGCAGCTCATGTGGATCATATATGGTAAAGATTCACCAGCCTCAAACCATCGTTCAACATGTCCTCTTATTTTAGTTTTACCATAGATCGATAAAATTAAACAAGCAATTTGCTTGAGCACTTTTTGTGCTTTCTATCTTCGTATGCATCAATGTCTTTACTGTACATGTAATGCACTTGTTATATCCAAAGCATGAACTATGGGCCATAACTTATTTGTGTATTTGATGAATTGTAAAATAATCTATCTATGCGTACATACAATATATAAAGTATACAGTATACAGGATTACAGGATTACAGGATACTGTATTATCCACAAATTTAAAGCCTTCTTGATCCTGTTCTCATAGTATCTATGCATATAGGTCTGAACCATAAGTCAATATGTATATCAGTGTAGTTATGTCATGTTATTTGATAAATTAATATTTCAAGGTTGCGGTTACTCAAAGAGAATCCCAGACTCACATTATAGCTATTCCATTACAATTTTTTTAATTACTTTAATAACTCTTGCGAAGCTAGGCTTATATACATACGCTTTTTCTAGTTCCTGCATTTGTTATTATAGTAAAATTTTGATTTTAGTTTTCTGCAGGAAATGTGCAACCATACCAGTTTGTCCTTCCACCAACATGGAAACAATTGCGTATTGCTAACATACTATCTGGGAATTACTGCCAACCCAAATGTGCCGAGCCTTGGATTGAGGTGAAATTTGAAGATGAAAAGCAGGGTAAAATTCAAGTAGTAGCATCTCCATTGATACGTTTGACCAACAAACCAAATGCAACAATTGAAGATATTGGTAGCCCGGAGAAGGTTATAGCGTCTCTTGGCCCTTTTGTTACTGGAAATACTCTTGACTTAGATGAAGAACTACTCGAAACATCAATTGAAAAGATCGGTGATCAAACGGTAATATATCAACTTATCCATTGATATTTTCTAGATTTTTTTCTCCAAAACTTTACATGGTGTTATATTTGCAGTACTACAAGTATGTTCTGGAAACCCCTTTTGCATTGACTGGTTCACACAACATTGCAAAGGCTACTGCAAAGGGAAACACTTTGATCTTATTCGTTGCTAGTGCAAGCGATAAACAGTGGCCGTCATCCCAAAAAACATTGAAAGCTATTGTAGATTCCTTCCATGTGTAAACCTTTTTATCTATGTAAGTATTTAAGTACATTTTAATATCCGTATCTTTAACCATGAATTTTTGTTGTATAAACATTATTCTGTTTGTACTTTCATAATAGAGCTAACAATGGCAATACGTTATGTTGCTGGTTTTGGTTTTTGATACTGTTTGTAAATACTATAATTTTAGTTTAATAAATCATCCTAAATCCTCAACACATTCTCTGGATGACTTTTGACCCGTTTCACATGTTTCCCTTTTCTATATTTTTTTTTTAGTTTAACACGTTTGTCTTGTCAAAGATTTAACAAAACCCAAATCGACCCATTCATGATATGGTTCGAGATTGCCACTTCAATCTAAAACATCCCTCTACTGGTTAAAACAACATGGCTTCTGCTTCTTGGGAAGTTACCAGAATTGAGATCACAACCATCATTTCCATGAAAATCACTAGCTTTATCTTCATCAATCCTTCCCATAGCCACACTCCGACTATGTGGCACAACTGTCGCGTGAACCTTACTCGGTGCAGACTTTTGTTGACTTAGAAACTCAGACTCAACCTTTTTAGTCAAACCTCTGCGCGAAGCAATTCTCATTAGCTCTGCAAGATCTTGATCACTACTACTCAATCTTCTCGAGTTCATGCTGAAGCTTTGGGGTAAGGTGGAGACGTTGACTGCTGCTGGACCACATCCAGAGTCTATTTTGTTGGCTAATTCCGTCATGCTTTTGACATAAAAATCTTTAAGTTTGTTGAGAAATCTAACAAGTCCCATAGAGTATCTTCTGTACTTGCTTTCTTTGCTAATCTTCGCCTTCATCTTACAACTGTGTATTGATTTAGTTCTTCGGTATAAAGTCTTTATTGATCTTAAAGTTTAAAATAACTGGATGGAAACTGTTATTGTGTAGGATGGTTAATTGAAATGAGATTTTATAATGTGTTTGTTTAGTGCATTGACTCTGTATATACTTTTTTAATAACTATGGTATCTACTAATATTTTTGGCATAACCCACACAGAGTTTTTGGTTAAAATTAGATTATGTATCATGTTTTTTCGTTAGTGTTTGACTGTTGATATATCATTAGTGTATTGAATATCGACTACTATTTCACCTCTAGCTAGAAAGCATCTATACGTGTTTATCTTCTATTCTTGTTTTGGTCAACACATCTTTTGTTGACTGATGTTTGGTCTTCTTCTTGTTCTTGACCATTGTTTCAACTTCATTGCTAGTTTGGCCTTGTGCCAGAATGTCAAAGACTTGAAAGAAACCGGTTCGGCCTTGTTTCACCTTCATTTATGGTTTACCCAAAGACTTGAAAGTTGGTTTTTCCATCCAACAAATTTCAAGACCGAACTTTCACCAATATGATTAAAATTGCTAGGCAATTGATACATACTCATTTAAACATAGTCGTTCATTCTACGCATATCTCTAAATTGTCGTTTATTCTTGAGTTAAAGGGAGGTGAACTTTAAGTTTAGCTCATTCTTGTGTTGTATTACTTATTTGCATGTTTACATTAGGTAAACATCTTAGAGGTTGTCATGGAGAATGCTAGAAATGGTCACGGATACTTCAATTAAACTGCATCTGAGTAAGAAAAAAGCTCCTATCTCGGGGTAACCTGAAAAGTGAAAACCTGCTCAGCTTACTCGTTTACATGACTGTAGATGCAATTTAATGTTGTAATTAACCCATTATTTGGTTTTAGTCCACTTCAATGACAATATGCAGGCCATTTTCATGTCTTTTTACCCTTGGGTGAACATTACAAAGTTGGTTTGACACTTTGACTAACTAAAGACATATGTTTGGCTAATCTGACTGACGAGACACATGGTATAAGTAAATTAAAAATCATACAAAAATTTGTAAGATCTTATTCACAACCTGAGCCGTCAGGTCCTTACAATATACTATATAGGATATGATCAACTTCTTTTAACTACCATTTTTTTTTTTTCATTTTGCAACACAAACTTGTACCGATATAAAAAAAGCACATGTCTACTTGTATGAAATGTGTGTTTAAAGCGTAGTATTCACATTTTTATCATATGATATATAATTATATACTGTATATTTATGACATAGTTAACATAAACAAGCTAACTAAGTTATCAACTTAAACTGAAGCCCATTTAACTTACTATTGCATTTAATCGTAAATATGTCACTACCCATATATTGCACGACTCGTATTAGGCTACTAGCATGATTACGGGGTTTCGAATGTGATCAGCGATTGATAACAATTGATGCAAACAATATTACCGACAACTTTACTTGTTTTATAACATGATTAAAATTCGAATGTACAAAATATTGCTAACCATTTCAAGTTAAATTATAGTCTTAATCAGTATGTTCGAGTTGGTTTCGTTTCACTGTTTTTTTATATATCTTGTTCTAGCAAAATGAGATAAAGCTCATTTGTACACGCTTTTTATTTTCGATATCTAGATCAAAACTTTTTTGGCTTTTTTTACCATGGAAGTAATTGTGTACATAAAAAGATATCATAATAATTTGTAACATATGATAATGTTATAAAAAATATATTTAAGAAAGTGTAGCTTTTAGGACAAAATGAAAAGCAACAATAATTTATAGCGATAACGTAATATGAAAGGGATAGGATAAGTCTTCAATGATGAGAATTTTATATTTTGATAATATATCCCGCTAATTCCGCAATAACTACTTTTGGAGGTTTTTATCATAATAATTCTTTTAATATGTTTGATAATTTATAAAAAGTAAATAAATGGTCATCATATCATATCATATCATCATATATATATATTAATAAAAGATTAGTCACTTACTCTTAATATATCAATGTACTTGAATTTAATTGTGTAAGAAAAACCAACAAAAAAATAAAATATTTCTATTTTTCATTGAAGACTTATTTTCTTTTATTTTTTTAATTTCATTCACGTGATTGAACTTTCAAACCCAAATATGTCAAGTATAAACTTCTTTACATTTTCTATAAAAATGGTGAATTAAGTAAAACTAGTCAATTTATCAAGTGATTATCTAAGTTTTTAATTTGAAGGCAATTAATATTATTTCATATATTTATTTACAGAATCCATCATAATTAAGATATGAAGAGCTAATATATAGTTCTAACACAACAAGTATGTTTGTCATGAAGTTTTTTTAGAGTTTAAAGTCTTTTATTTTAAAAATTAAACTTCAAATTTAAAAGCTCTTCTAACTAGCATTTAGGAGTTTTTAAGAGTTTTTTGATCATTTTACACTTTGATATAACAACTACATATACTTTACCAAACACAGTTTACAAATAAAGCTTCAACTTGCAACTACAGCTACCAGCTACAATTAATAGCTACAACTAACAGTTAGTTTTGCCAAACATATCCGACCTGTAAATTAAGATATGTTTCTGCTACATTGTTTGAGATTTAAGAAACTTATTTATCGAATAAATAACTTTTTAACTAAAAATTATAAATTAATATGTATTCGATAAGTGTTATAGTTGCAGGTGTGATTGAGAAGTGCCAATTGATATAATAGGACATATATAAAAATAAATAAGAGAGGAAATTATAATTCATAGTTATTTACACAATTTTATATTTTAAAAATTGAGTTTCATTTTAAATGTTTCACCAACTAAATTTTGATTTCATGAGCTTTATTTAGTTAAAATAAAAATGAAAGCTCTTACAGGCTCCTTATTAAATAGAGTATTGATCAATAAACTATAGAATACTTTAGGTTATATATATATATATATCAATGTTCAATATTTTATAGGTTGTAGTTATGTATACATAAAGTTCTATGGAAAAAAATAATAAACTCGCACAAAATTTAATGTCATTAACAACACCAATTATTTTTCTAAACAGTAATATATAGAAATTTACTATATAGTTGTGATGGATATTAAATTATTCGTGCATTGCATGATTTGTTATGATATATCCTGTTGATTGATTGTTTCTTTAGTGGGAAGGTAATGCAAGGATTAGCTTCACAAACCTAGCGTGAAGCGAAGGACTGTCTCAACTTTCTATAAATAAATTATACATTTGAAAACATCATGTTAATTGAAATTTAGAATAAATGTGTTATTCACTTTTGAATGTAAATTTTGATTACATTCGAACAAACACTTACAAACACAGAGTATTCGAACTCAGTATGGAAACTCAGTTCCTCCACCCCTAAATCCTATTTTCGGACTTGTGTATATATAGGCACCTAAGTTCGTACGAACTTAGCAACTTCTAAGTTCGTATCTACTCTAAGTTCGTACGAACCTACAAAATACACATACAAAACTAAAATTAACGATTACAATGATTAACAAAATGACTTTTAAAACTAACTATTACAAACTAAAAACTATTTTCACACAATATACATCAACATGATCATTATCATTATCATTATACTTAATTTTGGAGAGATGCTATATGAATTTTACTTGACATCACAAAACACATATTATATTTACGTAATAAAATGTCCAATTACTCCATAATTTATTATAATCTAAGTAATCAAATCATGGGATTAATTAAAAATCAAAATTCCTCCACTCGCTTGTTTTTGCTAGAAGGAAGCTTCGAGATACACGGTTTTTAACTTTTCTTCCTTTGATTGACTTGTTCATGTCAAATAAATACCTTTAAAGAAAGAAAATGATAAATAAAAAAAAAAAAAAAAAAAAAAAAAAAAATAAACACACGAGACCTACTCTGCCTACACTCCAACGACTCACCACGTGACCATTGGTTGTTTTTTAGTTTTTAAAGGCGTGTACTAACTAAAACCTTTACATTTAAGATTAGACATTTAATGGTCACAAAAAGGTTTTGTATTTATCTATCATCATCATCATATAAAATAAAAACTTTACGTAATTAAAGTACAATAATATATATTTATCACGGTATTTGATATATGTACTAAAAAATATACTTATTTATTAAAACATTTATGTGTAGATGAAAATGATAAATTTATGTTATAATAACAAGTTAAATATAGAACATTGGTACAACTGTTACGCATTTCTCGTTTATCATGTGCTCTCTAAATATAGGAAACTTCAACGGAAATTTGTTCCTAAAAATAGTAAATATCAATATACTTATTTCGTTTAAAAATCTGTTAATTATGTTTACCATTTAATTATTTGTTAAATATTCGATTTATTATTATACATTTTTTTAATTTAATTAGAGCTATAATTATAATTATTTACCAAACACAATTATCAAAATAAAGCTACAGTTAAAAATTACAACTTCCGACTGAAAGCCTATGGCTACCCTTACCCTTACCCTTACCCTTAGTTGATGTAACCACTCTTTATTAAGGAAGGTTTCAAATAAACCGACTAAACTTCGTTCAAACGGAAACTTAACATTCACATAATATAAAATACGTCTCTCTTTTTCTAGAGTTTTCTTTTCCGACGACCATCACCTAAAACCCTAATTATGGCAGGCGACCCGCCGGCCGTCGCTGATCCACTATCTACACTACCAATTCCGCCGCTAGATTCGTACGGTTTCTCCGAAGACCTCACATTATCCGACGATTACCTCTCATTCGTCAACGACGACTTCGATATCACCTTTGACGATATTCAACTTCCGTCCGATACCGGAGATTTTTTCAATTCAGCTTTCGATTCTTCAAATCCGATCGATCTATCGTCTTCTGATCCTGAATTTAATGATTTCGCTTCTGATCATGAAACTATTGCTGCGGAATCAGGTAATTTGTTTGAATTTCAGTTAAATGATTGTAATCATGATTCGGATGTTTCTGGATACCTTAATATTTCGTCGCCGGATAATTCGGTGCCGGAGTTGGCGATGAATTTGGAGAACTCGTTGCCGGAATTGAGAAATGAGAATCCTGTGTCGTCTCAAGGTTCCGGTAATTGCGGTTCGGCTGGACCACATGTTGTTATGAATTGTGATAATTTTGATAATTGTGCGTCACCTGATTCTGGTAATTCGGTTGTTGAGCAGAAAGTAAAGTGTGAAATAGGGAGTAGTTTTCTGTTAAAGAGGAAAAATGAGAGCTCTGATGGAAATTCTGAGTCCAGAACGAATAAGTATCGAAAATCGAATGAGAATTCGGTTACAACGAATGAGAATTCAAATCAAGTTGATGAAAAGGATGAGAAGAAGAAAGCTAGGCTAATTAGAAACCGTGAAAGTGCTCAGCTTTCGAGACAAAGGAAAAAACATTATGTTGAGGAGTTAGAGGATAAGGTAAGAGCAATGCATTCAACTATTCAGGATTTAAATGCTAGAATTATTCACTTTGCTGCAGAGAATGCAACTTTAAAGCAACAAATGGTTGCTGGTGCTGGTGGCGGTGTGTGTCCGCCTCATGTAATGTACCCGCCACACCCTGCCATGGCGCCCATGGGTTATCCATGGATGCCGTGCCCACCATATGTTGTTAAATCTCAGGGTTCTCAGGTTCCGTTGGTTCCAATTCCTAGATTGAAGCCGCAATCACAACAACCTGTGTCTTCGCACAAATCGAAGAAGGCTGATGTTAAGAAAACTGAAGGTGTAACAACAACTAAATCTAAGACGAAAACAAAAAAAGTTGCTAGTATTAGTTTTCTTGGATTGTTGCTATTTATTGTTATGTTTGGTGGGTTGGTTCCGATTATGAATGTGCGATTTGGTGGAGTAAGAGTATCGGATGGTGGTTATTCTAGTGTCTCTAGTGACTATAAGATTTATAATCAGCACACTGGGAGGGTGCTGATGGGTGATGAACATGTGAATGCAAGTAACCGTAGAACAGGGATAGGTAGCAAAAGAGTTGGTGAGCGTAATGATAGTGAGCCTCTTGTTGCATCTCTTTATGTGCCAAGGAATGATAAGCTTGTGAAAATTGATGGTAATTTGATACTACATTCTGTTTTAGCAAGTGAGAAAGCTATGGCATCTAGGGAAGAACAAGGAATGAGTAAAAAGGAAGATACTGGTTTGGCAGTTGCCTTAGATTTGGTTCCTGCTATCTCTGTTCCGGCAGTGGGAAGGAATGGTGGAAGACAGCCACATATGTATAGGACTTCGACTGATCGTCAAAGGGCTCTTTCATCTGACAGGGAAAATGTGAAGTCGAAACATGCTGATGGTAAACTACAACAGTGGTTTCGTGAAGGACTTGCTGGTAAATATCACTCAATTTTGTATCACTATCACACTTGCATCACACACACATGCATTTAGGTTTTTGCTGTTTTCATGACAAATTGGTGTGCTATACCTATTTGATTAATTGCATATGTTTCTTAGTTGTGCCTTCTCGAACGTTTTTAAATCCTTTTTTATGTAGTTATCCTATCTGTGAACTTACCTCTAGACTCTAGTTAGATTACCAAAAAAGGATCCTGATGTATGTATTGAAAAAGCCGATGCATGTAAGATACCTGTATGGATAAAGTTAACCAATGTCCCACTGGAAGCATGGAGTTTGAAAGGTATTAGTACTTTAGCAAGTAGGTTGGGTAGGCCACTAGTGATGGATAGCATGACTGCAAATATGTGTCATCATGGTACTGGCAGAGCAGGGTATGCTGGAGTTTTGGTTAAGATTGAGGCATCAAAAGGATTTGTGGATAATGTAGAAATACATTACATAGATGCTCAAAACAATACAAAGGGTATTAAGAAGGTGTAGGTGGAATATACATGGAAGCCTAGTGTATGTTCTTATTGTGTTGTGTTTCAACATAGTCATCAGGATTGTAAGATCAGACCTAGAGCTTCTGAGATTGAAGCTAAAGAACAAATGAAAAGTTCAAGGAATAAAAAAAGCACTGGGAACATTAATAGCTGTAATAACAGTTTAACAAAAGAAAGGGGATTGAATACCATTGATAAGCAGAATGAAGTTAGAAAACTCATAGATGATGACCATTTAGGCTTGTGTGCCATCATGGCAACACATTTAAAGACTGCAAGCATAGGTGCAATATGTGATAAGGTATTTGAAAGTTGGGATTGGACTTCTAATGTGAGTCATAGTGCTAATGGTTGTAGGATTGTGGTTGGATGGGACCCTCAGAAGGTGAGTGTGATGGTGGTTCATATGGCTGAACAAGTAATGTTGTGTTTAGTTGAATCGTGCATTAAAAACTAAGATGTTTTGTAGCTTTGTTTATGCTAGTAACTCAGGAATGGAGGGACAAGAACTTTGGAAGAAATTAGAAGCACATAAGGATATAGTGAAACAATGTCCTTAGGTAATATTGGGTAACTTTAATGTCACTCTATGACGGGAAGAGCATTCAGCAGGTGGTTCTTGTCTCACAGATGATACGAATGAATTCAATGACTGTGAATAACCTTGAAATAGAAGATATGTGCAGTTCTGGTCTTTATTGTACCTGGATTGTGGCACTTTGAAAAAGTTGGATAGGATCATGGTTAATGAAGAATTTTTTTACATATTCCAGAATGCTCACGAGATCTTTCTTCCATACTTGATTTCAGATCATAGTCCCTCTTTACTGATCATTACTAATGGGTTAGTGCATAAACCCAACAAGGTTGGAATAAACAGATAGATGTGTATCATATGTATATGGTGATGAAAAAGCTGAAGTTTTTGAAAAAAGACTGGATGAGGATCCTCATAATATAACGTTAAGGGGAAATGGCACTTGATGTTCTCAATAAATACAATGAAGCTTCAAAAGATGAACAAAAACTGCTGTATCAGAAAGCAAAGATTAAATGGTTGAGTGAAGGGGACAAGAACACTGCTTATTTCCATGGCATTTTGAAAGCAAGAAGGCACAAGAATAGAGTGGAAAGTATATGTGATGATCAGGGTAATAGACACTTTGGTGAGCAAGTATCTGAGCAGTTTGTATAACATTTTAAGAATTTTTTGGGTGTCAGCAGTTCTGTTAGATCTATTGAAGGGTTGGGTGATATCTTTACTGTGACACTAACTGATGAGGAAGCTCAAAGTATGGTTGTAGATGAAGAGGAGATCAAAGAAGCTTATTTGACATTGATAGTAACAAAAGCATTTGGGCCTAATAATTACACTTCTTGTTTTTTCAAGAAAGCATGGGCCATTGTGGGAAAGGATATACGTTTGGCAATAAAAGAATTCTTTAATATTGAGAAGCTGTCGGGGGAAATGAATGCCACATTGATAGGCTTAATTCCAAAAGTGCCCACTCCTAATAAAGTTTCTGAGTTCAGACCTATTGCTTGTTGCACTGTATTGTACAAATGCATAAGCAAGATCCTCACAAAAGGATTAAAGGTGGGTTGAACAAGGTGGTTAATTGCAAATAAAGTGTATTCATTCCTAGGAGACATATTCAGGATAATATTTTAATCACTCAACAGTTGCGTAAAGGGTACAATAGAGCAAATGGAGCCAAAAGACGTGCTTTAAAAATTGATGTTCAAAAAGCATATGATACACTTAGCTGGGAATTTCTTGGTAAGATTCTTACTAAATCTGGGTTTCATTAAAAAACGGTGAAATGGATAATGACATGTGTGACTATAATTCCACAAAGAGCTTTATATGATGCTAGGTTGAGTGATAATTTGAAAGTGGCAAACATGATACAAGACAATCAATGGCAACAGCCATGTGAATGGATTACAAGATTTCAAATTCTCGAATCAGTTGATGTCCCTGAGTTAATTGACAACAGAAAGGATGTGGTGGTTTGGTATACAAATAACAATAAGAAAGTAGATTTTAGCACAAAACAAGCATGGAAGGATCTAAGAGATAGTTGGCCTACAGTGAGATGATATCATGTGGTTTGGTTCCCCCAATTTAACCCAAGACAAGCCTTTGTGTTATGGTTAGTTATTCAGGGTAGATTGACAACTCAAGACAGAATTCAAGTTTGGAACCCTAATGCTAGTTTTAGGTGTGCATTATGTGATAATTGTGCTGATTCCCATGAACATCTGTTTTTTCAATGTGATTTCCCAAAGACAATTTGGAATGCTGTGAAGAAAAAATTGATATTCATAGAATGTTTAATGAAGTTTCAAGAACAGTAGAAGAATTGATCAAGGTCATTCTGGAAAATATTAAACCTAAGTTAGTGAGTTTAAAAGTAAAAGCACTAAAGCAGTCCTCAAAGCTGCTGAGATTTGGGGTTTAAAATGGGTCAATATGCAATTGCGATATGGGTAAGGGGTAGAGCTTGAAATGGTATTGGCTTGTTGTAGCGAGTCATGAAAGATCAGACTGCTTATCTCAAGTTAATATTGTTTGATGGCTTTGTTTTGCTGAGAATTGTAGCAGGTATTGAAATGATGTGATGTGGTCAGCTGCTGGATATATGCATAGTTAGTTAGATGGTATTTTTAGATTTTGTTTTGTTAAATGTGCAGGGGATGTCCTGTTGTATTTATGTAATCATCTAATAGCTTTTGGAAGTTAATATATTTTTTGCCTATTTTTTTTAAAAAAAAGAAGTATTTAACATTTATCTATCAAACTTTTCTTAAATATTGTTGTTTTTATTCACGAATGTGATAATGGCTTATATGTATATACTTTTACACCTGACTTGTTATTCTCTGTTTATTTTTGTCTGTTTCACTGGCGACTTCTTATTCTGTATAGTTGTAAACTGTATTTCATCCTTACTATTATTTGAGTGTGCAAAGCTTTTATTGTAGTATATGTATTATGAAATTTAATTAAGGACTAGAGAAGGAACAAGGTGACAAAGTGCATAACGTTTTAGTTTCTTATCGAGACATTTTTCATTATATAATGGGAAATAAGGGAGGATGAATTACTTCCTATAATACCCCCACAGGGAGCTCTCACACATATTGGTACTGATCATCTGATTACTGTGACTTGAAATCGCAATGATTAGTTTTTAATGCTAGGATAAACAGGTTATGTTTCTTGTTAGACGTTTCTAATATTGTTTTTGATTAACAGGACCTATGTTGAGTTCAGGCATGTGCACCGAAGTCTTCCAGTTTGATGTATCTGTGGCCTCAGCTTCAGGAGCCATTGTTCCCGCAACATCAGTTGTCAATATGACTGCTGAAAACAGCCACAACTCAACCTATATCACCACCGTGAAGAACAGAAGAATACTCCATGGTCTTCCAATACCCCTTTCAGGTTCCGCCACCAACATCACAAAAGAAAAAGTGTCTGGTCATGACTCAAAAGACGAGGATCGTCACAAAAACAGTTCAGTTTCATCAATGGTGGTTTCAGTGCTCGTTGACCCTCGTGAGGCAGGGGACGCTGGTGATGTGGATAACATGATGGGTGGCAAGTCATTCTCAAGGATATTTGTGGTGGTTTTATTAGACAGTGTTAAGTATGTGACCTACTCTTGCATGCTTCCATTGAAGGGGGCTAGTCATTTAGTAACAGCTTAAAGTATGGAAGTTTTGTAGATAAGAGTACAAGTTATATGGGAATGAATGTGTTGTACTTCTGAAGTTATAATGGTGTAAGGCATCTAATCTAATCTAATTAACTAAATATAATAAATATCGCAGTTTGTTCCTATTTCTCATGTCCATTTTCAAGTTTTCTGAAGATCATGTAACTTTGTTGTCTGTTGAAATGATTAGGAAGCTTTATGAATGCAAGTGTATTTTATCACTTTTGACTTGTTTAACATCTAAACCAAGTTTTATCGCTTACTTCCGAAAATGTTAAAAACAACGATACAAGCCAAGTGTCTTGTTTTAAAATCTTCAACTTTTTACTCAAAAGACTTGGTTGATAACAATTACGTCATAAAACACATACAAATTTATACATGCGAAGCAGCATTTGGCTGTCCAATGAGTTGAAGAAGTGCAAAAGCTTCCTGTAATGTTAGTTCCACTTGAACCTGACCATCACTTGGACCCTGCTGAGCCACTGGTGTAGCCTGTTGAGATGCTGGTACACCCTGGTCACTAGATTCAGTATCTGACCCATCATCCATTTGGTACAGACCATTTTTTATCTCGTTTATTGCACATAACGTGTGAACTCCATAGTTTGCACATACACCACACTCGTAAGACCAATGGCTTGAATCCAACGACCTTCTGCACATTTTGCAGACTTGGTTTATATTCCCAGTTTGGTTCGTACGGTTGAGGATTGGCTCTTGCGAATGAGCCTTATGAGTTACCTATTTTAAAAAACATATATAGTTACTTGTATACAACATTTCTAAGTTCTAACATGTAAAAAAGATAAAATTTGAATTTTTAAGCAACAAACAAAATGGGTTAATGATACAACAAGAGTCAAAAGTCACTCAACATATATTGTTAAAGGTATAGCAAATTGCTAAATCAATCATAGAAACGGATCAGAAAGCGTTCATATTCAATGCTACTTGCAACAGTCTGGAGATTAAGTATTGGGGCATGTACCTTAAAAAGAAAACTAAATGAACAGAGAGATGACAATACCTTTGGGAGGAGGAAAGCACAATTGACATGAAGATCAACTTCACACGAAGCACAACAGTACGAAAACCTGGTCCCATTAGTACCAAAAGCATTAGACACGAAACAACTGGTGGGGTAAGTTGGGTACGGGCTAAGAATGAGAGGATGAGTCGTGTGAAAAGGGTGTCTTATATATCTAGTAGCATTTCTACAATGTTCGTGAAGGAAAAAATTGCATTGCCAACACACGTAAATAGTTTAATCACAAAACTTGTCGCAGCCGGAGCAACGAAGTTGTTGTTGCCCTGGTTGCAATTGGTACATAGACAAATTGTGCTCATGGCTGAAATGCTTGTACTCCATTTCTCCAAGATCTCTTTGTTTTGTGAAAATGGAATGTATGTTAATTTGTATGTATAGATGGTTTCTTGATTGGTATGGACCAAGTCAAAGTCAACTATGAGCAAGTGGACATTTTGTTAAAAAGTCAACTATGTGATTCCTTTGTGGACTTTAAGAGTTTTCAATGTGAAGAATAAAAAACGGGTCGGGTTGATACCTTTGTCTAACGTTGTGGGTATAACCAAGTAGATTGACCTTGTAAAGTTGACCTTATTAAGGGCCAATGAGTTGTATTTAGAATCAAAGATACCGTGTATTGAGTTAACTTGGCATTTGAAAGCAAGCTCAGGTGGTGCGTGAATTGTAAAATAAATTTTCTCATATTAAAGGACTAGATGGTATATATTAAGACCTCGCCAGTCATCACGTCCGTTGTGGGTGCCACGTCAACACGACGGACAGTCATTCCACAACTAATCATAGTGGTGTTTTCACGACGGATCACGACAGATAATTAGGACTCTCATTTTTTACAAGTAAATTGTACTTTGTGTTTTATTTGTTGTCCCAAAAGGAAAAAAAATAATAAAAAAATGGGTCGACCCCGTCGATTTCTCGTGCTGGTTCCGTGGAGTTTTTGACGAGCACAGTTGACGACAGATACACTCAGTTCATGCTCATCCGTTGCGTGTGCACGGGATGTGAGCACAGGACCGCTCCCAGTGGCCTAAATAAATCATGGACCAATCCTTAATATTCTTTTCTGCAGCAAGTGTTCAACCTTTTTTCTTTTTACTACTAAGCCTAGAAATGCAAGTATACCATTCTTCCTAGGCAAGAATCATTTAAATAAATTCAATCTTGTTAATACATAATACACATAAAATCAAGTCATTCCAATATCCAACCTAGATAAACCTTTGCAAGAAGCCAAAAAATCATGGGACAAGCTTTTGGTATGTTTTCGCATCTCAGCTATTTACTTTGATCTGTTTTGATATGATTGATGATAGTTGGTTTTATAGAACATATTAAAACCGATGTGGTTCTACCATTTCTTATGTTCGGTTCCTAGTTAAAATCGACACTTTATGATTTCGGTTGAACAGGAAAGGAGGAAAAGAAGGATATCGGTCCAGTCATTGGAAAATGCTATGACAAATATTTTGCTGACCCTAACAAGAAATGGAACTCAGCCGAGTTTTACCATGCAGTCTGTGAGATCGTCGAGTATTTTTCACCTTCTATATGTAGCAGTAGGTTTTTAAGACAAAAATAAATTTAAAATACTTTATGGCTTATTGTATATATGTTGGTTTGACAGAGAAATGAACAAGATGCTTGGTAGCACCCAATTTCATGTCCCAGAAACTTCCACCCTTGAACAAGCCTACCATGTAAGTTTGTCTCATCACCCTTTTTTCTTAATTAAATATTTTAAAGAAAATGTTTCGTGTAACTAAAAGCACGTAACGTATAGTTGTGTGTTGTAAGGATAAAATAGATAGTTGATTATGCATATATAAGAAAATTGAGGGTTAAATATATATATATATATATAATATATATAGGGTGGGGATTAAGAGAGAAGGAAAAAAAAAAGAAAGGAGGGAAGCAAATACTCATTTATCATTAAAACATGATTTTCAAGTAAAATTTATCAAATTAAAACTTGAAATATAAATGAATCGATTATATACATCATTTGATCAAACAATGTTGTTATAATTTTATGTTTTAAACAAAAAACTCTCAAAATCGACATTTATCATTCATTTGTGATGAATGTTAATCAAAATTTCAACTTAATATTTTTAAAACATTAATTTATGATCAATATTAACTCATCTATGTTATTATACACTGATTATACTATTTATGGGTGAATATTATCACTAAAAATTTATCAAGAAATGATGTTAAGTAACATTCATGGATGTATAATAACAAAATATGAGTTAACATTCATCTGGAATGAATGTTATAAATGATGAAATCAATGGCTGAGATTTGCTTCCCTCCTTTTCCAGAATTTGAAGCTCCCCTATGGATCATTCCCATATATATATATATATATAAGTTCATAACTAAATACCGTGCTATCAAGAGTATGCTCTTACGCATATATTTAAAATAATCAGATAAAAATACTTATTAATCACATACTTGTAATTTTTATAAAATAAATGCCTAACATAGATCATTTTGATAATGGTTGAAATGGTTAACACCTGATGCACACAAGAATACATTACAGATATTTGATTTTAAGCAAATTAATGTGATAGAAAGCTTGCTGAAGTATTTGGAATGGAATCATGGGAATGAATTGCAGAAGCATCACAAAGGAAAAGAAAAGTCATTGAGCAAGGAAGAGTTTCAAAAAATATTGCAGGATATAATTTTGGATTCCGGAGTTACTGGAATGGGACTCAAGGACATATTCCTCTTCATCTTCGGTATCCCGATTGTAACTACATTTATCAAACAACGAGCAGCCCCAAATGCCGTCCCTAATGATGTTTTCCTTCCAGCTGTCACTTCTGCATCCGTTTTCCTCCTTGCGAAACTTAACAAAATATGACCACTAAAAACACGACGATTGTATTGTGTTTGATATTTGTCATGTTTCAAGTTTGTTGCTACCGAAGGAATACATTATACTATTTGTAGTTGAATATTTTACAACTTTGTGATAGCATGAAATATAATGTATACAAAAAAATCAAGTCGTTTCATATTTATGTGAACCACGTTTTCTTGGTGACAAGATAGGCGGGACAGGAGGTAGTTCAAAACATATACTCTACATTTTGGGTACAGGTCAGACGGGTTGTGTTGAGCCTCAACACTTTTGACCCGTCTGATCAATTTTCTTTTTAAGAGTTGTTATTTCTTTATCAAGGCCACAACTCAATAGGTAATGAAAAACATGGCTTATAAATTAAAAGTCACAAATGTCATCTTATTGACAAGAAGCAAACAAGATCAAATGTATGAAAATACGGTTAGAAAATACATGCACGATGAACTTAATGATCCACCTTGGCTGCTGCGGATGCATAGCTCACACTGCTGTCTCGTGTGCTTTTGCACTGACTCGACTGCTCATATCGAAGAAACTTTATTTTAATCTTTGTTGAGCAGTTCTTTGACATCTGCTCATCATGAAAGAGATTTATTGTAAGAAATAAAAAAGATGAAGGAAAAAATATCCGGCGTGGCTGTATGTCAATTTCAATAGTGATTTTGTGATTTTGAATAATCAAAATCAGATAATCAGCTGCACCATATTAAGCAAAATTCATTATTTGCACGACTAGTTGAAATGGACTTTTGGTTTGCAATTAAGTAAATACATTTACTTACATGGAGAAATACGCTGATGGGATGACGTCCACAAATAGTATTGTCAGTATCCAACAAGTATTGTTTAAATTCATCCGCATCTCCAGTTTCTATGATCTCCATTCCCATTTTGTCCAAGGCCTCGATAGATTTATGGATAGCTCCATGTTTTTTGTCATAGTGCATGTAGTTAAACCTACATATTGTAACATACAAACATAAATTGGGGATCTAACAAGAAAGATGGATCTTAAAGATCGAAACATACCGAGAACCCCAATGACAAAAATCTGATGACACTGAAAAGAAATTTGTTGGGTCATCAATATATTTTGCCAACAGCCGTCCATACATGGCTTCATTTTCAGCACTTACAGCACCAACCATGATTGGAACAACTTTCACTGTATACCTGTAAAGGTGCATATTTGTACATTCACAAGCGACAAAATGGGTAAGATGGCTAGCTTAAGGAAGGAGTGAAAAAGGTTAGAATCAAAACGGGTCATCTATGGTATGGGTCAAAACGGGTTGGGTCGACTGGTAACACCTTTTGTCCATTTCTTTTGATAATAACTAGTGCGCCATCATGATTCTAGAACTATAATATTGCAATCAACTTTTTTTGCACAACATTGTTCAAAAAGTTGTATGCATAAGAACACAATTTGGGGCGACTATTAAGTATCAACCCGTTTAACCTGTTTCCTTTTCTACTATATTCTTTTCTATTTCCAACGCATTAAAGATTAAACACAAACCCAAGTCAACCCATTCATGGGTAATGGATTGCTATTGCCATCTTTACTTGTAATGGCGGAACAAAAATTGGTAAAAGGAAAAGACTAACCCACGAAATACTTTGGCGAGATACGGTAAATGCATTTCCATGCTATGTTCAGCCTCATCAACATTAAGATCCATCATGTCAAACTTCCCGGTAGCTTTTAGCTCTTCAATGACTGTAATTGATGATAAATTTTCTAAGAATAAAATCTATCGGCCCTACCTCACAAAAGTTTTTGGATTATTAAACTAAACATAAGAGTCCATATATAAGGATAATGCAGAAGTACCTTCGAGATCGATAGGCAGGTCGCCTATTGGTGTCTTGTAAATTGTTGCTTTTGAAAGGGCACATTTAGGGGTGTAATGATGATGAGATGGACCAAGAAGAAAAATTCGAGTACTGATAAAACGTTAATATCGTCAGATCACAAACATAGATAACATAGCTAGTAAGTTTATAAATGTATAAACATAATTATGTGTTTATATAGATCATGAATTTTTTAGAATAGGAATAAACTTACATGTTAGTTGGGTCGATATTTCCAAATGCAAAGGCTGCTGCTCGGCCAGAATAAGAATAACCTGCATGTCTAGTGGAATGAATACCACCAAAATGACAACTACATTAGAAACTTAACTATAAACTAGAGGTAGAAATTTGAACTCGTTTACTTATGAATGAGTCGAATTGGGTTATTTTCTATCTAAGAAGGGTCATATTGGGAAGACAAAAAAATGTAGCTAGAAAGGAAACAGGTTGAACAGGTTTGAAAATCGTTCCAAGTGTATTGTTAATGCATACAACATTATGGCCTCCTAACTATTCTTTATTCAAAAACTAGATTATTATTCTAATCAACAAGACCAGTTTTGATCATTACAAAAAACTTTGACCCGTTACCAAAAGTGCCTAACGATAACATTTTTTCATGAAGAATAGAAACTATGGGAAAGATTATAAGTGCACGATTACTTACGGAGCAATTACACCACGTACATCCGGAGACTTGGTCAAACCACATTCCCTAAGCCATCCATCAAGTTCTTCCTCCAACTTCTGAGCTAATGAACCAAAGAAAAGGCACCTCAATTACAAATAAAACTTATGAATGGCTAAAAAAGACACCTCATTATATTTGACATTATGACGTTCTGTATTTTTATAATTTCAAGTTTTTTAGCCACAGAATCCATGCCTACCCACTTTCTTTCTCTAACATAAACATTTGACCTGTTTATAGGTAAACATAAGCTCGTTAGAACTCATTAGTTTCTTTTATTTGGATGCTGATGCATATTTTGGCCCTTTTTATAGCCAAAAGCAACAAACATACTACAAAATTATTGTGCCACTTCATGTATTTATTGGTATAATTGACGTTTCATAGGGTTCATATAAGACTCCAGATACCTCTATGCATCCCCTGTGTATGGTATATATATGGCTTAGATATACACATGATAGAGAACCATAAACAAACAATCATATACAAATGGTTCAGATACACACACACAAATACATATGAACATAAACATTCCTAACAGAATATTTCATTTGCATCTACTTAACCTCAACCCCATAAACAAAACCATAAAAGAAAAATATAATAAAAAACATCTACCTTTAGTAGCATTGTAATACTACTATACCCACAAAAAATCCGAACTTTTCAAGATTTCCAACCCAAAATTGCAAGCAAATCGATCACCGTCTTAATCATCTTACATATATCATCTAATTATTCATTACCCACAAATAATATAGCATAAAGCTTAGAACTTTCTTATTTTTACATCATATAGGGGTGTTTGGGGGAGCTTATTGCGAAGGCTTATTGCTTTTTCTTATAAGCAAATAAGCTAAAAAGAGCTTATTTTGAGCCTTTGAAATCCCCTACTAAATAAGCAAATAAGCTTAACAAAAAGCCCTCCCAAACACTAAACTTGAGCTTATTATATTAGAATAAGCTAATAAGCTAATAAGCATCCAAAATAAGTCCTCCCAAACACCCCCATAATCTAGAAACAATAATATCAAAATGAACCAAATTCCACCAATTTTCTAAGTAACTCATATTATTTCCAAACTTCAATTAATTATTAATGCCCAATTGCACCATCCCATCATCTATAATTCCTCAACAAAGAAGTAACCTAAATTACACACAATTATTTTTTTTATTTTTTTATTTTTAGAGTTGCAAATTCTCTAGCAACTAAGGCCTTCAATAATTCAAAGATTAAAACTTTATTATCCATCAAGGTGAAAACTTTTTAGCAAAATTCAAAAAGGGTATGATCAGAAATGAATTATTGATCAAGATTACATGAAAAAACTTACGATTATTGGTGTACCAAGAACCTGCGTGCGTTGCTCTCCTGATCTTTTCCATTAGTTTTATTATAATTTTTGTAGAATGAAACCCTAATATTGAGCTTCTGTATACACCCACCGAGTGGTATTGTATGTGACTATGTGTAAAGAGTAAGGTTTATTGAATAAGAAATAAATAGTAGTACAAGATTCCAAACTTATAAATCGGAACTGATTAAGCACGTTGCGTAATTTTTTCTAGTTCAATACTTCTCATTTTCTGGAGTAAATTGCAGGATAGCCCCTTAGAAAGTTTGCCTTTTGGTAATGGAACACGTAATTATTATTAAAGCAATTGGTTTAATTAAGAATTTTGTTAAACACAGTTGTAAAGGATATGCTTAAAAGTACAACTTTCACAAAAGATGACCGTCAACTTCCCTCAACAACGATCAACCACTATATATAGTTAAATAGCGAACATTTAGCCAAAGAAGTTAATTTAACCATCATTTACCAACTAACCATGATTTTGGTTGTTATTCATAATCTAAAGGACTATATTTAGCGAAATCCTTAAAAGAAAAATATATTTACAATCAAAGTTAAGTGAGACTAACAACTCTAATCATATAAACTATGTTAACATGAGGCAACATAAAGGAATATATGCAAGCAAAGTGAGGTCACTTTAGTCTTCCTGCCATAAGAGTTCATAAAGACTAATAGTTTAGCTTTATTAATGTTGTTTAGTAATTGATATTGCTAGATGACAAAATGACAAATGTTGAATACCTTATGACATCTATAGTTAATCACGGGTGTGAAGCTAAAGAATATATAATATTGGCATATGAAGCCACAGATTTACAGATGTTGGTGTAGATACCATCGCAAAGATAGCATTTCATTGTACATGTTAATATCAGTTTATAATACTAGCAGCTGACTATAGTCTAATCGGTAGTGATTATAGGTTCGAAATGTACTCTACAATATGACATCGCAAAAATTACATTTGGGAATTAAACAGTTTTTTTTTTAGATGTCTTTACTCCTTCTATAGATAGGGAAAATTTTAACCCTTTTTTCTGCCCATTCCTCCAAATGTCATGGAAAGATTTACCAACTATATGTTGTATGAACAGGTCAATTCATTAATCGCTTCATCCATAGTTTACTCTAGATTTCTGTTGTATGGTTTCATGAATCATTAATCTTATATTACAACTAATTTTCTTTTGTGTATCTTACTGTCAATATGTCATCTTGAGTAGAAATTGTCATATTTATTTATTTTGTATCCCAAAATCAACAATAACCCAAAACTCCGAACATAAAAAGATAAAAAAGGTGACAGAAAAACAGGAGTTATTTCCCTTAACATTGGGTGTCCTTTGATTTGTTTAGCAAAAACTTAGGAACAATAAACCAGAGAGAGAGAAAGAAAAGAGAACAGAAAAGAACAGAAAAACAGAGAGATAACAAAAGAGAGAAATTCAGGGCATAATCTATTTTGCATTGCTGTTAGAAGGGTGTCAAAAATATGGCAATTTGATTTCTATTTCCATCATATCTATGTTGGTATCATGTTCTTTTTCATGGAATTCATGATATTTTGTTTTAATAAAAGAGATCCATCCTGATGTAATACATGATCAAATTATAGATCCGAACCGTCATGAAGGCATGGGAGGCAACAATTCGGAAAACACAACAAGCAAAGAAACAAGCAAGCAATATTTTTGGGTCAGCCCACGTGGCCCATGTAGACGATGAAGACGTTGAACAAGATGAGGTTCATGCAGCCGGTGAAGTATACCATGCGGAAAGATACCTGTCAAACGGAGACTACTACACAGGCAATTGGTCAGACAATTTTCCTCATGGCTTTGGCAAATATTGGTGGACCGATGGCTGCATGTATGTTGGCGACTGGTTTTGTGGCAAGACAATGGGCCGTGGCATGTTTAGTTGGCCATCAGGAGCTTCTTATGATGGTGAATTCAAAAGTGGTTATATGGATGGTGAGGGAACGTATACGGGCCCCAATGGTGACACATATAGAGGTCACTGGATCATGAATTTGAAACATGGACATGGGGTTAAGGAATATACAAATGGTGATACATATGATGGTGAATGGTGTAGAGGGTTACAAGAAGGTAATGGTAAGTATAAATGGAAAGATGGAAGTTGTTATGTTGGAGAATGGAAAGATGGAACCATGTGTGGGAAGGGTAAATTGGTCTTTCCCGATGGGGAAATGTATAAAGGAGAATGGGAAGAAGGTTTACCGAAAGGGAATGGAACGTTTGAATATGTAGATGGTAGTTCGTATGATGGTATTTGGAGTAAAAATCTGGACGAGCAAAATCTTACATTTTCTCCATCTGATGATGGTGGCGATGTTGAACATGATGCACAAGAAGTTTATGATGCTTTTCTTAAAGATTGCTTAATTTCTCCTCAAGATAAATTTTCAATCTTGCCCTCACAGAAGAAACTTGCTATTTGGAGATCATCAAAAGGAAATGATCCACCGGTTAGGCCTAGAAGGATGTCGGTTGACGGGAGATTGGATGCAAATGTTGATAAAGATCTCAGTAAAATGCGAATGTTAGATGATTCAGAAAGAAGCATGAAAGCTAGAGACGATGCGTCTTTATTATCATCTACTAATGCAGATGGAAGTCCTTTTATGATTCCAAAAGTTGTCAAGAAACAAGGTGAAACAATCTCAAAAGGGCATAAGAATTATGAACTTATGCTAAATTTGCAACTGGGAATCAGGTTATATATACTAGTTCCAATCTTTTTGTTCCTAGTCTTGTTGAAACTCTTGTTTCATTTGAATTGTGGTAATGAAATTAAGTTATGTGTAGGCATTCTGTAGGAAGGCCAGGTCCAGTGCCTTCTTTAGACTTAAAGGCTTCAGCTTTTAATCCAAAAGAGAAAGTATGGACAAGATTCCCACCGGAGGGATCTAAATACACACCGCCACATCAATCTTGCGAATTCAGATGGAAAGATTACTGCCCCTTAGTTTTCAGGTACCATATCTTGATATTCATGTACATTTATTAAAGGTAGAATTTTTCAGACATTTTGTGTCTGGGCAGGAATTTTTACTTTTACCATTTTGATTCTATGAGTGTGTTGGTGTTAATGCTTAATAGCATAAGCCTTAATGGGTCAAACTGGTCGAAAGTCGCCAAAGTGTATTCTAAATGGATTAAATCTTCTAAATCTTTACATTCATTTATTTAGATTACTATTGTAATAATATAGTTTTTAATCACATTATGGCAAAAGGTGTCTCAGGGTCAACCCCATATCATAAATCACCCATTTTGACGCACCCGAGCTAGTTTTGACCGATAGCTCAGCCTGCTCATTTTTCCACATGTCACATTGATTCAAAACCAAGGTATAAGTAGACAATAAATGTATGTTGGTTTGATGAACATGTATAGGACATTAAGGATGTTATTCAAGGTGGATGCAGCTGATTACATGTTATCAATATGTGGGAATGATGCCCTTCGAGAACTATCTTCCCCTGGAAAGAGTGGCAGTTTTTTTTACTTAACGCATGACGATCGTTACATGATTAAAACCATTAAAAAAGCTGAAGTCAAAGTGAGATTCTGATCCTAGTTATAGAAATAGTACAAATATTTGTTAGAATTTGTGGGGTTAAGTTAATAGTTTGAATTATCAATGGTTGATTACTAGGCTATACTAAGGATGTTGTCTGCCTACTACAATCATTTTCGCTCCTTTGAGCATACCTTACTCACCAAATTCTACGGGCTACATTGTGTGAAGCTAACTGGTGCTGCACAAAAGAAGGTTTGATGTCCAGGATGCTAGAGGTGGCAGTTCGACCCATTTATTCATGAATGGTTTATTTAGATTGTGTTTTGTCACATGGGATGAATTCACCCAAATTTATATTTTTTTACTCACACATTATCCTAAAGATTTACATTATTCATGTAATAATTTTCTTTACTCAAAATGAACCTATTATTTAATACTTGAAAATGGATCAGAAATCTTTGCAGGTAAACCTGAAACCATTTTGACCCGTCCATCTTGCCACCTCTAAATCAAATGCTCTCATTAGTAAACTAATAGTTTGTAAGGATTTTCTATTGATCAATGTTGTTAATGACATAGGTACGATTTATTATCATGGGGAACCTTTTCTGCACAGACATCATGATTCACAGACGATTTGACTTAAAAGGGTCATCACTTGGTCGGCTAACCGATAAGCCCGAATCAGAAATCCAGACAACCACTATACTCAAAGATCTTGATCTCAAATTCATGTTTAGACTAGATAAAAGTTGGATCCAAGAATTCAGAAGGTAAAACTTGAGACATGTGTGGTTTCATTCGATCTTTATATGTGATGGTGCTAAAGAAATGTGTGAATCTTCAGGCAAATCGATAGGGATTGTGATTTCCTCGAACAGGAGAGAATCATGGATTATAGTCTTTTGGTTGGTCTTCACTTTAAAGAGACAAATGTTAGCGAATTAGGCCCATCAATT
This sequence comes from Logfia minima, assembly GCA_963921325.1. Lineage (NCBI taxonomy): Eukaryota > Viridiplantae > Streptophyta > Magnoliopsida > Asterales > Asteraceae > Logfia > Logfia minima. The sequence goes on from OY992775.1 coordinate 717,885, forward strand.
GGTAACGTGTCATTTTAATTTTATACGGTAATCAAAACCTCGATTATGTTTAACTTATGAACAATCTTTTGATGAAGGTGGTACAGAAGTTTCTTCATACCATGTGTCCAATCCTGGAGGGTAATACTACCATTCTTTTAACCAACCATGATTTTTAGAGGTGGTGAGATAAGTGGGTCTGGTGGGTTGGGTAAGGTTGAAAAAAGTTTGGGTTGAGAAGGGTCAATTTTACTATGTGTCAAACGGGGCGGGGCGGGCTGATTTGGCCAGCAAGTCCTTTTTGTCCATTTTGAAAATTATTTTATAAATAATTACTCCGTTAATCATAACTAGACTTTGAGCTAATCGTTGACCCATTCCCCTTTTGGCTAAATATTTACTTGAACCGTTTAAGATAAGCACAATCCATATCGACCCATTCATAGATAAATGAGTCGAGGTTACTTCCTCTAATATTTTTATATGTTTCGGATGAAGATTATGTTTGTGTTGGTACGACTGCAGGTCTAAATTGGGCATCAACATGCATTCACGAGTCGAAACGATGGAGAGAAAGAACGAAATGGAGTTAATAGGGGAACCAACAGGAATATGTTATGATGTTGTAATGTTTTTTGGCATCATAGACATACTTCAAGACTATGACATCACCAAGAAACTCGAGCACGCTTACAAGTCTTTCCAATACGACCCCACATCCATATCTGCAGTCGATCCTCGACAATACTCTAGACGTTTTCGTGATTTTATACTCAAAATTTTTATAGAAGACGCGTAAAGAAAAGGAAAATGTATGTGTTGATTACATTTTATAAGAATGTGACTATTTTCATTAGTATTGGTGTGTGTTTTGAGATGTTAATATGTCATAACTGTATCAGTGTTTATCATGATTGTTGTAGGACCTTGGTGTACCGGGGTCCACTTTTTTCTTTTCAAAATTGTAATATCTTGATTATAATTTATGAATCTTGTTGTTGTGTGTTGTTGTTTAGAGTAATGTTATTTGTTTCTATCTAGAAACATAACCATGCTATACTTGTAAATGTTTGATAGTTTGCCAAATGTAAGTGGTCTTTACGTTAGTCTATTAATCAAACTTAGAACTAATCAACATAATATCTTTGTATTAATTAATGAAAGAGGAAGGAAATACGAACCGGATATAATTACTCTCATGTGGGTACGTAGTACTGGTGATGTGATTAAAAAGAGGGGCAATTTCATATTTTCGCTTCCTAAACCACCAAAACATTATATTTCTCTAAACATGCTTAAAATGATTGCACCATATGCGACACAAGAGACCATCTGTGAAATGAAATATTGCTTTGAGGGACTGAAGCTGTACAATATCCAACCCAAAAACGAGCTACATTTGTAACAAATAGTACCACATGGACCATTTATGTAATTTACATTTTTCCAAAGGGAGAAATAAACATAAATACGTGTCGCATACATATATTGTAATAAAAACTACTCGAAGCAAACGAAAAAACCTAGAAGAGACAGTTTGGTAAAATCGTTTGAAACTGTTTAGAGGTAAAATCCAGAATTCATACATGTTTGTTTGATGTTATCTGATCACCAATATATATCGTTTCATGAATACATGCATGGACTGCATGTTCAACAAATTGTCAAAAGTAGGGTTTTAGTTTGCTAGTTAATTAATGCCTTAATGGTATTGATATCCTCGTTCTTACGATTATAAGTACGAGGGATATGAGTTTTTCTATATATGTAGTCGTTATTTCTTTGTTAATGGAAGTAAAAAAGAAAAATTGCTTTGAAAAATAGTCTAGTCTGTTGTTTCTGGAAATTGGTCATGATCTTGAATTTGATCGTATCATTAGGGCTCGGTCTAAGATGATTCCAAACACATATAAGTTGTTATTTTGTGTGTGTGCCAGAAATAACAAAAATAAAATAGCTTATTATTGTCAATTTTCTTTCTGTATAAAAAACATTCAAAACTATTGCTGCTGTTGGACTACTAGCTATTAGATTCGTTTTATACTGTGGAATTGTTATGCTACAATTTTTATTTTAATCATTTTGGATGACACCGTTGGACTAAACCAAAATGTTGATTGCAAAAGGGGAGCAAGCCCAAACTCGAGTGGGAACACCTGGTGACACCTGTTAGTATTTTGATCATAACTTTCAGCTCAGAACTTGGATCAATGTGATCTCAGTTGTTCTGGAAACTAGACAAAATTCTCTACAACCTATGGTCATTAAGATTTCCAAGTCTCTGGAAGAAGTTGGTCAGTCAGAGCATCTTTTGGACTGTTGGCATCCTGTTCAGTAAATTTAGCACCTAATCATTCCTTGGTTTTAATTATAATTATGATCTAAGTTTTGGTAGACGAACAAGTATGTCAAGTTAATGATTTTGTGCCTATATTTGGGGTCAAAGTTCTCACTGTAAGGGGCAGACAAATAGAAAATGAAAACAGTGAATGTTTGCCATTTGTGAGTCGAATATTTATTCCTTCAAGTGTGTGTGTTACTTGTTGTGTTTGCTAACTCCTTGTGCTCATCTCTGGCGATCGGTGTTATTGGACCCAATTATTCTTGTTATAGAGTTGTTTTGGTTCTTGTTTCTGCTCTTTAGGATATGTATAATATTTTCTACTAATTGTGGTTTTTTTCTTAAATCAGTTAATTTTATGTCTCATGTTTAACATAAACAGGCTGTCTGAAAGAGTAGATCGAATGATGAAGGTATAGCTTGCTTCTTTGTTTCTACAACATATACTTGATAAGATTATAAGATATGATGCTTATGATCACATTTATACATGCTTCTGTAAGCTTGTGGGCCTGTTTCAATCTCTTGTTACAATTTGTAGGAAGTTAGCTATAATAGAGACCAGCGTCCTCAGTTGAACATCTCCGCCCCCATTGCTGGTCAGGTGGTTGAGGTTCTCGTGACAGATTTTATGCAAGTAAAACGGGGGAACTTATGTTTGTCTTGGAAGCGCAATCACTAATTCCAACTCTCTCCCCGTCTGAACGAAAGAAAGTAATAATGTTGCCTGAACCAGCAAAAATTAGTATTAAGATGCTTCTAGAAAAGCAGTCTAGTATCTTAGTGCACCAGGATACTGCTACTGATAATACCCCTATGACATGGCTTGAAAAGCAGTCTTGTTTCAGTATGTGAGATATCTCTCTGGTGTTCCATGTTCTTTTATATATATTAGCTCAAATTAATCCACTTGTGAACTAGTATGGTGCAGTTCGCTTGTTCTTTCAGAATATACTTGAAAATTCTGTGGAAGATTTGTGGGAGCCTGGCACTTCAAATATGCTACAGCTTCTGCTCTCCATACAGGATCTGATTCTGAACACAAAGCCCTACTTTAACAGACCTGTAATTCCAGGTTTGAAACAGGGCGTTGGTGGAGAATGGTGGTCATTATACAATCACTCAAAACAATGATGTATGTAATGAACAAACCACGTAAGGTAAGTTTTTGAGTTTTTTTTTGTTCCTATTTTTTTTTATAGTATGGATAATGAGATGATGTTACTGTTGGATGATGCATACAACACTTTGAGGATTTGGTGGTTGGGCATTTTCGCAGTCGTGCACTTGATATCATATTGGTGTGTAAAGCTTATATTGGACGTGAGCAAGTTGTGCCTCTTGTCAGTGGTAAATATCATAGCTACTCAATCAAGTTTAGAAAGGATGTGGCTTCATGCCCCTTGTTGAAGCGTTCACCAAAATTGGCGCAAAGAAAGTTCAAGGATTCCGTTTAGTATATAGAAATACTTTGCCGGCACATGCACCAACCCCTGTGAGTCTTTTGTATTGTCCTTTGTGAAATATATATATATATATATATACATTTATATGCATATATGGTTTCTTGTCATTGGATGTTGGGTTTTCATATTTATCGGTTTATGTTCTTTATGATGGTGTTCTCGTTGTACTATCGATGCCTTCATTAATGTCTTCATTCCCTTTCTATGTATCAGATCTACTTAAGTGTGTATTAAATTCCGTTGAATGTGCTATAATTTGTTATTGTGTTGTTATATATTCACGTAAAATGATTCAGGTTAATGGAGACATAAATGATGTTATATATTCACGTAAAATTATTCAGGTTAATGGAGACATGAATGATGCAGTGGAAAAAATCGGAGCAAAGGTACCTTAAGAATCCAGTAGACCAGTACAATCACATGCAAGAATGATTCAACTTCATGTGTGAATCCCCTTGTAGCTACATTAAATAAAATCGGAGCAAAGGTACCTTAAGAATCCCTTCCTTAAACTTGAAAAAACAAAACTTCTCTGCTTGTACAGATTTTGGAACCCGTCTGCCTATCTGCTTATGATATTTGTCGGTGAAAACAGATCAACGTAATCGGATTCCTATTTTATATGTGTTTTTGTTTAACATTCTATTTATTACTTCATGTTTTTCTCATGTTGTCTACCAAGTATGTTCAATTAACTTATACTTTGAAATTACATGAAAAAAGAATGGCCAACAACACTCACAGATTCAAGGCGAGAAAACAGACTACAATACATTTTTGGACGCTGTAATTCAGATATCCTTGCGAGTGGTTTGGAATCACCGAAAACACATCAATTTAGGCTACATTAAACAGAGGGAGAACACAATCTGTGATGATGTCAAATTGATGTCTTTTAGATTGTGTATCTGTTCAATCATCTGGTGTCTTGCTAGAGTGTTTAACTCAACTTGACTGCACTTCCAAAAACAAAAACGAATATGTAGTTCATAGATATCTAGACAATTTATTCATCATACCAAACAGACAACACTTCTTCATTTATCTGTTTACTCAGACTGTCAGACATATCCGCACAGGTGTTTTATCTAAACAGAACTTAACAAAGAAAAAAAAAAAATATGCCAACGTACGAAGAAGATAAAAACCCCTGACAAACAGTTGACCTCTAACCATCTAACGTACCCTTCCATAAGAAAATACTTTAAAAAGCAGTAGGATAAGCTACTAAGTAGTAGTATTGTTCAACAACTCAACCATATTTCCCATTGCTAATTTGCTATATCCTCCTTACAAATCCCACAATCCAAAAGCCAGCCGACAAATTCCCAATTTATGCACTTTAATCACTTCTCACAAACAATTTCATTCATTCAATCTGGAAAACTTGGCACCTGCATAGATAATAGATGTGAACAAATTCGTACATTTTGCAAGAATCAAAATGTAAAAACATCGAAAATGTATAGCTCCTTATGAATATTTATTATGCATGCAATTTCAGTTAGAAGTTATAACCACTACAAGTGACGGAAACCATGTCAGTACTATAGGGAACGAAACCAGACAAATAATATAGAGGCGACGATAATACAAATGATTCTACCTTCGCCTTGCTCTCTAATGATAGTCTTTACACATTATTATTTCAATAAAAAATGATAACAATTTGCCTCTTCGGAAAAGCAAGAAAATGCACAAGATTAACAAACTGTGCACTAGACAAACAAGTTGCCGTAATGTGTTCAGTGGCCAATTGCCCAACCAGGTTTTTTGTGTAAGGGTAGAAATGGTTCCAACCATTTTTAATAGAGATTGTTTACTTTTGTAAACATGCCAAGTAGATAGCAACACTTACCAAAAAGAAATGTAGTAGTAGAAGCTAAACTACTGATGATAATATAAATTCAGAATGGAAATGGGATAGCAAAGTTGACAAATAATATCATGAATGCACTCTAGAAGCAGAGAGAAAGAGAGAGACCTATTCATCAAGCAGGTGCCTGCAATAATCCAAATCATCCATGCTTGCTCCATTAAAAGCTTTAAACGTCAACCACATGGCATAGCTGATGGCTGAACTGGTCGTACCAAGCCACTCCACATCATCCATCTTAGTAGATTGTTCGAAACCTACCTCAGTTTTTTAAGAAACCAAGATTGGTTAATATAGTTCAGAAGCAAATAACATCTTTCATATATAACCTGTAAATGGAGTAGAACATAAAAATGACATCTTACCATCTATGCTCCATAATCATCTTCACACAAAAAACTGACCTTCCCACAACGATTGTCCTTGATATTGCTGAGGCACTGCAATAAACTGTTCATTACCTTTTTTAACTGGCTCTTGGTAAAGACTTGAATGTTCAGGGATCTGATAATCAAGCCATCCATTCTGCTTTCCATTTCCAACATCCGCCGCTACAGAAGAAACTTGTTTACCAGGGAATGGAAAGCTTTCCATTCCCAACGAAGTCTTGTTTGTGTTCAAAAGCTTGCTTGGTTGTGGCAAGCAATTGAAAGAATTACCAAATCCATCATTGTATGCTGAACAAGGTAACTGGTAGCCATCAAGCCAACAATAGTCATCCAAAGCTGGATTTGGATTCTCATTCCTTACGTTACCAAGCAGGGGCTCGTCTATGTGTTTAGGAGCAGTGGTGTTAAAGCCAGGTGGTGGGCCAAAATGCCTGACGGGTCGGCTCACTGGGCTCTTATGGAACTTTGTCTTTGATGGGATGCTGTCCAAACCAGGTGCTGAAGTCATAACAGAATCAAACTTGGATGGTATCATAGTTGCAAGATCCTGAAACGAATGTTCTTTGGAAGAACCAAAACCAACAGACTTCATGATTCCTGAGCTAATTTCACTCTCAGGCCTTGTAGCAAATCCATTCCCCAACAAGTTGAGATTTTGAAAACCATTTTCAATATATTCTTCACCTCCAGCCATCCATTGTGATGTATTTGGTTGTGCAAATTGCAAATATTGCATATTTCCATTAACAGAGGATGCAGGGGGAAAACCACCATGTGACATTGAGGAAGTAGGCACATTCCCAGTAGTACCCTCAGATGACACAAGTTTTGAAGGAAAACCATCAGTATGCTTCTCAAAAACAGGGGGTTTGAAGACAATAACCTCATCTTCCTCTTCACTTTCTCCATTTGTAACTGTAACTTCATTGGCATTTTGTGGCTCAACCCCAAAAATAAATCTCTTAGATATTGAATCAAAATAGATCCCTTGCTGTCCAGCCTGGAAGTTAGTTGTAAGAGCCTTTCCGGCTGCTATAATTCGCTGCACTCGCGCACTCTTTTCCTTATTTCCATCACCTCCAAAATAATTTGTTCCCGGAAACTTGAGAATGACGTGAGCAGGGACAAGAGGTAGAAATCCCCTCAATTCAATGTCCTCAGGCAATGCAAGACGACTTTCAGTTTCACCTTCATCATACCTACTCATGTTGAAAAAACATGTTTCATCTTCACTCTCAGTAACCACCTGGGACCTACTCGATAATATTTTGTTGAGGAAAGACGCAAAATGATTCCAAAACAGGGATCTAGCAGTTGCTTGTTTCTCCTCCATTTCATTGGTGATGACCACACCCTGACAACAGGCAAGCCATTCAACGAAAATCATGATTCCAGGAAGTAAAAAGCTTCCAGAAGGATCATTCAGTTGGAAACATCTGTCCACTATGAGCGCCATGAAATCAAATATGGCAGTAAATGCGTTCTGAAGCACAACAGCACGTTGAAGAATCTCCGCATACGACTGATGTTCAGTTTCCTTGGTTGCAATGTAGACAGTGAATATCATGATTGCTATGAACCTAGTTATGAAGAGTTTACACTCATTAAATTCCAAACCAAAGCTCAACACCTCATCGTGTCCGAAAGATAGTAGCTGAAGAAGCTCGCTTCGGGCCACAGAGAATACTTCTCCAAATGTCTCCAAACTATAGATGGTAATATGAAAGTAGGTTAGTTAAGCTTTAATATATATTACAGGCAAACCTTAGCACATTTGATTATAAATGGATTGGCTATTTTCACTCTTCAAAAAATTAATGACAAGTATAATGACAAAAATGAAGTTTTTAATCATATACTTTTATTTATAATTTAACTATTTATAAGTTTCAAGAACAAAGAGAGATAAAGTGTTCACGAATTTAACGTATCCTTTCTTACATACATTTCAACCCATTACCCAACCCACCTATTTTTCCGCCTATAAGAATTACAAAAGGCATCAGTTTATAACATTATATACCTTGTACGAGTAAAAAGAATGCCATTTAGCCTCACAAATCGAGTGCTGAAGGCTTTAAGAGTTTCAGGGACAGTAGGTTCTTTTTCCTCGACAACAATCGGTTCTGTTTTCCTATCCTTAACAGATACCCGTGATTCGCCTCTGTTTCTTCCTTTACCATTCACCCGTGTTGGTGCCTTCTTAGTAGGAGCAGGTTTTGACTCCCCAAGCAGCTGACAATAACTTTGACGGTTCTGCCAAAATTGCAAAGAAATTAGATTATACCCTGATGTATCATACACTCGGCATCAAACCAATATACTTTATGTGATTCTTTTATGTAAAGATTAAGATTTTGGTGCAAGCCAAATGCCATACCAACACTTATCCTCTCAAATCAATCTATTTTATATTTGAAGATGCCAACAAGTTACAGGACTGATAATATTTTTAACTATAACCGAGTTCATAATAATCATAATGGCCTAGACTTACTATATTGTCGCCTAAGTGAAAACACAAGTGGCCACCATGTGACATTGGTACCTTGAAAACTATGATACATTCAAATGTTATATCACTTTCGAAAACCAAACCACCACTTTTGCTGTGTATTACTTCACTAATTTAATCATCTAGAAATTACTTTCCATGAAGAGGTCTTAGATTGTAAGGTTAAAAGCATCGGCAGAATAAAGAAAAATATGCAACTTTATATATAAATGTTCGAAACTGCAAGCAGATACCTTCTCAAACGCAATTATCAAATTTTCTCTAGCAGTAGTAAAAGGGGTATCAACTGCTAAACTTCGAAAATAACGGTAAACAGCCAACAGTTCATCTCCGGAATAGGAAGCCAAAATAGCAAGCTGAGAATACAGAACATTAGTCCATAAAGGAAAGGATAAAAACAAAAATATATATTTACCACAAAGAAGACCAACCTGATGATGAGGATTGCCACTTGAAGGCCAAAGGGTAGCAGCTTGCTTATAGTAGCTCGATGCTGCATCAAAATCTTGGGTTTTTGAGTTACCCTCACCATACAACCCTTTGTAGCGAGCAAGATCCCCTAGATATATACAACATCGATGGCCTGATATCAAACCTTTCTTCAACTCACCGGATTTGTTTTCATCTCTATCATTTTCAGGATCATCTGGCATATAACTCAGTGATAAACCATACTTTGCCCTGATTTTCACCATCAAATCATGATAGAAACCAGTAGCTTCCGAGAGGAAGGTCTTAAATTGGGAACGAATTTTGGTGATTCGGTCGGGCCCGGGTCGTGCAGGACCTTTAACATTTTGTGCTGCAGAAGCTTGAGCAGCACTATAGTGTGCACGCAACTCCTCGATACGCTTGTAATGCAACTGCCATAGTGCATATTCAATGTCATGCTGTTCAGAGAAGCCATGGTCTTCAAGAAGAATTGACACATAATTTTCACGCATCTGCTGCCAAGCATTGGGATCTGATGGAATTTTTGCTTGTGCTGCTTTTCTACGCTTACTTTCCAGCTCAGCATTCTAGAAACGAAGTTCACATAAGATGACGACTCAAGATTCATAATAGAAAGTAGAATTAAATTGATAGGTTTATACTTACAAATTTCCATTTTGCATTTACTCCACTGTGTATGTAGCATATTCAAAAGATATTTCAAGATTTATGACTTTAATCGATTATTTACTCCCAATTAATTTTTTAACCTATGTAAAAAAAAATTGCAGCTAAACTTATAGATGTAACAGTAAAACACTGGCATGCATAGATTTGTGGCTTCAAATCATCACAGTATCACGTCTGTTGGCTTCGTGCCATATTACAAATAAGGCAATAAATAATTATGATGCCATTATGTAAGTCGTCCAGTATTAACATAAAACCTTTTATTTTATATAGCTAATAGCTAACATGGTTAACGTAGTTTCTCTTTGTTATTCAGATATACCATAAAGACACTCACAAGATAACCATTCATAAAACTTGTAATTCATCCAGTTTCCAAGAACACCCTTACAATCACAGAGTCAGATCATAATGATAACTTCAAAAGTAAGCAATCCTCTATCTTAAAACATAATGTTCATCATCAATACCTTGTTGTAAAGACGTTGGGCATGCTCCCTTGACGAATTACCCAAAGTGTTATTCATTGGAATAGTCATCGTCCATCAAACAAATATAACATAAATTGATTCCAAAATATCTGATTCGAACAGCAGCATCCAACTGTATCACACACAATATATCGATTAACTCAAAATGTCAACTGTCCACACTAAACCAACCTATGAAATTACAGCTATCTAATTCACTTATTAAATACAAACAAGTGAATATCTCAGGATAGTTATCCATTTACGTCACCCAGTAGAATGATGATTAAGATTTAAGATCTACTGACCACTCGTATTATTAAGCCATTTAAGAACATCAATAACCTGGCCTCGGGCCCTCGGTTATTGACTTCAAATATCAATGCATCATTCCAAAACTATCAGATGTCTGTGGGGACATCTATGGTGAGACATCATATTCTTGTTTATTTTCTATCCTACGTTTGTAAACAGAATTGATGCAATTAATTGTATGGGGATACAATAAAACAATTATTGACTGCTGCCCAAGCGTAGTTTCTGTCTTTTACTTCTCGTGTTCCTTACATCTAAGTAGGGTTTCCAATATCTTGTATAAGGATGATATCACCGATGTATTCTTACAGAGTTAATTGAATGTCTAGCAAATGACCACTGACTTGTCACTTTTGCCCGAATAACATTTGATGACACAACACTTGCTATCTAGATTTTATGTATACTACTACCTAAATACTTAGTTAATCATTAAGAGTGATCTTAGGGCAAATTTGAATTCTCAGAAAACATTTTGAACAATAGAAGTTTATAATGTGTTGTATAAGACGTACTAAACTTGACCACTTCTTTCAAAAATGAAAATCATGAAAAAGCGCTAATGTCCCGCTATATCCAAATTTTCAATGAATTAAGCAATGCAATAAAAAGTACATGATGCATAAGAATATAAGATAAACGACATGAAAAGCAAGTTTTGTAGGTGGACTTACCATTAATTAAGATACATCATTGAATCAAACCTAATCTTAACATTGATCAAGGCAAAGCTAGTGGGCCACTGCATAACGTAATCCTACTACAAAACTATAATTTATTGACACAATATCGTACAATTTTCTTATATCTAAAAGAAACTCTCAAATAGTAACTTTTGTTAACATGTAACAAAGTGGTACAGTTGAGCCAGACAGCTGTCATGCATGGTGGGAAGATACTAACAATAACAGAGCCTGATAGAAAAATTCAAAGTGGTATTCTACATCAACACCTTAAGTTTTTCGTCTGTAACCTGCTGGGCTCTGCCTATACATCTGGAATGAGCTAGACCAGCAATCAAAAGCCATATTTTAATTCCTCCACATAGGTTTTAGAAAAACACTACTGATTAAAAACCTCTAGGCTTCTTTGAACTCACCATTCAGTACAGGCTACCATCAATTTCTCAAAAATACGTCGTCAAACTTCAATGATTCATAAATTGCAACCAAGAACCAGATACAATCATCAATATATAAGCAAAACATATACTTTAAATTTAAACATTAAACATGAGACATTCAATTTCTTGCCTCAAGAACCATCATCATCAATATGTATAAGCAGAATATATCATATATAAACCCTAGATACGGGCGATCACCATAAATACGAAACTACTCAATATCAACAACAAAATGAAACCTAATTGTACGCATAACCAAATAAAAATACAATCACACGATGACATATAAACGATCAAACACCTAAATTAAAAAATTCATCAAAATATCTACGTATAATGATATAAAATCGATTGAAATAGAGTTAGAAATTAGAAATATACCTATTCGGAATCAGATCTGAACGAATCGCGATGAAATCTTCAACAAATCGCCTTAAATGAGATATACGGATTGATTATTGAAAGCGTTATCAATTTTAATTTGACGATGGTTGTACGGACAGCGGTGTAGAATAAAAAGGGGGAAATAAGAGTAAAAGAATCATGGTTATTATTTTTTATATCGGTGGTTATGTGGTGGTTTGATACGGTCGTTTTGTGGTTTGGGTTCGGTTAAGTCGGCTGACTTGATTTTTATCATCTTCCCTTTTAATTCTTTTCTTGATAGCATTTTTGTCTAAAATCCAAATTCTATTTATCATTTTTTATATTTGATCGTTAAGAAAGATGGTCATAATAAAGATCCATAAACTAAAAACTCAGTCTTAAAAATAACACTAAATAAATAAAAAAAATTCAATAAAAAATTTGCTTTAAATAGAACCATAGAATATGAAAACCCAACCCTATGTTTTATATATATTAAATTGAACTTCTTAAGACCGGTCTCTGAATGACTTGTTGAACTCATTTCTGATAATCCTTTTGAATTCATTTCCTTATGAAATAATAACAAAAATCAGTCAATCATTACTTAAATTTGACCGTTCATATTTTGTAATGAATAAAAATCATATTTCAATGTATCCTAGTTTTGGTAGAATAGTGTAATTTAGATTTGGAGTTTGTTAATTGTCTTTTCTGTAATTGTTGCTAGTTGCCTTAATTTGGTTTGCTAAAAGATAATCTTACATAGTTATTGTTTTTTTGTAAATAACCGTACTAGTTTGTTAAGATGTCGGAACAACAAAGTTTTGGCGAGGAGAATGAAAATTATGTTTGTTCATCGACATCAAACAAAAAGTGTTCTGATGTATGAAAGTATTTTGAAAAGCTTTTTAAGTCTGATGGGTTTTGAATGGCAATTTGTACCGGTTGTAAAAAAGCATTGTGTATCAATCCTAATTTGAGAACATCTAACTTGAAGTGACATCTCCCCAAAGTGTTTTGACCTTAGCATGTTTGGTCCAGAACAAAAGCGTGCCCTTTGGATCAAGCCATGTATAAAGAGAAAATCGCGGTAGCTATCATAAAACAAAACTACTCGTTTAGCTATGTTAAACACGAGGCAACAAGAGACTTGCATAAGTTACTACGTTAAGATGCGAGTCCCATATCAAGAGATGGGAAAAGGCGGAAATCTTAAAAATATATGAGAAAGAGAAGGTGATTCTTAAAACAAAGTTGGCAAACGTAACTAGTAAAATATGTTTGACGGCTAATTTGTGGAGTTTGATCACGACAAATGGATATATGGCATTGACGGCTCATTTTGTAGATGAGAATTGGATTTTAAGGAAAAAAGTCATTTAGATTTAATCCACCTCCTTATTCCAGTTCTATATCGGCAGAGTATGTGATAAACTTTTTAGTTGATTGGGGCATTGAAAAGAATGTTTTCACTATCACGTTGGATAATGCAAAATATAATGACGGGTTAGTAAATACTCTAAGACTTCATTTGTCTTTGAATGGTGGGTCAGTTTGTAAAGGAGAATTTATGCATGTATTAAATCTAGTTGTGGATGACATGTATTAAATCTAATTGTTCAAGCCAGATTAAAGGTAATGATGAAGTTATTTGTAAGGTTCGGGATTCGGTCGAGTAAATTGGAAGAATTTGTTGTAAGAAAATTTAAGTCTGCTGAATGAATTTAACAACTTAATTTGCAATGTGGAAGACTTGTGTGTCAAGATTGTCCAACTAGGTGGAACTCTACATATGTTATGCTTGATTGTGCATTAGTTTACATGCAAGCTTATGCTCAATTAGAACTTGTTGATCAATACTTCTTGACTTGTCTATCAAAAGAAGAATGGACAAGGATACAAGAAATCACAAGGTTTTAGAAGCCCTTCTATGAGATTACAACTTTGTTTTCCGGTAGCTCTTATCCAACTTCTAACTTTTATTTTCACAAAGTATGAGAAATTCAATGTAATATTGAAAAGAAGATCAACAACGCAGATCTCATAATTCAGAAGATGGCAAAGTACATGAAAAAGAAGTTTGATAAATATTTAAAAAATTATTGTATTGTCTTGTCATTTGGGGGTATTTTGAATTCTCGGTATAAGGTTAAGATTACTGAGTTTTGTTTTTCAAAACTTAACCTAGAGAAGACACTACGTGAAATGAAAGTGAATTAAAATGTTGATGGCTTTTACAAGCTATATAAGAAGTACGAGATCCAACCCGAGACGATAGATGATTATTGCACAACAGTGAGTTCAAATGTTGGTGAAGGTGATGCGCGCGAAGAGGATGAATTGGATGGATTTGAGGTATTTCCAAGTCAATATCAAAGGGTTGATACGAGTGACAAGTCAGAAGTGACTAAGTATTTGGAGGAACCTGAACTTAACGGAAAACTAAGGATTGATATTTTACAATATTGGAAAGTTAATCAACAGCGGTTTTAACGATTGGCTCAAATGACTCGTGACATATTAAGCATTCCAATCGCTATTTTTGCCTCTTAATCATCATTTAGTTTAATAGTTTATGAGCTTGAAAAGCTTAATCTCAAAAGCTCCATCCTGTTGGCTTCTATAAAATGGGCTTTTCAAATTTAAAAAGCTATTAAACCAAAGAGTGTTCAGAAAATAATTTGAGCTTTTTACAACAAATATAATTTAGGCTTTTTTTTATAAAAAAACTGCTTGTTTGACCCGAGCTCGTTTTGACCAGAACCAGTTGAGATCCAAATTCATTTTGACCCTGCTGCCCATATTAATCTGGTCACTCGACTTACCATATATATAAATGTTCGTCATCAATTTATTAAATTGGACACGTGTTAAATATAAAATGTTCTTCAATGAGAAATAGAATACGTTTTATCATGTCATCTATTTGGTTAGTGTTGCTATTAAGTGAATGTTTAGAACTTATACATACTCGTCCTATTATTATTTACCATTTTATCTCTCTACTTGTTTATATCATTATTCATAGTTTCTCACTTTATATGACCATGTTGAGTTAACGTGTTAGTAACACATAAGCATATGTAGACAACATCAACAAAATGCTTTAATTGAGTTAACGTTGAGTTAACCTAAGCATAATTGATTATATATTTTAAAAGCAAAATATGCATGAAATTGAGAAAATGACATATTATTCATATATTTTTAAAGTCGGACCTGTTTGATATGGAACTTTTAGAAGTTTTACCTTTTAGTTGTTGAACAAAAAGCTCATATAAAAATAAAAGTTTTGTTTGTCATGTACAAGTTGTAGCTTTAAAGTCCAATATAAAATTTAAAATCTCTAAGTTACCAGAAGTAACTCTCCATGAAAAGCTCAAAACTTAAAGCTACAGCTACAACGTATAACTACTTCATCAGACATACCCAATATAATTTAATTTATTGTAATTAGATAAACTAGTAAAACTTGACGATTCACTATGATGTAGATTATTTTTAACATTTAGAGATTACGGTGACAAAGTAACTTTTCTACTATTTGTTTATTTAAAATTAAATTTAGCTTTTCAAAACTATATATGTCATTTACTATGTGTTGTTTCATCTTCCATCTACATGTTATCATTTACTTATTCACACTGGTCGGGTAGAGTCATTAATCGTAGTGATCATGTTATTAAATCTTAACGATTTAAAACAAGTCCAGTTTTGACAAGTATTAGTTATTAAATTAGGGAAAATTTCATATTATATCCTATGAAACTTGTAAATTGCATATAGGTTCAAAATATAATTTGTAATACTTTTTGTACAACGATATTTAATTATGTTTCTGATGCATATGTAATTCTCAAATTTTCCAAGTATATACATCACTCATTAAACTATTATCGTTTTTTTTTCATAAAACATAATTACATATATTGTTAAAATAATAACGTTTGTAGATATTTTATTTTTCAAATCCAAGTGAAATCTTGATGGTTCATTAATGTTTCTTTGTTATTTTATGTTTTCGTATTTTGAGGACAAAATTGTTACAAGTAAAATGTTAATATTATATAGTTATCATTTGAGCATTCTTTACCCATTGGCCATTATTTAATTACTTTCTTACAAAAGTTTGTGACAAATGTTTTTTAATACTTCCTTTTAATCAAATCTATAACCAACTTTAAATAGCAACACTTAACTATATTTACACGACATCAAACCATTCATGTTTTATATATATTTTTAAACTCATTTTAAACCAAAACCAAACCATCATAGAAGAATGTTAAAGGCAAAAAACATGAAATTTGAGCGGTTCATGTGGGAAATATAAAATGAAGTATGTGGCGTAGCTTAACCACATATGCACATACAAGTAAAAGGATTACAGTAGTTCCAATACTTGCACTAAAGTTCATTTATTCAGATATTGTACCCTAAAAATTTACACTTCTTGCGCCATCTCTATGGTCTATACATTTTCACATCTTCAAAAAGGGTATGTTTTTCAACCAAACCAACCAACCAAATCAGACCTCCAAGAATATATTTTTTTTCCACTATAATCTTTTTTCATAAGGTGAAGCTCGTATCACCTAAGCCTTTGACCATCGCACGAGTCAACTCCGAACGAATCTAAATGCCGATGAGTAGAAAGAATCCTTTTTGTCTAATGTTGGTATCTTAACCGTGGCTGTAATGAAATAGGGAATTTGGCGTTTTATGCAGATTGCACAGTCACCTGATCTGTTGTTGATTGCTCGTACTCAGCACAAGCTTCGGGTGTGTCTTCTTCACTAGGCGGAACCAGTTGCCAAAAGAGAGGCAAATACTTGTCCCATTCATTCAAAATAGTCGCACCTATAGTGCTTCCAGTTTTTTCCTGCATACAGTTTAGAACTCATATTTATAAAACACTTCTCGAAACTGATTTTGCAATTAAGTGGTCTCAGGAGTATGGACGGATGCATTTTGTACTTACAACGTGTGCTTCGATAAGGTTCTTTAGCTGCATCTGCCCCACGGGTGCAACCACTCTCTGGATCTTCACAATCTCTTTATTTATCTATCATGGTTATGAAATCAATCATTTAATTGTTTAGAAACTAAAGACCAAGGGTAAAATGTCGATTTGTTTAGAATGAGTATGTATCGTACAAACCTTGGGAATCAGAGTATCATCGTCATCAAGAATATATGCCAAACCACCGGTCATACCAGCTGCCACGTTCCGACCAACCCTTATGAAGGAAGACAAAAAAAGTCAAAATATGGTCTACCAGATTATGTACCAAAAGAATAATTACGTATTATCAGTGAGACACTTACTTTCCGAGAACGACAACACAGCCACCTGTCATGTACTCACAAGAATGATCTCCGGTACCTTCCACCACTGCTTGAGCAAGAGAGTTTCTTACAGCAAAACGTTCTCCAGTTTTGCCTCTAACAAATAGTTGACCTCCCGTTGCTCCATATAAACATGTGTTCCCTACAATCGCAGCTTCCTCGGGGATAAACCCGGGTTTTTCAACAGGTCTTACAACTAATTCACCGCCAGCCATACCCTAAAAGACAACTAACAACGTAAGAATCCATAGAACATTATGGAATACTAGAGGTGGCAATTACAACCCGTTCTATTACTAACAGGTCAATTTCGGTATAGTTTTTCCCTAAATTTTTTAAACGTGTAAAATCAGAAAAATTGGCTAAAAGGAAACTGGTTAAAAGTAGCCCAAAGTATACTTTAAATGAATAAAACCTCCTAATCATTTTACTCAAAAAATCATATTATTAAAAAAAAACATAACTTTCATAATCCTACTAATACTTTTGGACAGAAAGTTTATGAATCCACTTGACCCAGGCCATTTCAACCCACAATAAAAGTTATCCGTTTTAAGGCATTACACAACCTGCCAGACCCAACCATTTTTCCACCTCTAACTTTAAAAAATCAGAAATTTGGACTAAAGCTTAATGCACATATGGAAATGGATAATCAGACCTTTCCAACATAATCATTGGCTTCTCCTATTAGCCTTATGTTCATTCCAGGAGTAAGGAAACATCCAAATGATTGTCCAGCACTCCCTTCAAATCTAGAGACAACAGAAAAACGAAAATATTTTTAGCTGACTATAAACAAGTTGCATATCATAGTATAAAAAAATTTCAAATTACTGTTACTTATGAATACTTTCTATTAGAAACAGCATCTTACGTTATGTTTAACTGCCCAGCAAAACCAGTATCTCCATACTTCTTTGCAACAGCACCTGCTAAACGCCCACAAACAGCACGATCCACATTGTATATCTTAAAGGTTTTATTCACTACCTTTTCATTTTCAATCGCATCTGATATCTATAAACAAAAGGAAACGTCCACAATAAAGAAACCATTAAAAAACTAAGCAAACTTGGAATGTTCTAAATAGAGGTGTAAAAATGGTGAGTTGTGTAACAGGTCAAGACGGTAAACAAAATTGTACAAGTCGGGTTAGGTTGACCTGAAACACTGTTTGTCCAAAAGTTGATTATTTTATGTAGAAGTAGAGTGTCATTTCAAATAAGATACAAGAATTACATAACTTTAATAATTACCGGATTTTTCTATAATGTGACGGTAGTTTTATGCATAAAAGTTACACTTTGGGTGACTTTCTTCAAAGTTTATAGATAAATATGATTAGAAACCTTTAGTGTTAGCAACGAATAATTTCTTAATAAACCGAGTAAGAAGGTTGTAAGGATTTGAATACACTTTTTAGGGACTTTCAACCCATTAAGCCTATTTACTTTGTAGCCTTATTTTTTCATTCGACCCAGTTGACCCACCAGTAATAGACTATTATCCAAATCGACTCATTTTTCAGGTTAAATGGTTGAAATTGCCACCATAAGTTCTAATTGATTACCTCTGCGTCAGCAAGCAAAATATCGTCGAGAACAGGCCCGTTACTATGGACCTCCTGCTTCCTGATAGTACTGCTACTCCATTTCGGGAACCCAACATTCTGAAAATAATAATAATTAATATTAGGATTTTCAACGAGGACAAAGATACAATCTTAAAAACATAAAGAATCCATAGAACACATACAGAAAGAACGTAGCTAAGATCAAGATGTTGGGTTTTCACTAATGAGATATCTCGAGGTCTTAATAGCTCTGTGTGTCCAATAATGTCATCAAGTTTTTCATACCCCAGTTGTGCCAATGTGCTCCTAACCTGTCAATACAATTATTCTTACTTAGCACGGGAATACAATTTAAATAATTTTTTAATAAGATACTGTCAATATAATGAAGAGATTACCTCCTCCGCAACATATAAAAAGTAATTCACTAGATCAGCGGGTACACCAGGAAATCGAGCACGTAGTTCTTCTCTCTGAGAAAATAAGTACGATTAAAGAAGGTATGTTATAAGTATGATCTTCAATGCTATTTGAAGCATTGAACATTTGTAGTAGAGGTGTCAATCTTGATCCCTTTAGGGGAAACAAGTTGATTCAGGTCATACTATGTCTGTAATGGGTCAAAGTGGTAAATTTCATGAAATTAGCTAGAATGTAAACTGATTAAACAGGTCAAATGCGTTGAAAGTCAACCGAAGTGTTAAAAAATTGCATCAAACTTCCTAAATCCTTTTATAAATGAAACTCAATTATCTGTCGTAATATAGTCGTTTTAAAAAACATTATTCTTTTTACAAACTCACAAAAAGATAATAAATGTTTGCAGGCCAGATCGAGCAGACCCATTTTG
This sequence comes from Logfia minima, assembly GCA_963921325.1. NCBI lineage: Eukaryota > Viridiplantae > Streptophyta > Magnoliopsida > Asterales > Asteraceae > Logfia > Logfia minima. The sequence continues at coordinate 737,631 of OY992775.1, forward strand.
AACAGTATTAAATAAAGACCCATTACCCAATCTGCCCAACCCGCCATTTTGCCGCCTTTAATTTGTAGTCACTACCTGACTAGCAACACCGACTGGACAGTTATTAGTGTGGCAAATACGAGCCATGACACATCCAGTAGCAATCATTGCAATTGAACCAAATCCATATTCATCAGCGCCCATTGCAGCAGCCATAAGAACATCAACTCCACTCTTGAAACCACCATCAACTCTAAGGACAACTCTTTCTCTAAGACCATTTGAAATGAGGGTCTGCAAAGGATAATTGATAGAACTAAAGTTAAGCGACAAAACAAAGAATAATCAACTAATAAAATTCGGAAAACATATATAATAATATAAACCTGGTGCGATTCAGTAAGTCCAAGTTCCCAAGGGCCACCAGCATGCTTAATTGAACTAATGGGACTGGCTCCGGTCCCACCATCATGCCCAGATATCTACAAAACCATAGAATTACATTTATTATGTTATTCATTTAGTCAAAAGTCACCCAAAGTGTTTTTATAAATGTGTAAAGCATCCTAAATCATTTATTCAAGAAAGCATATTATTAGTGGAAAAAAATAATGGCCATCTTTAATACACTAATTGTTAAAAGAAAAAAACACTTCCGTCCCACAAACATCAGTTTCGTGAATGGATACAAGTTAAGTACCTGAATAACATCAGCATTACCCTTTGCAACTCCCGAAGCCACGGTACCGATTCCAGCTTCCGCCACGAGTTTGACAGAAACCTTAGCCTTAGGATTGATCTGCTCATCACAAAAAGTAGCAGAACTCGTTATTATCATCTCTGATGGGTTTCTTAATGTAAAGAAAGTTCCGTAATGTATTCATATGTTTCACCTGATGAAGGTCAAAAATTAATTGAGCAAGATCTTCAATAGAATAAATGTCATGATGTGGAGGCGGAGAAATAAGCGGGACCCCGGGTTTCGAATTTCTCAATCTTGCAATATATGCACTGACTTTCTTCCCTGGCAATTGACCACCTTCACCTGGTTTTGCACCTTGAGCAATTTTGATTTCTATTTGATCAGCATTGACCAAAAATGTTGGAGTCACACCAAAACGCCCTGATGCAACCTGCAAAATACAGATATTGGATAAAAATGTAAACAAATCAGAACCTCGAAATGTGTAAACTTTGGGGTGTGTTTAATCTCAACATGCGTTTGCAAGTGATTACGGTGATGTAAAACAATAAGAATCATATCAAGTTGAAATGAGACCCAATAAACATCTTACCTGCTTGATTGCACTTGTAGCAGTATCTCCATTTTGAAGACCTTTAAGATGTGGCAATGTGGGAGAGTATCCATCAACAACATCAGAAAGTGGAGTCCACCGAATTGGGTCCTGGATTAAGTTACCAAATATACTATAAACTCAAAACATTATACAAAACAGTCCATTATTTAGAACTATTTTATTCATGTATGTACACAAGGTATAGAGATTAATTACCTCACCACCTTCTCCAGAATTAGATTTTCCACCTATCCTATTCATCGCAATTGCAATTGCTTCATGTGTTTCTCTTGAAATAGCCCCTAGTGACATACCTCCAGTACAGAAACGCTCAACAATAGATGCAGCAGATTCCACCTTTCCCACCGGTATTGGGGCCCGATCACTCTTAAATTCAAAAAGATCCCGAAGAACCTGCGGTCAAAAATATTAAATAGATTGTCAGAATGATCTAAAACTTCCCATATATTTGAATTCAATATATGGTAGTATCACTTTGGGACATTCGATCCAAAGGGACCGTTGATGTGAATTTTGAAAGTGATTAAGTGATATCGAATAATATAAGATGGTATCCTTTTGGGACATTCAAAGTGAAAAGGGTTGTTGATATGTGTTTTGATGTGATATCGAATATTAAATGCCGATGATCAGCTGTAACAAATGAGACTATGAGAGTGTTTGAATATGCTTCGATTGTTTGAAGTTATTAAATAAATTATTTGAAAGAATGAACATATCAGCATCTTACTTACATTGACTGGTCGGTTAGCCAAATGCTGCTGATAAATTGAGTATGCAGACTCACGCTTTTCACGAACAGCTTTATGAAGCAGTTTTGACATTTCAGGGTTGTTCCCATGATATTCCCCTTTTAATCACACACAAGAAATACAGTTCAATATTTAAGTACGCATTTGTCAAAAGAAACCATATAACGTATCAACTTGTGTAAGCAAGTACCTCCTGGTCTCATCTGTATAAATCCAAAATTTTCAAGTCTTTTTGCTGTATCCTCAGAAAAAGCCTTTACCCAAAATGACAAAGTCTCCCTTGCAAGCTGCAAGAATGGAAAACTTAAGTATTATAGTTATCAAATTTCTTCGTGCAAATATGAATAGCCAATTAAATAACATTAACACAAATTTTTATAATCGATTGAATTAGAGGTGGCAATCTCAACTCGATTAGGCTTTATCTCTAACGGGTCAAATGGGTAGAAAACTGTCCAATCTTACTTTTATTACATAAAACTTTCTAAATCATTTTATTCAAAAAGTTACATTAGTAATGAAATAATGCAATTATTGTAATTACATTCTACTCTAATTATTTATACAAAATATATAAATATATTTGAAATTGGAAATAAAGTGGTTTCAGAAAACCTGAATCGTTTTATCCCGACATAATTCATGTTGGACAGAGTATAAATTTTCTTTTTTAAGTATTATATACCTCATCCAAAGTCAAGCCACCGATCTTTGAGACACTCCCAGAGAATGCAAAATCAACCACCTCTGTTCCCAGTCCGTAAATCTCAAATATTTGTGCACCACAATAGCTATATCCAACGGCGGAAGACAATGCAAGATTAATGACACAAAAATGACTAGATAGTGTAACAAGTAAAATAGCCGGGAAATGATATAATACCTTGACAGCAATGATATTCCCATTTTGGATAAAATTTTCATTAGACCTGCATTAACCGCCTGAATACCAAAGAATAAGAATAAGTTATGTTACCATATGATATAAAATGATGAATGTGTGCCATGGCAAGTTAAGAGCAGAATTTACAAGAAAAAAATTTAATATATGTCAATGAGCATTTGACTAGTGTTTTTATTAGATGCAGACCTTTTTGAAGTTGTTTTGACCCTTTTCTATTGTAACCATTTGCATTTTCCCATTTCGCATAAGGTTCTCAGTTTTTTTGCTTAATCGCCATCGTCGACATGTCTCCAATGCCAAGTAAGGACATACAGCACTACAAATAGTAATTAAATAATACATATCAGAAGCTCACTACAGCGAAGGCAATTACCATGGGAGGTAAAAGTGCAACGAAATGAACAACTTGGGGTAAAAAGGCTAAAATTTTCAGGTGGGTCAACAAGGGTTAGATTGACTAGCCACACAAAAATTCTTAATATTTTTGTATTTCATATATATTTATGGGGATAACATAGGTAATGTTAACATTACCTTAGTTAGGTAATGTTAAAGCTAAAAGTAGTAAAATTATTTACAGTTTAAGTAAAAACTTTCTCACATGTACATATGGTCTCTCTTTTACACTAACATTACGCAAGCTTGCATAATTTCAACATTATGGATCATTTTCCCTATATTTATTTATTTAATAGGATTACAAAAACTATTTATAAAAGATTAAGATCCAAGTACTTCAATAAAAAACTTTGTTTTTGCATATTTAATTTGGCCCGTTATCAACAGAATATAACCCAAATTGACCTTTTCACATATATGGATGAAGAAGAATACCTCGCACCATATCCGATCAAACAAGCAAAGTGATGTGTACTGAAACATTGAGCAGTATCGGCAACAATAGAAGCAGATATTCGCAATCCATTCTGTATCAAATGCTGGTGGACCGCACCTACAGCAAGAAGTATTGGGACAGCGGGGCGAGTGGCTTCCTGCCAATCACATACGCAGGAAGAGTGATGAGAAGGTACATCAAGTCCCCAAGTATGAAACAAAGTACTAAATTATATGAACATATAACGTACTAGAGGTGGATATTTGGACCATTTAAAAATGAATCGGTCAGTTTGGGTTACATTTCATCTCAAATGGGTCAAATGGACCAAAGAATATAGCAAAAGAGAAAACAGGTCAAATGGGCCAATGACTTTAGCTAGAGAGGAAACAGGTCACACTGGTCAAAAGTCACCAAAAGTGTATTTTCAGTGCATACATCCTCTTAAATCATTTTAAAAATGTAGATAATTATTAGTAATCATGTTAAAACATCAATCACATCAATAATATGTAAATAATTAACAATATGGATAAAGAGGAAGCAGGTCATACTGGTCAAAAGTCACCAAAAGTGTATTTTCAGTGCATACATCCTCTTAAATCATTTACAATGTAGATAATTATTAGCAATATAAATAATTAACAATATGGATAAAGAGTGTCTACAAGTCAATTCAATCAACCCAAACTAAAAATTACCCTTTTGGACTTTAAGTCGGTTTGATACGTTACCTAAACTGACAGTTTTGCCACCTCTAATACACAGACACACAGGCACGCACACAGTACTTACTAGTTCATCAGTTCTGTCAGATAGAACAAGTAACTGGCAACCATTTCTAACAGCTTCATCAGCCGCTTCACAGATCTTATCCAGTGTCTTCTTTAAGGAACCATCAAGCCCCTTCCGTATGTCGAAAAACGTTGGTATAGTTTGGGCTTTTAACAATGGATCCTTAAATAATGATTCCAGCTCACTTTCATTCAGCACGGGGCTGGACAAAGTCACCTGACCAAAGATTCGCACCACATACAACCACCTTTTAGAAAAAGAATATCAAATTCAAAAAATATATTTATTATAATGCAAGACATTAGTCATGTACTGAATGGACAATTTACCTGAGAAGCATTCTCAGGTCCAACTTCCAATATGTTCCCACGCTTACCAAGATTTACTTCAAGAGACATCACTAATCCTTCTCTGAGTGGATCAATTGCAGGATTCGTGACCTGCAAACAATTACATAATCAAACTTTATATTAAAATGCTCACTTTTTGTCTATAAACATGCAAACTAATTAGGTCAGGTATATTGATTCTATTAACAATTTTAAGGCATTTTAGATACAATGTCTGTGCTCTACACACCTTTATTTTGATAAAGTTACGAAATAAAAAGGTATCGAAAAAGATAGTGGTAGTAACCTGAGCAAACCGTTGCTTGAAATAATCATAAAGCATATGTGATCTCTGAGATAATACGGCCAATGGAATATCATCTCCCATGCAAAACGTAGGTTCCTTTCCTTCTGAAGCCATGGTCTCAATAACCATTTGGACATCCTCACTGGAGTAACCGAAGGCCCTATACGTATCATATTCACTCTTCAGCCATCCATAATTAATGCAATAATATAACACAGCCTAAACCACTGGTCACAAAAAATTATGTATAAAAAGAGGTGTTACTGTTGGTGACGTAATATTGTTTCATTCTCCATGGTTGGCGCTGAGAGGAAATTTGCAGACTCCAATTTCCGCATGTTGTCAGCCAACCACTTCCCGTACGGACTCGATAGAGCAACTCTTTTTTTAACCTCTGTATTCTCATATACCTGTTTCAGTATCAGTAAATACTCACTTAATATATCATTTGAAAGTATATATCAGTGCTACAACAACTGAAAATGATGAATAAACACATGTTAAAGGGACAATCTTGTACAAACCTGACCATCGATTAGATCAACGGTTATCATCATCCCTGGACCTAAACGGCCTTTCATTGTAACTTTTGAATCGTCAATTGGTACAACTCCCACCTACATTGAGATAACATATAAATGCCAAACACACAGTCAGAATATATATTTAGCGTTTGAGATAGAAACATTACCTCTGATGCAACGTAAACAACATTGTCTACAGTACGCCAATATCTAGCAGGGCGAAGTCCATTACGATCAAGACAAGCTCCAACTGTCTTCCCATCACTGTTTTCCAAGACAAGTTTCTTTTTAAGTTTCAAATAAGCAATTATACATCATATTTAACATCAAATCCATGTAGACAACTGAGACTACAGTTGAACACTCAGATAAGCTGGTACAAATAATCTTTTTGCAATTAGTTGCCAATTTACAAGAAATATTTCAGAATGCAGGACATGCCTAAACCTTGTTACAATAAACAGGACATAATTCTTACACTGGAAGGCAGACAAGAGGTATATTCTTAAAGTCCAAATAATCTGGAGTAACATGCATTAAATAGACATATATATTTCAAATAACACAATAAAGGTTTCAAATTTTCAGACAATCACTATATGAGTTTTAGTAAAGTGTAAATGAAAATTGTAATCTGATTAATAGGAATATATAATTCACTTTGTATTCACTGTGAAGTTACACCCATGTTTATATACAATGCATGACTACAAAACCGAGATAAACTAAACCAAAGAACTAATCATCATATCTAACAGAAATTATACCTGAATAGGAGTAAAGCTGGTCCATCCCAAGCTTCCATTTGACCCTTGTAATAGTTGTAAAAATCAACAACCTAACAAAAAAGGAAAAGAAAATTAGTATCATCCACCAGAAAAGGCCTAACTGTCACTAAGGTGACCTAATGGTAAGGCGTTCTGATGTCCTCATAAGTCATAAGAGCTCTCAGTTTCGAACCTCACTAGGTAAACATCTTGGGGATACCCCGGTTAGGCAGCGTACACGGAGTCAAAAAAGACTCGCCCTCTTCGGGTAATGTGAATAAGGGAAAACCTCATCTGTTTACCCACCAGACTAGGCCTCAAAAGGCTCCATGACTATCCAGCACATATTGCATCCTTTGGGACTCCACATCTCAAGATTTTTACGTTGTTACTTTAATTCATTTTTGACGTAAATCGTCTTAAATCAGTCAATTTTGGGCTAAATTGCAAGGAGTTTCAGTACTTTAGGCATAATATTGAATTTCGAAATTTTAGTTGAACCTGCCATACTTAACAGCATTTTATATAAGGACCTTTGTTTGAATGCTCATAAACTATTCTGAAATATAATACATAACTTCTAAAAGAGTGTGTTGTATTGTGTCGCTTGGTTTAAAAAAGCGCGCCTAGGCGCTAGGGTTGGCGCTTAAATTTAGTCTAGGCAATAGTACGATGCAAGGCGCCCTCAAGGCGGCGCCAAGCCTTGGATTTTTGTTGACTTTTGGACCTGCAGTCAACTTAAAACTATTTTATGTATTATATGCGTTTTATTTACGTGAGGCTCTCGCCTTAGGGCCTCGGCCGTCGGGTACTTAGCACCTCGGATCGCCTAGTGCCTTTTTAAACCAAGATCTCAGGTCATTAAAATGATCTTATTATATGAAGGTTCGAATACGTACCTCCGGATATTTGATTGACAAGGTCGGATGATTCTTGTATGCCTCAGGAACAAGAATCATCATAGCTTCCTCAGGAGTGCGCCCGCTTCGTATGAACAACTAGGAATAACAAAAAAAAAAAAAAGGCTTTATTAGCATATATGTGAAAAAAAAAAAAAAAAAAGCAACGATAAACATACGTATACTATGTCTTACTTCTGCTGCACTATCAAGATTCGCAGAGTCAGAACCCTTGGAGTTTCCAAAAGGCCGAAGTTCATTTTCCCGACCACGCCAAACGGGTGACTTCAATGAGGTCTCTCGAGACTGCATCCAGTTTAAGTTTCCCTGCATTAAGTTTCAAGATCCCATCAAAAGAATGCAGACCAGTTGTGCTAGAGGTCACAAACTGGACGGGTCTGCCAAGTTGAGTGATGGGTCAAAATGAGTATATTTGTACATGTCGAAACGGGTTGGTCTGGTCAGATTTCCCCAAAACACTTTTTGTCCAATTTTTATATATAATTTATTTGCAAAATATAATTAAAAATAATACATATTTTTTCTAGAAAGCAACTTAGCAGATAAAACATAACCAGAATCACCCATTCATAAGTAAATGGGTTGAAAATGCCACCTCTACATTGCCAAATTCAGAATTAATGAAATTTCATCACATTGTAACCTGTATAGTATTAATCTCTCCATTGTGACCCAGAAGCCGCATTGGTTGAGCAAGTGGCCACCTAGGACTCGTATTTGTACTGTACCTTCGATGGTAAATGGCAAAAGGGGATTTATAAGCAGCATCTTGGAGATCATAGTAAAATTTTCCGAGAACCTCTGACCGAAGCATGCCTTTATAGACTATAGTCCGGTTTGATAATGAACAAAAATAAAGTTCATTTCCCCATGCTTCTGAACTACCTGCTTTTTCAATCAGTTTTCGGCATATGTATAATTCTCTTTCAATATCATCGATGTCATCTTCCTTCATGACTCTAACAAAAACTTGTTGTATGTTGGGCATGGTTTCTTTTGCATAGAAACCAACTATAGGCGTATTCACAGGAACAGACCTCCATGCAAGCACCTCAAGGCCCTCTTGATTGAAAATATTAACAATAGCTACAACAAAATTATTAAGAATATGTGAGAAAATGGTTAACTACTAAGTGAGAAGTGGTTATTTATTCAGTGATATATATAGCGGATTAGGGTGATAGTATTATAAGTTGCTAGCAATTCGCAAGATTTGGGGGTGCTTGGATCTTCGCTTTGGAACTGATTATGTGATCATTGCAACTTGAAGTCACAAGAATCCATTTTTATGTTTGGATTTTGATAATCTGTAATCAGTTTTGGATAATCAGTTTCATACCAGCTACAACAAAAGTGGCTCTATGGGTAAAAAATTTTTTAGCTATTTACCCCTTTTTTTTTACCTAAATTGAGAAACTTCTACTCCAATTCACAAACTATCTCTCATTTCTTTGCAAAAAAAAATTGTGGGTCATTTTGTGTATTGATTTGTTATATAACTATTATTTTAACAACGTAAGCACGTCCAAGCACTATCTCGTCTAGCCTGTATATCACATCTGTTAATCTGATTTTGATTATTCAATATCACGTAATCACTTCCAAAACGCACATCCAAACATCTCTTAGTAATATGAGTAAAGTATATAATTCTAATTCCTTTCTTTTATCTATATGTTTGTATTGATTACTGCAGTTGATTAGAATCATCTTCCCTAAGTTTCAAACAATAAGATAATCACTGAGTTGAGTAAAGTAGTACAGTTTAGTATATTTACTTTTAAACAAAGCAGTAAAACTACTCAATAATTATATGATGATTTAACAACTAACCAGATTTGGCTTGTTCCATAAGGGTTTCATCTTGTGGAAGGAAGACCATTCCAACCCCAGTATGCAACTGATCAAATTGTGCAAGTCCTTGTTTTTCAGCCCAATCATTAAAAAATTCCCATGGAATTGAAGTCATCAACCCGGACCCATCACCGGAATCATTATCGGCCCCACACCCTCCTCGATGTTCCATGCAGCCAAGAGCTGTAAGTGCATCCTCAACAATTTTATGAGAACCCTTGTTGTCCAAATTCGCAATAAAGCCAACTCCACATTCCCCTTTCTCTGCTAATATGTCTTCCAAATTTGCGACCTACATATAATATCAACTCTTATCATTCACAAAACATCACTTTAAGCATGGTTAAGTACTTTTAAACCATATAAACTGATGTCTTAAAAGACTACTAGATCATAATCATTGATAAGTTAGGCCTTACATTTTAGTGCTTATTCCCGCACATGAATCTACAACTTCTATTTTCCAACAGAAAGGAAAAAACTTGATAATAACCCATCGAAAGTTATGAATAATAAGAGTAATTTTTCTGTAAACCACAAGTGAGTATAATAATCTAGCATTATCTCATAACCCCTTTCACCACCTATCCTATAGTGGTTTCAGCCAAAAGTTAACATGTTTGTACTATGTCTCACAAGCATGCTTATAAGCTCTAATGATCTCTTATTTTACAGCAACCATGCAATCACCACACTCCAATTTTGTACTTAATAGAGGTTTTCAAACAGTTAACTACAAATAACCCTAAACTAATCACCTCATTCTCCCTTCACCACCACAAGCATAAATCAAATAAGCACAATTTAAGTACAAATATAATACAAGTATTATAGTTAGTAACAGTCACTAACCCATGCGTTGTATCATTATACAAGCCTACAAGGTATTAACGCCAATTTTTTAAAATCACAATTTAGTCAACTCTCAACTGTCAAAAAAGCATAAGTAATACATATTATACATGCATGTATATAGTATGTATGCACATATAGTTCTTAGAATCCACTACCCTTTTGTCCATCAAATTTAATACAACTCAAAAAATTAAAAAAATCATACCTTTTGTTTAGAATCAGAAGATTGTTGTTGCTGCTGTTGAGAAACAGCATGATCAAAATCAAGAACAGATTTAATTGATGAACAAGCCCAGTTTTGTTTTTTGTAAACACTTTTAAGAATATTAGCTCCACCCAATAATCTTCGATTACTTCGTTTATTTACAGCAGTAGAACCCCTTAAACCCACAAAATCAAGAAACAAAAGGTCTCTTTTTGTTGCAAAAACAGAGGTGGGTTTTAAATAGTAGCCATTGACGTGAGCTACAGATTGAAGAGACATAGTATTTTAGCAAGAATTGAATAATAAACACATAAATTTTGAAACTTTATTTTGCAAGTGAAAATGGGTATGTGAAAAAAAAGAGAGACAAAGGAAAAAGATAAAAGAATATTTATTGAAGATCGTGTGGAGAATGAGAGGATTTGAAGATAAAATGTTTGGGAAATTGGGAGCCACCCGAATGACTGACTCTCGTTTACAAAAACGAAAACTTGTTATTGTTCTTGTTCTTGTTGCTTTTTGGGTGGTGATGTTGATGTTAAATTTTCATGGATGTTAATTGGATGCAAAGTGGAATAGACACATGTAACGTGACCATATGGTTACACCAAAGGGCATCAATTCATCATGATTTTGGTTGTATATATATAGATTCTATTATGAAAAAATAAACTCCAAATTTGTGGTAATCTTGATAAAGTTAGGGTTGTTAACCGGATCGAAATAAAATTAGATTAATTTAAAATGATTTTATTTTGAAGCAGATGAAAAATTAAACACTGTACTTTATGAATTTTTTAATTTGAAAAGTATTGATTTTTTTTTCTTTTTTCTTATAACGTCTTATTAGATGTTAGTGATTCAAGTCTAGCAGTGACATTCAATTGGGCAGTAATGCTAACCCTAAGACCCTCATATTCCTCTTTTTTATCACCTGAAGGGGTAAAAGTTCCGGGTGGAACTCAAACTTGAAACCTCTCCTGACCAAACATCCCCTCCCCAAAGCCTCGCAAGGAAATTTTGGTGGCGAAAAGTATTGATTTAATCTGCATGATTTTTAAACCGGGCCAGACTAATATTATATGTTCGATCAATCTTTGATAAATGCTGTTTATGCCGACTAACAAATTAAAGATTGTGAAAACCGATATTTGGTTGTTTTATTCTCACAATAAATGGAAACATTAGCCCATTATTGTTGAACCAAGAAACTAGATATGTGAATTGTTAATGTGTATAAAAGAACTTTTAATTTGACGGTATGGTAAATGAAAGTAACCTATTAACTAAAATATTGTGTGTTCAAATTTCACTTAAAATAAAAAAATATATATATAATCAATCATTTGTATATAATATGTTGTTTATGGTTTGTATATAATATGTTATTAACTCATTCAAAACTTATAAGTATAAAATTATTAGATAGTGGAATATTAGAAATGTCCTTCATAATAGTTCATTGTGTGTTAAAGGGGAATCACTTCATAAAGTTGGTGATACCAACATCTTAGAACTTAATAACTTATAACTTAAGTTAATGTTAACTTATGATAAAATGTAGGAATGTTATGGAAATCTTTAGAATGGAAATAAATGGACTTTATCCTACTTAACAATTTGAAATTCTAAATGACTTGTTAGATACCCTTGATTGTTATCGTTCATTTTATAACTTTGAGAATAAAATCTTGATGATTATTAACGATGTTTATGTCTATGAAAGTGATTTGAATCAAAGGCTCAGCTAATTTGAGATATACCATTTGTGTAATGTAAATGTATAAAACTTTAAATTAATATTGACGTTTTAAATCTAGTAATTAAGATTAATAAACTAGAACATTTAAAACTACTCTATGAAGTTTACAAAATGATACTAATTGATAGTTGATACATCATCATCTCTCTACAAGTTGGGATGATATAAGCCAAGTCATGTATGAGTTCCCAGTTGTCATTATTCGAAGAACATCCTCTTATTTAATTGAGCATATAATTAGATTAGATATTTTGTTTAAAATATATGAGCAGTCAAACCTACTTTTGTCATGAACATTATAGAAATACTTAATATTAAAAGGTACAATAATATGAAGTAATTAAAAAGTAGGAATATGTAAAACCACACTTGTCATCAAATTACTATTATATTATATATTATATTAGAGTACTTTCTATAGATCAATAATACGAGTTAAATAATGTTTCATGATCTCATATGATACTTGCATTGTTTCACTAAATGGTCCATTTGCACAGTACTTCAAACTTTCTTCACGATACCTACATATATAATTTACCAACAAAATTAAAGCAAGATAGCGATTATTTTTTTATTTTTTTGTTGATAAATGAAAATTACTGTATGGGTGTTTCTAAAATGTAACTATTTGGACTTTTTTTCAATTAAAAGAGCTCTCATATAAGTTGTAAGGTTCATGCACATGGATCTTTGACCTAGCAACTATTAGGTAATGCGAAAAAAAAAGAGAGTTGTCTATCAATGTTTGCTCTTCCTATAAATAGAATTATCCACGTAACTATGGTAATACATAAAGTTTATGATTTGGTAATATCAACTAATATTTGGTTTCCCCAATTTCAGAAAGTAGAAAGTGAGGTTTCTCATTGAGAGTTTATTTTGCACACAACAACCTTTTTGTGTTACAATTTGTATAGTTTTAGTGCTTGTTATAACCAAAGTAATTTAAATGTCTATATATAAATTCATTTATGAACAAAATAATTAATTTAAGCATCTAATAAAGAGTAGATGTTGTATCTTGGTTGGGCTTTTAATAATTCTCTTTAGGATGTTGAATTTGTCCAATTAACAAAGAGTTGGTAGGTATACAATTATTTTATAAAGAAATTTACAAAAATATATTAAAGAAATAATTCTAATCGATAAAATTCAGAAAATCTAAGAAAATTTTAACCAGTTGTAAAAATTTTATCTCAAAAAATCCAAAAGTCTTTTATATTTTATTTTTCAGTCAACAAAAATAAGAATGTTTTTGAGAAAAGTTGTGAAATAAGCTAATGATCAACTTATCTTAGAATCATAGTATTTATGAAAATTTTAACAATCCAAAAAATTTCAAAAAATATGACCGAAAATGGGAAAAATAAGTATTCAAAACTCGACATAGATGTCTCTGGCTACGACCTCGTTCACGGGCACGCGTCTAGACCACGAGCTTGAGCACACAACCCGCAACACGACACCCGCAACCCGCAAATTGCGGGGGAAGGGTACCTTTTTACATTTTTTATTTTTTTGTTATGTTTTTATATTTGTTTTTTTTGTGTGTGTATACTTTTAATAAATTTCACTTGAACATATGGGTAGTGGCTAATACTAGCTACTATTGTATGCGGTCCTATTCTCCTCTTGTGAGATTAAAGGGGTAAGATAGACAATAAATATAATGAATATTCAGTATTGAAAGTTGTAAGATTGTAATGAATATATTAAAAGTAGACTAAAGGGGTGATATAGAGAATATATAAATAATAAATAAATCGAGTATAACTCAAAGGATAACCAAGCATTCAAGTTTTGGATAAGCTATTTCAGACTAGAAATTAGTCATACATCAGGTCTTTATCATGGGTGTTAAATATTTGGTTTGGGCTAAACAAACCCGAATATTAAAATGGAGAGAAACAAGATTCCTAATTGTTAATATTTGTCAATTCTTTAGAGTAAATACTACAGATGCAATGTAACAATTTTTTAAAACTTAGCTGCTGAAGTATTTTGTTGTATTAATTTTATTATGTTTATCCGGGTTCTATATTTACACAATAGGTCACTCATAAAAAGATTGAAATGACTCAATTCCAGATTAAGAGAAGACGATTAATCCCAGAAGACGCTTGATTCAGCTATCAGCTGCTAACATGACGATACGCAATGGAGTGAACTACTAAACTCCTATAAGTTAATCCTAAATAATCACAGTTTAATCATAGAGTGAGAAAATGAAATAACTTTTAAGCACCAGTTAAATCAGGCTGGAAAGGAACCAAAGTGGCGCTACAAAACCCACAATTGCACAGCAATAAAAACAACATTTTTTCAGAATTTACTCCAAATTCCAGCTATGATGTGGAATACAGCAGACAATAAGGAAAAATAAACTAAGAGTAGTCCTACAAGTTGCAATTAATTTCAAAATTAATAACTAATATATTTGTCGTGCAAAAAACTCCTATCAAAAGTGTATCCAAATGAAAAGGCAATAACAATGGTCACTTTCAAATATTATATCCTACGCTTTTAGTCCTTCCTCGGCTGCAGCTTCAAAAGTCTCACCTGCCACAAGTTCTGGGACTTCATCATCTTCCTGTGTAGCAGCACCTTCACCTGCACCAGGTGCCTGCTTCTGGAATTCTTCGGCTAACTTTCTCAAGTTTTCTAAGTTATCCGGCCCTGTAGAAGTAAACCCGTTACGAATGCTGTCTTTGTTACCCTCTTAAATAAGACAAAACCTAAAGGTAGCAAAATGAGCAGGTAGACCGGGTTGGGAAACAGACCAAACAGTTTCATGTCAGATCAGGTAACTTTAACACAGACAGAACAAGTGAGTTGGACAATTTTTTAAGAATTGAAAAGAATTACAATATGCTAAGTAGATGATTATAAAACTATATTTTTACATTAATATCTGACTTTCTATAAGTAATACGTTTCAGCTGACTTTCAACCCATTTGACCTACCTGCTCAACCGTATTCTAAATAAGTAGTACTCCGTATAACTTAACCCATTTGACTCAAGAGCTGGCATCAAAAGTATAAGAAAATTTGGTTTTTACTCCAATGTATACACCAATATATGACGGGTAGGAAAAATTGTGTATAAAGGTCAAAAATGTAACTTATTAGAGTTTAGTGTTGCACCGAATTTGTTATAAAATGACAACAAAGAATCGGTGTGCACTAAAAATTACACCAAAGTTGGTGTCTTGGTCGGGATGACCTTTGATTTTGGTGCATACTGGAGATGGTCTAACAAAACACAAATCGGCCCACTTGTATATGAATGGATCACAATTGGAACGTCCACGCAGATGTTTCATACATACCCAGTTGGTTGATAAGGTTTGGGAGCAAGTCTTGCAATTCTGAAATAAATCATGGTAGAAAATAAAGTCAAAAACTCTGAAAACAATAAAACAAAATCAATTAAACAAGTCAAGTCCACGGACTTGGAACACAAGATACATTTAACTGATTTACCCTTCATACAGCATTCAGAAGGTTGTAGAAAATGAAGAATGCAATTAAATTATACTCATAAATAAACATAGAGACCAAAAAAAAAATGAAATGCTTAGCTTAGAAGAAATGAAATGGTATTTTAACCGGCAGGAATACCAAATTTCCACAAGGAAAAGGAAAACAAATACACTCGGAGACACAAAGATATGCATCTATCAGTAACTTTTAGATACAACTATATAGGTAACATACTCTTTGTTTGAGGAGAACCACTAACAACCCATGTGTTGGCACCAATAGAAGCTTGAACTGAGAGACAAATAAAGGATTAACTTATTAGCATGCCAAAAATATTTGAAACACAGGAAAAAAGGAAGAGATCTAATTACCAAAATTTGGTACCTCTAGGATTCAGAAACTGAATGACTGTTTCATCCTTAAAAATGTTAACTTCCTCAATTGATGGTATTCCATTTACTCCTATTCTCTTCAAAGTGCTCTGCAACCTTTTGTCATCTGTGGTGGTTGTTTTATGTACGGCTTTCTTCTTTCTGCATACAGTTTACAAGCAACAACTTGAATCACTTGAAAGTGGCATGTAAGTACTTCAAATAAAAATTAGCAACTATTACATCAAGATCAACTATTAGTTGAATCTTTTCATTTAATAACTAGTGACAACTAACAAGCGATACCATATGTCACAAAGGCAACTTTTCAATCGCTAGTATTATGGCATTCTTCTGATATTTCTCCATGGCCTAGTTCTTCGTTATGCTTTCATAGGTTCACAGCTGAATCTTGCATCGGCAAAAGATTAAATGCATGTGAACCCCACCAAAAGGTTATCGACATGAGGCATAACATGAGCATCTTTTAAAGTCATTTCGTTTTTCTGTTGATGAAATTAATATGGATGTTTTGATGTTTCTCAACCTCATGAAACACTGTCCATCATTTGTTGGTGTCTCGTGTGGCTTAGAAACACGAGTTCATCATGGAAGGTTTTATCGAATAAATAAGATTGGTTTACTGGCAAAGTTAAGTCAACCTTCTATGCACTGAGCATTAAATCAGAATTCACCTTTAAACTTACAATATAATACTCTTTTCCTATTTGGTCTCGATCTATACTGTTGGTACTTCTGTATATTCAGTCTATTTTCTTCATAAAGTTAAGTTGCTAATCGTTTGTAACATATATCAACTTCTTATCAGTTAATGTTTCCACATAGCTTAGCTTTTAGTAATTCAAAGATCATATAAGCCTTGTTCCTCTATCAAGGGCCCATAGCATCCTAATGTTTCAAATGCAGATAGCCCACTATGATGAAAAGCCATTTCAAATAAACACATTAAAACGCTTTACAAAAAATTCCATCAATACTTCATCTATTATGTGTAGAACCTCCTACTGATATAATACAACGCAACAAACAACATTCTTAAGTGTACCTGTATACTCTAAGCAAGTTAATCATATGATCTAATACACACTAAATAGGCAACCAAAAATTATTCATAATAAAAAACAAACCTTCTTATACTACCCTTCCCACCAGTGCGAACAGCACCAGCCATCTTCATTAGCTTTTCCACATTCATCTGCCACAACCACAAATAAAACATTTATATACATTGAAAATTATCATCAAATATCCAAATGCAAAGCTCATAAAATCTTCATAAACCCTAACATACACAGCATCACCTAAAATTTCGCATAAAAGCCCAAAATTTAAATGTAGCACAAAACTAAAAATTTAGCACAAAACTCAGAAATTTCAGACAGAACTCAGAAATATCGCGTAGAACTAAAAATCTCACACAAAGCTCAGAAGTCTCGCATAAATCTCGTACAAAACTCATAATATTGCAGAGAACTCAGAAGTATCGCACAAAACTAAAAAAAGTATCGCAATGATCTAAAAAAATCGCACAAACTCGGATATATCGCACGGAACTCAGAAATATCACATACAAGTCAAAATTTGGAATCAACCCCATTAGTAAATACTAAAATCGTATCTTTTCTGCGAAATTATCAAACTAACTTTTCCTGTGTACGGACATATATACATATGTATACAAACGTACATATATTCGTTCTGAAATTGTAAACTACTTGAAGAAGAAGAGATTAATATTACATTATTTTGGATTGAATGAACGGAAGCAGAGTCGAATGAATTCACTACTGGGATACTAATAATAACAGATGATTAAAACCCTAGAATTTGTGTTTTGAATTATGGAAAAAGTTATAAATTGCTCCCTTGTACTATAGCAGAATTTCATAACAGCCCCCTAGTTATATGAGCAATGTTTTAAATAAAAGCTTGTTAGTAACCATGGACTATGTTCAACTCACAAATTTATGTTTTATTTGTTTGTTTTATTACAGTACAAATTTAAATTCTGATGAGTTTGTATGATTCAAAATAGCATGTATATTTGATAATGACTTGTGTTTTAAGAAAATGTAATTAAAATTGTATTACTGAGATAATTTCGTGCATTTCCTGAAAATTTAAAGTGTAACGTATACACGTTATACAATAATATTTGTGAAGAGTTATACAATGACAGAATAAGTGAGTTCTATAAGTTGAAAGTAGTTTAATATAATTTTATGTATTTACTTGAGTCAAGTTTTGTTACGTTGATATAGGGTCAGTCCATTGATTTCGAGGATCCTGTGCGAAAAATAAAAATGAGTCATAAATATTTTTAGATATAAGCAAAATTCTATAAGTATTGGGGTTATAAATTATAATCAATTATTTTAATGGACTACAATTGTTAAATGGGCCATAATGATGGGTTGATGAAAAAGGATGAAAAAGTCTTTCAAAAAATAAAAGAAAAAGAATGCGGCTTCCAAGATTCAAACCTGTACCAGACAAAAATGGTGTAGCGGGGGCATTTTGCCAACTAATCTACTGTAAAATTATGATTTGTTTTACTTAAATTGATATATACATATATATTAACACATTATATTGACAAAATTTTAATTCCTATTTTTTATGTGACCCTGTACGATTGCACATCCGACATTCTCTTATGGTTAGGTTGTGTTGATAACTATCTTGTATAGAAAAATACATAACCAAAATTATGATTAAATTGTCTTCATTGGCGTTGTTTAGTCGCTCTTTTTTGTGTGATTGTACCACTTATTTAATACTTAATGTATTTTTAAAGCAGGGAACATTAAATGTCTCCATATCATATTCATTTCATGTTTGATTTGGACTAAACAAATTATAACTCGCGAATAAGAAACTGACACATAATATTAATTCAAATTTTATATTATATTTCTATTTTATTATGTAACTTTTAAGTTGACTAATTTGTGCGGCTAGCATTACATAAATGTTTTGAATGGAGGGAGAGATGCACATATCTATGTAAAAACGTAAAAACATGTAGCACGAGTTAAAGGTGTAATGTTTGTACTCTAGATTTATGAAGCATTTATTAAATAGATAAATATCACATGTTGTTGTAAATGATTTGTGTAGTTGTCTTGATTCTAATTTCTTATCAAGAAATATAACCGTTAAAATTTGTTAACGACCGAATTAGTATGATAAATTAAATTGTACCACTACTCTACTATAGATATAAATACTTAATGTATTTTTATAGCCAGGGTACATTAAATGTCCCCATATTATATTCATTTCATATTTGATTTGGACTAAACAAATTAAATTAAATCCAAATATTAATATTATCGATCATTTATTTAGATTACATACCTCTACTGTACTATAGATATAATGTAACGGCTCTTTAAAGCTTAGTTATTGTATTTTTTTTGTTATATTACTTTTATATTTACTGTATTTTTCAATAAAACCTTATGAATAAGAAAAAAACCTTAAATTTTGATGGTCTGAAAAATAAAATAAAGAAAAAATGAAATGAATTAAAGTTTAAATGAATTTTTTGTATATGTAGAGTATGAATAAGATAATAACATCTAAAAAATGAAAAGTATATATTAGTTATGCTACAAATATTGACGCTAGGGTTTTATCCGTTATCCTTCATTTTCATTTCGTGTTCATCGCTCATATCTCTATCCACGCCAACGTAAAATCCATTTCCTTCTTCGATTAATAACAAAGTTCGTTAATGAATTTGATTAATTCACACTATGTTATGTTCAGCTTCTAATTATACTGATTGAATAGTATGATTGTATGCTTGCTAGCAAATAGGTTTCTGTATGCTTACTGTAGCTACTTAATAATGCAACTTTGTAATTTAATTTAATAATTGAAAGCTAAAAAGCTTCATGATTTGTGATTGTATGGCATTTCATGTGTTAATGTTGTTTATGTTTGTGAATTTATTTGACTCATAGAGACTCTGTTTTGTTTAATTTTTATATTTTTTTTTTATTGAAAATCGTGGTTGTATGTTTTCTAGCAAATGCATTTCTGTATGATAACTGTAGCAACTTAAAGATGCAGTTTTGTAGTTTAATTTGCTAATTGAAAGCTGAAAGATTCATACTTTGTGATTGTTTGGCATGCCATATGTTAATGCTGATTATGTTTGTGAATTAACTTAGGTATGAGTAATTGTTAACTGTGAATTTGGTTATTGGTAGTGATTTCAGTATTTACAAATCTTTGTGGCAGATGAATGTGGAAAAGTTAATGAAGATGGCCGGTGCTGTTCGCACTGGTGGAAAGGGCAGTGTTAGACGGTATGTATCTCTCATTTTTGTGTGTTAAATCTATGTTGCTTGAAGTCCATCCTTCTTACGTTGACATTTTATTGCTCGAATATCATATGGTTAACTTGCTTCTAGCGTATGCTGATACACTTAAATGGCTTAGCCACCATAAATCATGGTAGACTACTGTATATGCAATATGCTTAGAAGTGTTGTTACTCGGTAAACAAAATCTTGGTAGGTTACTGTATTTGCCCATATGATTAGAAGTCTTGTTACTCGATAAACAAAATCTTGGTAGGGTTTGTATATAGTGACATGAGTTAGGTTGGGAAAAGCTAAATGTTATATAAAATGTAATCAAGTAAGATGGCATCGTGACCAAAAACAATCCGTTGGCTTTTTGCATTTATACGATTAGGAGGCCAGTTACATAAGTATAAGTCCTTTTTATCTTTCATTTTGTAATAAAAAAATTGTATTTGCTTGTGACATAAAACCGTTTCTTCATAATAGCTTGCTTTAAAATCCAAAAAAGAATTTTAAATATTATTCTGCACTTGTTTACACTTAATTAGATATAAGTTGACAGTATCACAGTCTTGATTCTGACTTCTCATTGTGTTGTTTAGCTCGTCAAAGTTTCAACAGGATGCTTTTTGAGGTAGAGGAAGTGTATATTGATGCTAAAACGCTTGGCTTTACCTATAAGTCTACCTGATTGACTTGAGAAAGCATTTAGATCGATTTGTTACTGGTGAAAAACTGAAAATTATGATTGATGAACTACAATGCTGTAAGCCATAAAAGGTGTTGAGGGTGGAAATTCATTCTATCTAGGCTCCATGACTCGCACAATAATGACCTTATAGGTCAAATTTTTTACCTCTTGATAGATTAGTGGGTCAGCTGATTCTATATCAATCGTGATGTACACCTATAAATGTGTAGTATTTTTGTGTGTGCATATAATGTGTTCATATACATTTCAATTTGATCTAAGTTGCATTTGGGGTCGTCTACAGAAAGAAGAAGGCTGTACATAAAACAACCACCACAGACGACAAGAGGCTGCAAAGCACTTTAAAGAGAATAGGCGTAAATGCAATTCCAGCAATTGAGGAAGTTAATATTTTTAAGGATGAAACTGTCATCCAGTTCTTAAACCCCAAAGGTTTCCACTTGGAGAGCAAAAACATCTTTATTGACATTCTGTTATAATTCTTTACTCACAAACAATCTTCATTTGTTTGCCTTCCAGTTCAAGCTTCTATTGCTGCCAACACATGGGTTGTTAGTGGTTCTCCCCAAACAAAGAGTATGTTAATCTTATTCCTTAAAGTTACTTTGATGGATATCTATGTTCCTTTGTAATTACATTCTGCTATGATATCAATATACTATCTAAACGAAGACTTCCGATATTTCAAAATTAAGCTTGAGTAAAGTGTGCATCTCATTCCTTGACTAATCTATACATCTATACATACATACAAATAATTCATTTAACATTCTCGATCTTAAAACTTAAATTATATATATGGAAGTTATTCAAAACATAATTACACCTCAATATTCATGAATTTAATAATATTTATTTTAAAATGCATCTTATTATGATATAAAATTAATTGTATATTTTTTCAATATCCATGAAGTTAACTATCTCTTATTATAGCAGATAATATCATTATCGACAATCGTAAACTATTTTCTTAATGTATATTTGAATTTTGTAATTTTCATCTACATTCAATTTATTATGTATATAATGAATGTTAACCCTTCTTTCTCAAGTGCTTATAATTGTTTATGATTTTGTATATTCCAAGTGTTGCCTATAGTATTATGTCATATTTATTATTACATGTGTGATTTAAGAAATATCACCCTGAATCAGTTTTACAATCACTTCTTTACTGGTTTTCAAATAATATTTAGCCGCATCGTGCGGGTAACCTACTATACTATACAATATGTTTACTTTAGAGGTGGCAAAATGAATGGGTTTGGTGGGTTGAATAACATGTCAAAACGGGCAAAAATAGGTTGGATAGTGCTGGATTGGCTGAAACACCTTTATCCTTAATTTTTTTTTTCTAAAAAAGAAATTATTTTGTAAAAACTAGATAACATTATTTTAATGATAGTCAAATATTTTGAATAAAATACTTTAGGAGGTTTTATGCATCATAAATTAACTGGGTGACTTACAAAACATTTAACACATTTGACTCCTTTTCTGGAAGCTGTTGTTTGGATTTTACCTGTTTTGACCTATTAGAGATGAAACAATAGCCTGCATTTAATGAGTCGAAATTGCCACTGGTAATAAGTTTGTATCAAGTTGCATTGTGTAGTTAACTTCGAACAACTTACCGAGTCTATGAATTCGTTTACACAATCATATGACTTTTTTTATCTTTTGATTGTTTTAGAATTGCAAGATATTCTCCCCGGCATTCTGAACCAGCTAGGTACGTCTAAAACTTCCAAAAAAAAATTCCTTCCATGTTACTTTTTATTTTAGATTGTAAAAGTGATTAACATTTGTAACGGGCTGTCTTCTACAGGACCAGATAACTTGGATAACTTGAGAAAGTTAGCCGAGCAATTCCAGAAGCAGGCACCGGGTGCAGGTGAAGGTGTTGCTTCTGCAACTGCTCAAGAGGATGAGGATGAAGTCCCAGAACTCGTAGCAGGTGAGACTTTTGAAGCTGCTGCCGAGGAAGGACAAAAATCATAGGGTAGTTACCAGGCACGCCTTGTTACTTACTATATATGCATTCAATTAATGCTCCTTTTTGTTTAAGAAAATATTCTAGTATGTATGCTGTTATTGTTTTGTTGTGGTGCATTTGTATAAGAAAAACACACTTCTTTGCTGCTGCTGAATTCTGAAGGATCAAAATATTAATTTGCATTGAGAAATCGTTTAAAAATTTATAACGGGTGACCAAATTCGGCATATTTAGTAATTGCAAGCTGCTATTCTTTTATCAAGTAGTGTTAACCTTTTGTATTGTTTTATCTTGTAATCGTAATGGTGATGTCTGGCTTGTGAATGAGATCGAAAATAGGTATAGCGTCGAATTAAAATGAGAACAAAAAGGAGAGAAATCTTCCTCTTACTATAAGCCAAACACACCCTAAACTTTTCTTATGATACAATCGATGCATATATTAACAGCCAACAAATGGGCACACTTTGATTAGATTTTGTGACCGCGAAATTGTACTGCAAATATTAATCAAGACGGCTTTAAATGGACTGCCTATGTAACTAGTAGAATGGTCCAGTTACCACGAGGGCTGGAATTCCTTTTCAAAATTATTGTGGTATTAAGTATCGGGAAAATGATCCGAAATGCTTTTGTAATGCTAAAAGTAAATTAGCGGTAGTTATGTGTAAGTGAGAAACTTAGAATATTACAAACGTAAATAATTTCAAAATCTTAACTTTTCAGTACGTAAGCTACGTGATGCTAGCGGTAGGGTTGCTTTCACCATAAGTACCATGACGAGTCCAAATTCTATAAATTTTGCTTAGAATTGAAGTGGTCAAATCTGTGGGTTGGGGTAATTTGCCAAAACAGTGCAACTTTGTTGGATGTTTATTGTAACTTAAAACAGGATTAAAACCATTTATATTAAATTGATACTTTGTAAAGTATATAGCTTTTAAAGAGTTGAATGCAAATCCAAAGTAGCTTGCCAAATTTATCTTTCATTTAAGACAACTACAAATAAACTAAAACAAAAGAAATCTCACAAGTCTGCAACGAATTGTTTCAAAACCAACCACTATAAGAGAAGGTCCCCTTGTGTCATGCGATATTGATCATACTTTTAATTTTGTTCACCTTTGATTTCTATGGTTGTCTTAGAGTTTTCGTCTTAATCGTCAAAAATGTTAGATCATTTGTGACGTTTAGCTTGTATCCTATATGAAATTCTTCAAGTAACACGGCACTTGGTTATTGTTGTGATTGCATTGTTATCCAACGTTTACAGTTCTGTAAAGCTGTGACATATATTATTTTCTCAAGTCATTCGAAGGAAAGTATCGTATGCAAAGACGTACGAGAATCAGTCACAAGTGATGATGATGTCGCTCCAATCGTTTTGTTTCATTGCGTTCTTGGATTTGGTGAAGGGGTATGTATTATATCATCTTATTTTCGGCAAGAGCTTATATAACGACAAGTAGTGAACCTATATCTTATTTTTAATCGGTTGCCCTTTAAACGTTGTTTGTATGTAGAAAGTGGGCGGTATACCATACGTAGGAGTAATTGAAAACGTGCATCGAAAGATTTTTAATCCTGACCTTGGTTCTTTAACCAGCCTTTACGACAGGTTTTCCGCTTTGTGCACCTTCTCTTCCTCTCTCTAAGCATAATCATTTGTTTCTCTAGCAACTATTTCGTTTACCTTTTTTATAGATTCAATAAACCATAGCTAAATATATGTTATTGGTCAAGTAAGCAAATACTAGATAATTTGTTGGCAGAAGTTCAAGTATGAAATTAAAACTCAACACCTGTAATTGGATCTTGTAATCAATAACAGATTAACTTCTTATATTAGTGGATCATATTTTTTAGATCCCTTAGTTCACATGAACGAACTGCTAAAATCTAGAGGCCACGCCAGCTTCCTTAAGGAGAGCTTTACCTAGACCAAGTCTATGTGGCGGTGGGTTGGACCCCGTGAATAGTGGCCCACCAAAGGTGGTTTCGGAACCAAGGTTAAGAAAAGCTGCTAGAACATTATCCGATTGACAGTCATGATTTAGATAATGCTAATTAAGTTATAATCTATTGAACACTCCTAATTGCATTTTCTAACAAATTTGATTGAGAAAAATGTTCGTAATTTTCAGGGCACGTCAACTGTTTTATTACCTAAAAGGTGGACAAGTTGACTATGGTGAAGAACATAGCAAAGCTAATAGACATTCACAATTCGGACATGTTTATGAGCAAGGTGGTCTATGTTACAGTATGCAGTGACTGACAGTTAACGAAAAACTGTTGATCCTTATGTCGTTATATCCACAAATGCTACGACTTTTCAACTATATATTACTCTGTTTGTTCAGACGATAAGTTTGATTATACATCCAATAGACCCAATGTTACCTCACCTTTTGGTAATATTTTCTCCTATGTGTACACATTGGCCTAATACACACTGCAAAAGTATGATCTAAAACCCATCAAATTCCACGAAATCCTCCAACCAAACACCACCTAATAGCACAGAATGATCTAAGCGAATTAGGATGTTTCGAGGATATGACATTTATGTGTGAGTGTGCGTGCGCATGTTTTACACATATAATATGAAGAGGTAATTCACTAATTCGGTACTTCAAAGCTAATATGTAGGAATTTTGAGTTAATCATATCAAAATCCGCAGGCTTGAATTCCCTTTGATCTACAAGAACTAACTCAAAATCTAATGGTTAAACCTCACAACTAAACAAACTTTAAAACTTAATGCTAATTACTTCTTAGAACCCAATATTGACTATGTCTACAGAGTTATTAAAACATGTCCTTTATTGAGCATTCTAGCTACTAGGTATTAGATGAACTATTTCGATCCGTTCTTGCAAGTAATAGGCAAAAAGGGATTCTATATGTTATACGAATTTGATGCTCTTAATGCGTGCATGTAACTGATTATGTTACTTGATATTATGTAATCAGGCAAATATCCAGAATGGAATGAAAACAACCCTATTCATTTAGTTGGCCATTCATCCGGAGCTCAAGTTATTCGTATATTGTAGCAAATGCTTGCTGACAAGGTTTATCATCTCAATATAAGTCACTCGATCATGTTAGAGTTCATGGAAAATATTACATTCATTATATCAAAGAAGTGTTTCAATGGCAAGACTTACATATTCTCGAGCCCATAACGTACCTATTAAATCCATATGACTGAAAAAAATTTCGATCTTTATGAAATCTGAAAAATATTTTCATTCTTTCAAGGGGTATGACAACACAAGTACAAAATGGATAGCAAGTATAACCTCAGTATCAGGAGGCACTTAATGGAAGCACAATAACTTACATATATGGGACAAAGAAAAATTCTTCTGTCCATATATATCAGACTCCATTAATATTTCCTTCTCATTTTTTTTGGGTTCATCTTCATTACTCTAAAACAGGGCCATCATCACATTTTGATGATGGTTAATTTTATGTTTCAGACCAGATGATTGGGGTCGATGATATTTTATTACTTTGCAGGTATTGCGAAATGGTCGAAGCTTATCATGCTCAATTTGTTTTGAGCGTAAGAATGGAAACTCGAGGATTATATGACAGAATTTTCAAACGATGTAGAAACCTCAACATGAAAATGAGTTCCCAAATGTTACACAGCATTTGTGGGATTGAGCCGCTAGACTAACCTGATCGTGAATAAGAGTGATTTACTTTGTCTTTTGTAATTGTGAAATATGGCACATAAATTCGAATAACAGAAAACTTTTCATACTTATTGTTTGTCAAGCTCAGAATACATATTGAGTCGAGCTCTAGATTTTAAGAGCTCGTTCCATCTATTATCGAGCTTAATATATATATATATATGTGTGTGTGTGTGATTTTGAATCCGTAAATGATATATCATTATATTTTGAAATTGTTGGACTATTTACAAAGGTTTTTGACTTGTTTTCACAATTTATTTTGATTTTATATACATTTGAGATGATTGGTATTGATTTTTATTTTTAAATAAATGTAAATTAAGTTTGAGTATTAAAAGTTATCTTATATAAGATTATGAGCTTCCTCAACCGAGCTCGAGCTATTCTAGAATATTTTCGAGCTGATATCAAGCATGCATTGTGAAATCTCGTAGAGCTATCAAAATGAAGTCAAACTTACCTTAAATGAGTTAAGTCAAAGTCAACCCTTGTTAAGTTCGTGCTCTGCTTGGCTCGACTCAATTACAATCTTACTTAAAATGCCTTCATAATGTTTATGATATTAATACTTATTGAACTTTTTTAATTGCATTTATTCACTTCCAATAAATAAAGAAAAACGACTATATCCAGACTTCATCGATGTTGTTTACCATCCACCAAAATAACCTATTATGAGATATTAATTAATAAGCATGTAAAATACAGGCGAGTGAATAATTAGAAGTTAAGATAAACGGCTAACTAATGATCGAAAAATAAAATTACATATAATAATATGATAAACAAATATTGTTTTTGGCCCAATTACATAATCCAAAATTGACGCATGAAAATCATCTTTGAGTATTTCTACTTCCAACAACTCCTGCAAACTTGAAAGAAAAAAAGAACCCATCACTTTTAGATAAAGATTCATGCATGTTGTAAAAAAAGGTAGCTATTTATGGACTTCGGTATCTAGTAAAATGCATGAATTTGGTGTTCCTATTCTTGAAAATATGCTACTAGTTGACCATAGAACACGTCGTGTGTATATATATATATATATTCATTTTTCATGCCCCTAACTTTTATACACCATCAACTTGCCACATATATTTTGTCTTTGGTCTAATGAAGAATTATGACAAAAAAAAAAGTGTTGCGTCAAGCACCCCTCCTCCCTCTCACATCTCACATGTACATTTTTCCATACATACAGAGAGGGGGTGCAATCAGACAAACTAAAAAATAAGAAAAAAAAAAAAACATCTGATTGACCGGTTAGAATTCATATTTTTCTAGAAAAAGTGTTTATTTAGATTCCAAAATAAATTTTAAGATTACAAAATTAAGGCTTAAGATCGTGAGTTTATAAATATTTATCCCTTAAATTAATTTATCGTATTATTTTATTTATTTACTATTTTAAATATAGAGGAAAGTTCATTAAAGTATAAAAGTATAAATCTCAACCGTTATCTTGATCAAAATAACAAAACATCACATTCTTAAAAATTAAATATCTCAAAAATCGTTAGTCAAAAAATTATAAAAATTGCACCATAAAAATCGGCGTTTTCTCCTCTTCGATTTAAGATTCCACAAGGTATACTTTCGACGAATTTTTTTTTTTCATTTTTTGGTTGGTTTTGAAAATTTGTAACACATGTGTTACGGGCGACTAACACATGTGTTAGCATCAACTGTCGATTGTAACACATGTGATAGTCGTTGATAACACATGTGATAACCGCGGGTAACACTTTTGTTAATCCCTCATAACACACGTGTTAACCCACAAAAAATGGAAAAAAAAAATTGTCGAAAGTATGCCTTTTGAGATCTTAAATTGAAGAGGAGAAAACGCTGATTTTTATTGTGCAATTTTTATAATTTTTTAACTAACGACTTTTAAGATATTTAATTTTTAAAAAATATGCTAAAGTGAATTTTTATCATATAATATATTCCTATCGATACTTTTATACTTTAAAAAAATTCATACTCTTATGATTTTACCTCTTGAAATGTAAAAACAATCCTATCCTACCTAGAATCTAAATTATGACGACCTTCGTTTTTCAAATTGTAAAAAGGAAAAAGAAAAGAGAAAGGTTTAAAGGGAAGGTCCCGTACGCCGTACGGAGCTCAAATAAAGGAAAAACTGTAAGGACACGCGGAAGAACAGAGCGTACAAGTGGACTCAAAACACAGCTTTTCCTAAATCTGTGGCCATTCATATGTCCACGTCACCAAATTAAACTCGTACTCACACATTCTTTGTTATTCCAATATCTACTTCTCCTTTCATTCCATTTGAATTGATTGAATTGATTGTAATTTGAATCGGTGGCGTTACAATTTTTTGTTTATTTTAAAATGATTATTTACTTATAAAATAAAAAGATTGAATTTTTTATTATTTTATATTTATTGCTTTTAATCATCAATTCTCAAATAATAATTTAGTCAAATTCGTTTTAAATATCAAGATAAAACTGGCTGATCCGATCCGATCCGATCCATTTAAATAAAATTAAGTTTGTTAGCTCATGAAACGTGTGGAGTACTTGTTTCCTTGAAAATGACAAACATAAAGATTGGATTTTTATTGCAAGACAATAAGTAAATCAAATATTTGCAACAAAATCAAAACATAGTTACACTTTTAGGTTTCAAATAGGGTTTATTAAAATAACCCTCAGCTATAATCAACCTTTCCAATTTTACCAATATATATATATATATATATATGACCTCTAAAGATGCCAAAAAGTCTCGAATCTAATGAGTTTTTCTAAACCCTATAACTTTCGGATCGGGTTTAAAGGAACTTCCGACCCAAATGAGAATCCCCCAATGAGCACATTAATTGTATGTGCTCGTTTTACTGCTAACTGCATATTATTACAAATTGGAGGTTTCTAAAAAAGAAAAATAAATGTCGTATGGGATGCAGTGAGTTCTAAAACAAGTGGTGCAGGTTTGAAAAGGTGGGTCCCCTGTTTAGGTTAGGTTCAATGTATACTCCTTTTTACCTTTACAACACTAGCTAGTAACTTTACAAACTGAAAAATTGATGTTCTTAATTAATTTCTAACAAATTTGAATTTGAACCTACTATACACATTACAATACAACTTGTAAAGAGCAGTGATATGATTGTATCGAACAAAGAGCAGTGATATAATTAATACCATTAGTGTATATATAAATGACTAATAAAATTTTTAACCACAACACAAGTACAACATTGTTGGTAAGTAAGATTATATGGAATTATTTTTTGTTTTTTTAACTACAACAAGATTACTTAAGTATTTACCATCATTCACATAATTTGTCACTACCAACATCTAAACAACCCACCATCACCGCCATTAAAACGACACACATCATGGCCATCAGAATCCAAAATGCCCCAAACAGTCCACCGTCACCATCATCCTATCGGACCCTAACCAACAAACACATGGTAATCCACAACTATTACGAAGACGACAACCACACATTGGATAGTCTAACGAAGCTCTTGATATGATTTCAAAAGAACTTCTTCGATTGAATGATCTTGAGTCCGACTATTCAATGTGTGAATAAACATTTGAAAATTTGAATGACGAAGTAAAAATATAAATGATTAATATAATAATTAAGGTGTTTTAAATGATTAGTCAAAATATTTTAATTATTATATCATTATAGTGTTCAAACAGTGAAAATAAGATATATCTTTAACATAAAAAAAATCTATTTGTTAGTTGTCATTTTGAAAAGTAAAAAGAAAAAAAAAAAGCTTCATTGCCACATTGTAAAAAGAAAAGAAAAAATGGCCCTGGGATTCGAACACAAATCATCCGACAACTATTGGTAATTCCTACAACTAATTAACCCGACCGCACTTTATTTTAGTTTTCACTAAAGCTGATATATAGATAACTTCAGTTTCTAACAAGTTTAGTATTATAGGCCTAGTGCAACGTTATAAACGACAATATCAATATATCAAACGAGAGACAGTCAATCATAAATGCATATAAGTAGAAATTAAAGTCGGGTTGATAGGTGCAATGTATCTTGCACTTTTTGTCTTCAGATTACAACTTGTGGTTGATTAACAACATTACAATTTACAACAACTAGGACTTAACAATTTGGGTGTGAGTTAGGTATGTTAAATTCAAGTAGTACTACAATATGACCATTGTAATCAATGTGATTTCTTTTATTGTGTGGAATGACTTTTTGACTTATGTTTTCTTAAATGTAAATTTAAGGAATGGTCCCGTCATTTATACGAATTTAGAAAAGTTATTCCTTAACTTTTTTTCACTTTATGAGTTCAAAGATTATATTTTGATCTCGTAAATGATTTATTTGTCATTTGAAAACTAAAATACTCTAATCTTTTCATTATTTTTATTTTTAAAAAGTAGTGTAATAATAATTGATTAAGAGTATCTTGTCATTTCAAGTGATGAAAGGATCATTTAAAAAATAATAATGAACTTATTTAACTGATGAAGCGAAAGAAGAAGTTGAAGGTTGATTTTCATCATATGTGTGAACTAAATGGATCACTTATAGAATTACTCTTTCGTTAATGTAGTTTGAGTCGATTATGTAGATAGACATGTTTTACTCCAATGGAGTTCAATTATGCTAATTTCAGAACTTATTGGTATTTTTAATATAATTGGAAGTTACTTAATTGGAACTAAAGAACTTTTCAAGTTCAAATATACAAAGAGTCAATACGTACGTGATGTATACTCTTTTAAATTATTTGGACCGTCTAAATAGTACATGTTAGTAATAATTTAACTTGGTCTTTGAATAATATATCAAAATGCTATAACATTTTGTAAACAATAATTATCGATCTAATTGCTTAGAATTTAGCTTATATACGACTCTACTATATATATATATAAGTCGTTTGCTAGATGCAATGTATCTTCTTCTGTCACCAGATAAATTAATTATAAGTGGTTAATTAATTAACATCAACAACTAGCCATTTAGTTGTGTACCTAGCTCGTATGTTATTTACAAGTAGTAGTGAAGTACCACGTATTAATATACGCGGGTATTATTTAATTCAGAGTTAAATGTAGCAAAACGTATTGAATCGTAAATTAGCTTCTGTCGTATGCATAGTAACAAACTAAAAAGATATTCATATTATCTAGAAAATAGACCTTGAATAATTTTTATGGTATGTATTCGATTATTTATCCACTGGGTGTCTTATATCTATATTGATGCAATATCATATATCACTCAATCATTAATATCCTTGTCACATCACTAGTTTACAAGTTATAGCATGTAAAATGTATGAAGTTATTGAATTTTTTTTGTTAAACACAATAGAAGTTATTTTAGTTAATTGATTATGAAGTCGACGCAAAATTTACCGAATTTTTATCACTTAATTAACCATGTTGTTTAAGGTATCAGATGTATCATATGGTTTATCCGGCCATTGAATGGTTAACAACAACAAATAATTGAATCTAACTAATAACAATTATATTTCGGTGAAATATCTAATCAAAAAGTACACATATCGAATGAGGCAGCTTATTAAGATAAAATAAAAATATTTAAATGATAATTTGTGAATTAATGATGCATCAAAAGTGACGTCAATACTACGACCTATCAAAAAATATAATTTTACACACTTATATACAAAAAAAGTAGACGTAAACAGTTATATCACTATTTCTGGTATGAGTGTAGAATTATACAAGTATATAGGGGTGTTCACAATATTCGCATCCGAATCCGATACCTGAATATCCGAAATATCCTATTAGAAAATTTGGATATCCGAATTATTGGATATTTGAACTTTTGGATTCGGGTATTGGGTAGTGATTCTCAAAATTTCAAGTAATTCGGATATCTGAAAAATAAATTTTTAATATATAATTTTTAGATTTATATTCTTATTTTGTTAAATTATAGTAATATAATCTAAATCCTATGATTATTTATTTTATTGTAAAAAATTTTGTCAAATGAGCCATATTAGTATCTTTAAAGACCAACTATTATGCATATAAAAAAATGTTTATAGTATATCCAATTCAAACAATTGAGATTATATATAATATATTATACTTATATGGAAAAAGATCTATAGGGAAGCTGTAAAAAGATCCATATGATGAAATTAAGGGTTGAGATTTGCTTCCTTTGTTCCCTAATTTTTTTTTCTTCTCTCTTGATCCCCATCCATACTTATATTATGTTAAATTAGTATTTAAATACTTTAAAATGTAAATACGTCTGATTTTAAATATAAACAGTTAAAAAATGTAGTTTTTTGTCAAATATTCGAATAACTTGATATTTTCATCCGAAATTTTAAATACTTAAAATTTGAATATTCAAAATTTTATTATTTAAAATCTTAGATATTTGGAATACGGAGTCCGAAAATGAAGATCGCCCGCCTTTAGAATAGACGAGGGGTCAAAAGTCAAAACCACAATATACATAGTAGAATCTATGTGCGGATGTTCCCTTTTTCCGGCTCTTGTTTTCTCCTAGGGCCTCTTTCAATTCCTGGTCAACGCGTATTTTAATAGTCCATATATAGCTTCCTGTTTTCCAACTTGTTTTGCGGTGAAGTTCACTAGGCAAATTTACATGTCACAAATTAATAAACTAAATGATATACAAATTAATGAATTAAATGATACGGATTACTTAGAATGTGTTTGACAAAATTAGATGATAACGTACGTGTAGTTAACAATATATTTATAATAACCTCAATTTTATAAAAAATAATAATAAGTAAGTAATAATAAATAAAAGAATGATTTTCAAGACCCATTTGATGACCCTTCTTTATGAAGTCTCATATTTTGGTGGATGAGATTAAAGAATAGAAACATTGCATCCTAAAACTACTAGCACTAAAGTTACATTCAAATTGATTTGAAAATTGAAACCGATGTCCACATTAATTACCACCTTCAATTTAACCCCATAAATAAATTAATAGAAAGGTGGATGGATACATAGAATTATAATGTATTCATGCATGGTAATAGAACACCAATAAAACGTAAAAACAACCAAAAACTTTCAATCATTACTTAAATTATAATGAATAGAGACCACAAGAATTTAGCCAGATTCATTGCATGGTTTTCAACCGGAATAAACACCGGCGTCCGACGGTATTTCCGACGGTACAAAAGCCAAAAAAACTAGTACAAACATAATCACCACCGGGACAAAAAGAAGCAATGGGGGAGGTGGCGGAAGCGGCGGCAATACCAAGGGAAGAACCACCAATGACAAGGTGAATAACACCATCACTGCTAATAATTTCAACCCGAAACTCCACTGGAACATCGCCGGAAAAGTGCTGGTTTTGTATGGTTTTCTTGACTCATCGAAATGGCGTCGTTTTTGGTCGAATGATGTACTCAAAACCATCATTTTGTTGTTTCAAGTGTGATGCAAATGGAGGGATGTATATATGTGGTTTTTAATAAGGTTGTGTATACAAAGAATCGAAGAGAGAATATGAAATATGTGTGTTAATATTTACGAGCTATAAGTATAATGTGTGTATTTATATGTAGTGAGGTAGAGAGAAAAGATAATTATACTTTTTCTACCTAGCTACCTAGGGAGTACTCCTACTTAAAGAAGTAAATGAGCTAATTTAATCGCAAGTTAGTCGTGTCTGACTTATTAAAAGTTCGATTTATGTTGGGCAAGTTTAAATGAGTTAACTCAGGTTTGAATATATTTTAGGGTTTATTTAATAAATAAGTTCAAGCTTTAGTTTCTTATAACGAGTTCGAATAAGCTCACGAGCATTCTAATATTCATATACATCATTTATTAATTTTATATAATAATATAATATATTATTACACAAAATAACTATTATATACAATGCTTAAAATGGATTTTATTATATAGTACAGAAAAAATAGATATATAATATTTTATAATAAACAAGTCAAATTCGAACTCCAACTTATAAAATACCAAACAAAAGCTTTAATTATTAAGTTCGAAACTAGCCGAATTCAACTTCATACTACTAGACGTGTCTCATTTACACCTCTACTGTCTTTCCACATGGGTTATAAATATTGACAAAGAATAAATCCAAAATGTACCAAAAAATTTTTATTATATATTTTAAAGTAAACAAATTTAATTTTAATCAATAATATAAATGAAGAAATAAGATAGAATAATATAGCAAATAATAATGAACAGTGAATATTTACTAAGGATTTATTTTTATCAACTTTTTGAATCACGTGGTAATTGCAAAAATTACAACTAAAATGATAAGGAATTTGAATTCGTTAGCCCGATTTAAGAGATTTTAGACTGTTGTCAAACACAATATGGAACACAAGATATGCGAATCAAATAGAATAAAAGATAGAATTCAGATTCGGGTCCATAAAATTTCAAACAAGTCTTAATTTACAACAGTACTTTTAGTACAACATATTCACATGTCTACCTACACTTATATATATATAGGGTGGGAATTAAAAGGGTAGAAAGAAAATTAGAGAAGGAAGAAAACAAATCTCAACCATTGATTTCATTATAAATGAATTTTAAAAATTACAAAAATTTTCAAAATTTAACATTCATCACTAATGAATGTTAAAAACGTTTTTTAATAAAAAAATCAAGAGCTAAGATTTGCTTCTCTCCTTCCCCAAATTTTGAAGCTTCCCTATGGATCCTTCCCCTATATATATATATATGATATATAGGAAAAAGATCCATAGAAGTTTCAAATCTTGGAGAATGAGGGAGGCAAATCTTATCTCTTGATTTTTTCATAAATAAATGTTTTTAACATTCATTAGTGATGAATGTTAAATTTTGAAATTATTTGTAATTTTTAAAATTCATTTATAATGAAATCAAAGGTTGAGATTTGCTTCCATCCTTCCCTAATTTTTTTGCTTCCCTTTTGATCTCCACTATATATATATATACACAAACACAATATCGAAGCTCCTGAATTCAAATTTAGAAGTTATAATGGTCTATCGAATAGGTTTAGAATACATACAACTTGCTAACATAATCAAATATATGATTTTGCTGTTTACTCTTAGCAACTGTGTGTCCGAAAATTTCAGTCGTGAGGAACAAAAAGAAGACTAAGAATTAACTATAAAACAATGTTAACTACTTCAAAAAATAATATGATTACATATTGTTTTGGAACAGCGTAATATTAGGCAAAGACTATACTAAATATGCACAAAACAATAAATGAAGTAGCTAAAAATAACACGAAATTACATTTTACTACGATTGACTTTAATTTCAATTGATAGCTTAATGAGAAACTTTTTGTAACTTTCGATTTTGAAACAAAACAATTTGGGCTTTAATTACAATATGAGAGATATGATTTCAATCGGAGTGTAGAAGTATATTTGGGCTCGGGACCACCTAACATTTACCATAAAAGTTATCATTATTTGGCCCAAGTGTATGGGGTCCACTGCCCCCATGTCAGTTCCTTGGGTTCATATTTAGATTGCGTTTATGCGCTTACTTGGTTGTTAGATGCTTTCAAGATTATGTAAAAATAAGAATGGATGCTAGAAAGGATTTGGCAAATTACTATGTTACCCAAAACCAATGTCTTGACACAAATCATCATTACATAACTGGGATATGGGTGCTTTGGAATCATATATAATGCTGTTAAGCTTCAATGAACAATAGTTTTTACAAAAGCATATTCAACTAACAAAAACCTTTGATAAAACTCACTGGAAATTAAATGCTAGCTCTAAGAAAAATGTAACCTATGAACACTAATCTAAGTTAGAAAGTAAAACATGACCACTCTAATATGTGTGTCGATTGTTGATCCTTATATCGTTTTGTCGTCAGCACTTGGTGCTTCAAACTTCTTCAATTCATCAGTATCCTATAGTCCATGTCCATTAAACATGTACTTATATTCCTCATCAAGAATACCATCATTTGCATCTTGTGGGAACATTCTTTCAATGTATTTGCTAAAGTCAAATTGATCACAACCATAGCCTTCTTGATAAGCCAGTAGTTCTGCATTTTGCGGTGGTGGAAAATATGGAGAACGATTCGCCATTAGTAAGTGTTTGTTTATGAATTTGCTTTGAGAAGAATGATCTACTAATGGAGTTTCCATTTTTGAAAAGCTTGTTCTGGGAAGACATCCGATATTCTGATCATGATAGTACTGTAAAGAATTTTGCATGATCATATTGGTTTTGACTTGATAAATGGTAGGATTAACGTCTAGATTTGAGCCCCCACGAGCCCGTTGATGATCAGAAACCATAACTTCCCTTTTCACTTCTGGAACTTCATTTTGGACCCTAGGATTCATGTGCTGATTGAAATCCAGATTTGGCAATTGTTTTCAACACAACGACTGTTTGAAAGTATATCTGAGTATCTGACAGTTGAAGGAGAAGTTGATAGGGAAACGAGTCTCCTAGAAGTTAGAATAAGATAAAACTCGTTGAACTCAGTTTGACTTATAACTAATACTGTTGAACTGATGACCATACTAATAACAAGATTTATAGATTAATTTCTATATCCATATCCATATCATGATCTATTTGAATAATAGTATTATTTGTTATAAGTGTTTTCATCACGTGTTGTTCATAAAGAATTATTTATTGTAGATTATCTTAGTTTATAAATGTCACCCCAAACTTCAAAATTCAAATGGAGATTTGACATATATTATCAAATTTAATATCATATATATCTTATTATAAAAATTATTATATAATATATAATATTTGAAGTATCACACATTTACAAAAATGTACCTTGCTTATAAAGAAGTATTCATATGCACATTATATTTGATTTTTGAA
Source organism: Logfia minima (assembly GCA_963921325.1). Taxonomy (NCBI): domain Eukaryota; kingdom Viridiplantae; phylum Streptophyta; class Magnoliopsida; order Asterales; family Asteraceae; genus Logfia; species Logfia minima. The sequence goes on from OY992775.1 coordinate 775,262, forward strand.
AATATTCGATAACAAATTTAGCAACATGATTCTTTTGAACGTATACGTACTGCTGTCCTTGTTACTCAAAAAGCTTCGTACCAATACATTTTAAAGAAATGTACCACACACATTATACAACAAGTGATTTTAGAGAAATGACCCACTATTAAGTAAAGCTTGATTATTGCCTTATACGTTCACTGAATATGTATATCACTCTAGTAGTATTTATAATGATAATATATTATGTTATAAGAATGTTAGACAGTTCAATCATTGTTTCAACTTTCTGATTAACTTTAATGAGTTATTTATATCATCAGACGAATATATTTTTCAACTACAGTCTAGTTCTTACCGGTTAAGTTACCCACGATGTGGTTGCCAATATTGTCACATGAAATTACTACCCTTTCTTTTAAAATTTAATAATTAAACGTTATATTGTTTGATAACAAAAAAACGTATTTGATGAAACTAATTTATGAAAAAAAGTTAAAAAAGAGAAAAATAAATAAATAGAGGGTGTTATATATTTTAGTGTAACGATTGATCAGTAGATACAAGTTTTATGATGCGGAGTGCATATATAACTAAGTTATTTTATTCTAGTGGGGTTCGAGGTGGATACACCTCTTGTAGGATCCTATGGGAAAACGTCACTAGCAGTGTTTAAGGGGCAAAACACCTGGTGTTGGTCCTACTAAGATAACCTATTTGTTTAGTCTGAAGCTGAACATTCTACTTAGTTTGAACCTGACCAATCTACTTGGTCTGAAGCTGACTAAGTTGGGTTTGACTGATCAAATTGAGGTTGAATCAGTCTGAGTCCAAGTAGTTGTAACTGTCATGAAATTAACTTCTTCTGAAATCTGAAAACAATTTTTGAACATCTCTAACCATCTATAACTTACAGATTCGTTGATAAATATTTAACATCAGACACATTATTGACTACGAAAAACACTTGTTCATTCTCTAGGTTTATCCCAAAATAAATTCCTTGAAAGAAACTATATAGAATCAAAATGTTGCTTTTGAAAGTGATATTTACACGACTCCACAAAATTTGGACAACGATGAGGTATAAACGCTTGATCTTACCTTAATTCATACATAAGCTCAGTCGTGGGTTTTATAATATCAATTGATAAACTTTCTGTCAATCGTCATTTTAATTAATTAAAACTTAAATAAGGTATAAATAAAAGCAGCGTACCATATACCACACATTACTTAATTAGATGTGAATTCAAATGAGTACATGGTAGAATCAGTAAGAGAGCTCCATTAAGCAAAACTCCACTTTCCCCTAACGTTCTTTAAAATTAAATATCTCATAAACGGTTAGTCAAAACATTATAAAAATTACACCATAAAAATTAACATTTTCTTGTTTTCAATTAGACATCTCACATGATATATTTTCGACAAATATTTTTTTTCATTTTTTGATGGGTTTTAAAAACGACTCTTACATGTGATACCAACGAATATCCCATGTGACAGTCGTTTTCAAAACCACCAAAAAATGAAAAAAAAAAAGAGTTCGTCGAAAGTATATTATGCGAGATTGTCCAATCGAAGAGAAAAAAATAATAATTTTGTGATACAATTTTTGTAATTTTTTAGCTGTTTTTGATTTGTTAAATTTTTAAAAATGTGAAAAAATGAAATTTTTGTTATCTTGATGAAAATGAACAATTGATATATGATTACTTCATTCTCATAAAATTTTTTATTCTTATTTCAACTTTTATATACTTTAACTAATTAACTAAAGCTAAAAGGCTGCCTTGTACGTTAAACAAAATAATTAAATACTTAAACCAATTAAACAGGACGTATGTATAAGTGTATAAATACATATGTGTGCATATATTATATCTAGCTACATATAACTATGATGATTTACAATAATAAGTTTTGTTTTATTTATATTATTATTGTACACAGGACGACCGGCAGTAGTGAACTGAAAAGTTCAAACTCTTTTTTAATCTATTTTAGTTGACCTTCTGCCAGCCAGATTCATTGCATGGTATAGCTATATACGAACATAACAATACATGACATTTTATGGTGGGGCCTTTGAAGGTGAAAAAGCCAAGAAAAGAAGAACAAACATGATTAAAACCGGTATCACGAGGAGTAGAAGTGGAGGTGGCTGAAGTGGCGGCAAAACCAACGGAAGAACGACAAGCAACACCGCAAGCACCACCATAACTACAACGGCTGTCAACCCGAAAGACCACGCTAACTTCATGGTCAACTTCTTTTTCCTTGTAAACAAATGGTCTTTATGTGTTCATTACAACATATATATATATATATATACTTGATGGATTTTTTAACTAAATTTGATGGTTATTGAAACATATCTATATGGATCACATCTTGTGCATGAATGGTTTTTAGCTGGTGATATGTGAATATTTCGAATCTAACATATATATTAGAGAGAAAAAGAGAGTGAGAATGGGAGAGAGTGATTGTAGGAGAATGATATATATGATTTTAGGTTTTTGTTAAATATGTGTATGAGGAGAGTGTGGAGGGCCATAGGGTTGGTTAACTTGTAAATAACAATGAAAATGTCGAATTTTGAGAGATCTAAGCTTCCAACTTTAAGTTTGTAATTAAGATACATAAATTAATATTTATGAATTAGTGATTCACCCAATATGACGAGAATACTATGTTCCGTAAAAATTAAAAATCAGTATTATTTTTAAAGACCGAAAACCCTATCATATTGTGTTATATATAATCCATGATCATCAAACTGTTCTAGTGATTTAAGTAACTTCATGTATTTCTTGGTTGTGACGATGACTCATGTACATGTACGATAAACCGATCGAAGATATTCACAGCTAATACGTTGACACATTTACGTGATTAGAGCATATATATATATATATATATGGGAAGGATTGCCATGAGAGACTAGCTCCCTTATTTGATGAAAGATCAAGAAAATCAAGCGTAGTGAATATATGGTGAAGTAAATCAAGTCTATCGTAAAAGAGTTTTATCTAGATTAAGTCTATTTGACGATAGACTTGATTCCCGTAAAATAGTAGCTCATAGAACGAAGTATCACAACCACGGTTATTAAAATACTTATTTTGACTATTTTATTATTTAAGCATTATAAATTAACTAAATAGCCGCGAATGACGTAAAATCCACATTTTATTCCTCTTATATTGTATTTTTAACTTCCTAAAACAATTATATAATGATCATGAAGTACTACTACTACTATGAAGTAAACTTATCAGCTTTTTTGCATAAAATTATTCCGGCATGTTTCTTTTGATGATGACTAATCATATGTAAGTGTCCGGTCATGGTAATTGCATCCGAGAAGCATGATGACTATTATTTTTTTGTCAGGTGATGGTAATTTTTTTTTTCACATACATGGATTTCCGTACCGGACTACCGGTTCATCTCTTCACTATCTAAGAATATAGTTTTGATTTGGTTCCTCGTACCAGTTTTACGGGTTTTTATTTTGTTTATTAAGAACAATGAATCTACAACAACATACATAATAATATATACAATTAATAAGAATATTGTACACTTATATATATATATATATTGTCTCAAGTGAGACTAGGACTTTCCTCTCAGACCGTTTAAAATGTCATATTATGAAATCATTATATATGTTCATGGAATAATTATTTTCGTAAGTCATTGATCTGTTAAGTTGCTTGCTTGTCCAGTATTAAATATTAAGATTTAATAATATATAAAGTATTCAAAATGGATGGTACGTTTATTAATCATTTATGATATTTAGTATCTATATTTATATTTATGGAAAATAAGTTAAGTCGATCCACAACTTTATTTGTTCCATATAGTTTGGTTACATAAAAATGTATGTGTTATATTACGTTACTTAAAAGAATTCGACAAAAGTTAACATCATGAATCACACTTCAATGCCAATAGGCATACGGAAATGAGCATTTAGTATACATCACATGGTTTATTTCAATATACGTCAATGATACTCGAATACAAAGATATATATAGATACACACAAACTAAGAATTAAATAAAAACATTTTAAATTTAATAAAGATAAAAATGTTTCAAAGAGCATTTACACTTGGATAAAATCTTTAGATTCACATTTTATAAAAAAGAATTATTGTATAACTATTGTAGCTAAAGATAAAATCACATCAATTCTCTCACGTGAGATAAATTATTAAGTTGTTAACTATAAATTAAGCTACGCCCTTATTAGTATCAAGATCTCAACATATATAGATTTTCTTTATATGATTTAAGCATTATCTATTAATAGTTTTTAGTTAAAATACATTAATACAAATATAAATGATCCATAGGGGTACAACAATAAATGCTTTAGTAGGTAAAAGAAGAATATTTTCAAAGCAAAGCAAGTTGAATTCATTAATTATGATTAACTGCTTACAACTTTCAACATTCATTGCACCTCGATCATAAATCTTTCTTTAATTAAGTTTAAGCAAAGCAAATACAAATGGAGCATTTGTCTTTACCATAATTGGGTCCTTTTCATCTCGAAGCAAGGTAAAACACTACTTTAACTATGCATGGTACTTCTAAATTTATACTTTTTATCTTTAGAATTAATTCACAAGTGCTGATAATATGATTATTGTTGGCATTTGCTTTATCTTTTCTTTCTTTTTCTCAACTTCAAACAAGTGATGTTATCGTTGCGTTTGATTATGAAATTAAATCAAGATGTCTATGACATATGAAATCCTCACGTGGAATGTGTATGAAATTTGGTTTTGATGTGTGTGTGTATATATATATATATATGCGTTGTAAAAAATGTAGTTGAATTCTTTTTTGATGTTATGAGATTTGATGTGCAGTAGAAACTATATATTTGGAATAATACCGGACAACTGAAATCTTTTTGAGGGATATCTGCCCCATACGCCATTCTTGTAGATCTGCCTATAATTACTTAGATTAGATGAGATGCGAGAACTAATGATTATCGGGGACTTGAGAGCATTATTTACTCTTTATATAGACTATAGACGATACTTTGTAATTAAATTCATACATTATGTTCCAGATTATATATTTATTTATAATACCAACGGACTTCTGGTCAAATGATATGAAGGTTTTATCCTCTTAGGCAAGGTCTCAAGTTCGAGCCTTGTTTAGGGCGATAAGGGATTTCCTCCCGCATGTGTAAAAGGAAGGGTGTCATTGTCTTCTGGGCTGGACCCAACCTGGTTGTGTGGGCTCACTACGCCTTCTGGATTAGGGGTCATGTAGCCACAATTACCGTTTTAAAAAAAAAAAAATAGTATCTATTTATAATTTTTGTTTATTTATTATTGCTTCGTATGATTCAATTTTTATTATCAGTACTATTTGTTTATATATACTTAGCATAAGAGAGGAATGAATGAGTGATTTAGTAATGACGACACTAATATGATGGCAGCATTATGATGACAACCAACACTTTTTAATTATCATTAAAGTTTAAAATGTGAAATAAAACCCAAAATAGTAACATGTAAAAATATTTTAGTTTTAATGAGCTTGAGATGATGAACCTGCCCCTCAAAATGCCTACGATCATATGTTAGTATATATCGACGTTTGATAATACCAGGATTCTTAAAAATCAACGACGTACATATCGATATGATGGCGTTATAAATGGTTATACATGCGATAATGACCTTGAATCCCATATAATAATTAAAATAAAATACTACATTTTCCTATTAAAATTGAATAAATTATTCATGTTCTGAAAAACTATGATTTATGTATAACTAAGCAAGTTTTAGATAATTTTATTTATCTATAGCCAATTGGTTGAGCGATATAAGAGTAATCGATTAAAAAGTCGTAGTTTCAAGTCTCTGGTTAGACAATCAATATGTGTAGTTTCACATAATATGATGTATGTTTACCATTTTAAAAAACAAAATAAACAAATTAGTCAGATACGTATATAACTTAAGATTTATATGTGTATTTATATTATTTGTAATTAAATGTTACTAGGTTATAAACCTGTGAAAAAGCGGGTCGAATTTAATTTTTATTTGATCGATTAATTTATATAGTTTATAGACCCGCGATAAGGCGTGACGAATTTAATAGTTTATAGACCTTATTTATAAATGAATAAAATATAGTGATTGATTTTTTTATATACTTTATAGACCTGTAATGATGAGGTCCGAATTTAATTTGTATATGGTCGATTTCGTTATGTACTTTATAGCCCCTTTATAATGCAGGACAAATTTAATTTTAATAAAATGAATAAAATATTGTGGCCAATTTTCTTATATGATTTATAGACTCTTTAATTTTTAAAATGAATAGAATATTTATTCTAACTTTTTAATTAAATAAATACATCAAATATTTAAAGAGTCAAATGTGTAATTATTGAAAAAGGTTAAGATCGTTAAATCATAAAGGGTGAAAAACAATAAAGAACTAAATTTTTTTCACCATATTCTATTTTAATTATATATAAAGACACAGTCAGTTTACAATCTTAAGCGAATATGAAATCCTGACTCATATTAGCCAAAGAATATAATATTGTTTATATCACTATCATCCTTCTATAAACTTGGAGAGATTCATGAACCTCTGAGTGGAGTTTGTCCCCAAGTTAGGTGCATTTTTCTTTAATTTGTTTATAAATTAATTAAGTTGCTACAATTTAAAACTGCAACTTGTATCGCTATATATAAGTCATTGCATATGTATACACTTCCCATAAGAGGCATAACTAGGGCTGCATGAAATGCAATATTCCTGACGCCACATATATGATATATTCAACCATATTTCAAAGTTTTAATAATCTTTTTTTATTTGGTCAATAATTTAACTTTTTTCATAAAATAAGTGAAACTTTAGTTTTTGATACAGAACGAAAGTTTGACTTAATATATTTTTTCAAGTAAATAAGTGTATTGAGTGTATCAGTTAACAAAATGTTAACATATACCATACATTTTTTATTTTATCTTTTATATCATTATCTAACTAGATTATAACATATAAATTTATGAGTTATCACATGATTTCAATACAAAAGTTATATTATAATTTATCAGAAATTCATAGTAGACAACGTGGTGAACATAGTGATTCGATTCTACATTTATACAATAATTAGTTAGAGAAATATTTTATTCACAAAAACTTTATGTGAATTTTTTTTGTAAAATTTATATGGATGTAGTATTGCTCATTTAATTATTTATGAAATGATTCAAAACATAATTATTTATGAAATAATTCAAAACAGAAGAAGCAATACAATCATTTATAAAATCACAATCATTTGCAAAATCGATCCAATAAACCCTAATTTTAGATGAAATCGAGAAAAGAAATCGCTATACCTTGTGGTGACGATGAAAATAATGAATTTCATGGAAGGAAACAAACTAAAATCGACATGTATATTGCCAAATCGCAAAGAGTCCGATCAAGAGAATGAAAAATTTGAGAGAAAATTCAAAATGCAATTGAAATTTAAACGATTTATAATCGCCTAATTATTGGGGGAGAACATTAATATGAGATTCAAACGGGATTTCTACACAACCATTAACGGGTAGTTAGTTTTGTCTTTGTGCGATCACTAATTAAAATTAGTTATTTAGGTACATTTATTTATTTCTAAAAAATCAATACTTAAATGCAAAATAAAACGGTGAAGATCAATTTATGTGAGTCAGAAGGATTATCTAATTTTACTTTTTTCTAATAGTAAAGACAGATACGATAAGTATTTTACGTGTTACAAACTTAAGGAAAAAAAGCTAAAAATGTATATGTCAGCTAAAATCTGATTGTGGGCGTAGTTGTAGAATGGGCTTGATTAAAGCCGAAAAAGAAATCCGAAGAACTGACTAAGTGACTAACCAATACACAAAAATGCTACCCCCAGTCCCCACCTTAGGTAAATAATACAACGCAAATAAAATATTAATTACTCAATTTATTAATAAAATATGTAAATAAAATGTTATACTTCGAAAACATTATTACATTATCTATGAAAATCACGCGAATAGGTGGTTAATCACTTGATACAACAACAATACACGATCTTGCTGATGACGGAATATGGATGATAGGTGGTTAATCACTTAATATGTTCACAGAGTGATCCATAACGCATAAGTTATAATTAATTTTCAACAAGAGATTCATACAATTTGAAATGTAGTAGTAAACCCAATGATACGTGTTTAACCACCGAATCGGTCTTTATCACCCAACAAGTGTTTCAAACTTGGGTTATAGACATAGTTAGATGCAATTATGCAAACTCAATTTCACATCGTTAAAGAATGATTCTGAAAGCTAGCATGGAAGGTTGATAGACTAATTTTCTATCACAAAAGGAGAATATATACGAGTTTATATGTATTGGGCTTTCTTAGATATTGGGCCAGTCTAACGATCACAACAACTAGCACCATAATTAATGTTTAGCCCATTATGACCACATCGGTAAGAAGGAGGCCTGTAAGTCTGCAACTACAACATAAAAAGGCAACATCGATGGATTTTTGCGACGAAAATCATGACTGGCAAATATTAGCATATAGAGGCGGATTTGTCGTAACTTTGTGACGACGTTATTGTGAAAGAAAAGGTCAAACATTTGACTTATGTTGTAGCAAATTATACGAAGATACTAATTTGTTGCTTGTTACTTAGCTTAACAAGTGCATATGTAACTGATAAGATTTTTGATAAATAATAATTGTACACAAGATGACAATTTAAGCATATAAGATATCCACAATTCTAAATACAATAAACATAATTAAAAAATGATATTGATTAGCTCTCAAAATAGTAATTTAAAACAATAAAAAATAAAAAATGATGTGGTGTTTGAGAGTGATAGGCACTCATATATCATGACAACGAAAGGGTCATAATTGAAATATCAACCTATCATTTTCCTTTGAGCTACTATTTATGATGGTCTACATATCATAGTGCACTGTGGGGGTTACAAATCTAGTGAATGGGGTAATCAAACTTTAATAAAGATGCGTGGGCCTTTTATTTGTGTGTAAATTAGATAATGGACAACTATACGATATGATAATTGAAAGGGGCAACGTGAAACAAATATGAGTGCATATAGATGGTGTATAGCACATATGGAGCTATAAATCAATAATCAGCGTTACTTACAAAATATTGTTAATTGACAAAGCTGACTGATTTATATGTTACATCCTAAGAATAACATGTGGTAGGCAATTTCAAAAATACTTTAACCATCCGCTGAGAGGAGTGTCCGAACGGACTAAAACGACCATCTTATTACATAATCCTCTCCTATAGAACCAAGTTGGTTACGCGTCTGATAGCCGAACCTAAAGTTGCAACTAGTAAGGCTAGACCTAAATTTGCTTTGTAGATTTCCAAGCCTCCAAACACAAATTAAATTATCATCTCTACGAGTATACAGAACTATTCAATGCTAGACCATCATACATTATTTTCTTTCACTGTGGTCTTCACTTCATGATTTGTTTCATGTTGCATAAAACTTATCTTAAAATGTCACTAGAATTTCATTAGTGCACCTTAAGTGACATTTAAATTTTGTTTTCATAAAAGAACCGTAAAAGATCTCTACATTGTCTTACAAAGTCATCTGATATACAATCAATGTCACAAAATTAACGACACTAATTGTAACTACCTCAAGGTAAAACAATCCCTTGATAGATAATATTCAACGTGTATCAAACGCACGCATAACAATCGCGACGCTATTTTGGAGAGCGTCTGATAACAAAATATTGAAAAATACATATTTGAGTTGATCTATAAGTTTTGATCAATAAATCACTAGAAAGAGATGATGATTTTGAATATATGAGAGATAATTATTTGATAAGACACGTAAATAACAGTCTGTTCGTTCGAGAAAATATATTGATCTCTTTATATATCCTATCTCTTATTCCCTATCAAGATGTGCCCCTTCCTTTGACCCCTTTATTGATTCCCCACTTGTCCAATTGTTGTTGACCAGTATTGAATATCAAACGACCTAAGGATATAAAAAGGGCCGGGTTGTGGTTGGATAACAAAGAGACAAGACGATCGTGTAGGTGAAAAAGAAAAAAGAACATCAAACTTTATAAAAATTAAGTACATGTTTAGGGTGTATGTGAAAATGAAAAGAGAAAATCAAAGTTTATGAAAATTAAGTACATGTTTAGGTGTAAAAGACACTATTTAAACAAATAGTAGTTTACTATTTAGTTATTGGGAAAAACATTTCGTGCAAAAAGCAGCACTTAATATTGTATGCAACAAGTGTATTTTGAATGATGAATTGTAAACATTTAGAATAGTATTCATATGTAAAAATTAAAAAGGTATTTTAATTATTGTCGTACCTAATTAATATGTACTGAACAACATAACATATTTGTCAAGTCTCTTCTTATTTTGTATCAATCAAAACTTTAGTGGCTGATGTTCAATTCCATTATCACTCTGTCAACTTGTGCCCTTCCAACTTCACGAAAGCTTTTTGACGATGAGATTTGAGTGAAATAAGTCTAGAAATATCATCACAGGGAACTGAGTAAAAAGCTTCGAGGCATTATGAAATGGTTATTTTATTTTTATTTTTATTAATAGTTAAATGAGAATGTAACATTGCATATTTATTATTGAGTCGTTTAAGGGACTTTGGGGAGGGGATGTTTGGCTAGAGGAGGTCTCAAGTTCGAGTCTCACTCGGGACTTTTACCTCTTCAGGCGATAAAGAAAGAGGAATTAGAGGGTCTCAGGGTTAGCATACTGCCCAATTAGATGTCACTATTAGACCTAAACCACTAACATCTAACAAACCGTGTCTTTTTTTAATCAAAAAAAAAGTTGTTCAAAAAGAATAAAATCGTTACATCCTTTTTACTTAACCATAATTTATCTTTTAAATAAAAAAACCACATTTTATTTTTTACCCGGACCCGCGCTAAAAAGAAAAAAGGCGACTTTGTTTTTGTAGTTTTGTTTGGTCACGCATAAAGCATTATGATATTATATTTCTGATCATTTTAATTTTATTATTATTTTTATCATTTTTTAATCGTCTAATTTTAACAGTTAATGTCAAACTATTTATCATACCCTGTAACTAATATTAATAAAAAGTATTCAAGAAATGTATAGATGGAACAGAAAGTAAGTATTAAATTTGTACAAGGGCTATCCATGTTTTCGAGTTTAAAATTAGATGAAAAATAAGAAAAAAAAAAAAAGAAAGTAAAGAAAAAATGAAAAAATAATAATAATCAAATACCCTAATTAAGGCTTAATGGAGTAAGTATTGCTTAAAAGTAAAATACTTACTAAATAAAACAAAATAAGGAGAATTATTAATATTATTTTACGAGTATATCTTTAACCGTTTCTGGAAATATGATAAGTGCCTTTTAAAACTCAGTACACTCTCCATTCCAGTTTCTTACAATTATATTACCACCTCCTTCATATGATATCCATCCATCCATTCATCACTACTGCTGCCTTCAAGATAACTTGATTCTTGGGGTACATTTTCTCTCTTTTGCTCTTCAATTATCATATGTTTATGTGTTTTTGTTATTGTTATTGTCTTGAATCACTGGCATTATATCCAACTTTCAACTATCTGATCGACCAAAAATCAACTACATATACTCCATATGTGTCACAGTAATACATGTGATTTACTTATTGGTGGTCGATTAATCATGTTATTTGTAGGTCTTAAGAAGATGAAACATAGAAGGATTGTTTGTTCTATATACATATTCTAACTAAAGTTCCATGAATCTTAAGAAGACGAAACATAGAAGAACTGTTTATTTATCCATTAAATTTTGCATTGTTATGATATATTTATTCTAGATATGGCTTGAAGATTAGATTTATAATCCGCTAACGTAAAATCATCAACATTCCTAAATCAAATTTCATATTAAAAGTGCAAACTAGTAGGATCAAATTTAATGGCTATAATAGTAACTTTTTAGCCCTTAAACAATCTAAATATAAAGGCTTATCTTTTAGGTTTTAATCGTTTGGTATTTTTGGTTATATAAATTAAGCTCAATTGATGAATCCAAAATTAGAATGAATGAAGAGTAGGATGCGATCGCTATACGATGATCCTAGATCCAATCGTATTGCAAAAACGATCCGATTATAACTTGGCTTTGGCAACATAAACATCATCAAACCATATCATTTTCTTTTTCTTATTAAAAATACTTACTTCTCATGTCAAACTTTCTACTATCTTTGTATGCCAGAGGTATTTTTTTTTTTTTAATCATGATTATAACCAAATCAGGAGTTATAAACATAATCACATCTTAGTAGTTCTTACTTTCTGAAAGCATTAAGTTTTTTCTCTGTACAAATACAAAATCCACATTGTAAAAACACATATAACACATTTATGAAAACAAATTGAATTGTTGTGCTAAAAAAGTTTGTGATGTATTGAAAATGTGTATGTACCTAAGATAGCTAAGAGCATTTTCAATATTGGTACCAAAAGTAATTTTTGGTATTAAATTAGTTAAAATATAAGAAAATAAACTTCAATATTAGCACTAAAGATTGCACTATTTCAGTACAATGACATATAAGTGTTTAGTCGTGCAGTAAATTTAGTAAAATACTAAACATTGAATTAAACGCTATTCACATTAAAAATGTGTTTGCTACCAAACTAGCTGGAGCTGGAGATTACGACTGGAGATTCTAGTAACTATGATTCTTTTCATAATCTACTTAAAAAGACTTCTATTTCAGGGGATTCCAAAGGATTGATTATTTTTTTAACGTTCCTTATATTTTTCATGTTATCAAAACGGACTTCTAATTCAAAAAACTGAAGATTATTAAAACTAGAATATCAATCCCATGTAAATTCATAGAACCTAGCGTCATCCACACTCTAAATAATAATGTATATAATAATTCAAATATGCTAATACAATGTGTTAATTATAAATGTGTGATAAATTTTTAAAATTACTATATATAACATTTTCTATAATATTTATTCAAAAATCATATAATTAATTAAAGAAATTTCATTTGTATTTTTTCAAAATTAATAAATTTAATAATTGTTATTATATTTATTACGAGATTTTAGTGATGGTATAAAATTTATAATATTATATTATTATTTATTTATTTAAATCCATAAAAAAAACTTTAATATAATAATTCAGTGAAACCATTTAATGCGATACGTTAAAATAACTTTATTTTAGTAAAGTATAATTGAAAGATATCTTATTCCGTGATTTTGATTATTGAAAGAAAAAACAGTAAAAATATGGTAAGCAAAAACCAAAGTTGGGCAGGATAGAAGAATGGCCAACTAGTTTTCTTAGAAACATAACAGTACATGCATACACTCATTCTCCATTGAAGAACTCAAGTCTCAAACACAGGCAATCAATCAAACCTGCTACATTCAATTCAATATCCCTACAGGTAACTAAGAATCCTTCGATTTTAGCGGTACGCGATTTTTAATTTCTTCTTTTTATGCGAGATATTATATTTTATACTTACTTGTGCATGTATATACAACTATGTTTGCCAAATTATCTATGTAACTATATACCATATCTTTCGAAATTCTTGATATTTTGCTAAAAAGAAAACATTTCGCAAACAGATTTATTTATTTTTTGCGAAGTCTTTTAATTTTTGAATTTTTTTAGATATTTTATATATTATGCTTAATTATGCATGTATACAATTAGGTTTCGAAATTGTGTATGTATATGCCATGTTTTGTGATTTCTTGCAAAATCATTGATTTGAATTTTTTTGGGAAATTTTTGATTTTTTGAAGAAATATTTTATTTTGTGCTAAATTTTATATTTTATGTATGCATCAGTAAAATAACCCACCCCACTTATTCAATTATTAGGATAAAATGTAATTTAAAAAGTACTTCAGTTTGTTTTATATCTTTTGTTAAAGTTGCACTATCTCATAATAATGTGAAGACAAACAAAGTGTAATTGGAGTTGTATAAAGTTTGGACTATTTCATGGTGCTGTCTTATGCATTATGCAACACTTAGAGAAAAGGTTGCTACAATTTCAAGTATATATTTGAGATGTATATTTGTAAAAATTTAGAAGGAAAAAAGTAAGTAACCATTTGTAAATCGAATAAATGAACAAAAAGAAGGAACCATTTGTAAATCGAATAAATGAACAAAAAGAAGCGCATAGTTACTTGATACCGTGTTTTTGAGCAATGTTTTGTTCATAGCGCATGATCTATCAGATAAAATAACTAGTTGACCGTATTTAGACATCCCTGCATTTGGACTGACTCTTTTCTTCTCTTTGATTTGTTTCTACACTATATGAAGTTGATAAGAAACATCTGGTCATTTTTATGATTAATGTTAGTCTTATGTAAGATTATACAAGTAATAATTTTCATAAATGAAGTCCATAGTACACCATTTGTACACAGATATACATCATTCTAACGAGTGTTTAGTATTCAATTTGAATTGTTTGTCAGTATTAAAAAATTGACAAATATGTCTTTTTTTTGCACAAATAGCTAAAGATGGCGTCGATTCATGCAAATTTCACGTCAATTATGTGTAAAAATGTCAACAATTCTGGTCTGTCAAAGATTTCAAAGACTGGTTTCTTGCCTGTATTTGATGTGGCCGTTGATACTGCAAATGTATGGAAGAAGGAAGCACATTCATCTAGCATCATGGTGCCTCGTGCAACGTTGACCTTTGACCCTCCATCAACCAATGTGGAGAAGACTAAAAAAAGCAAGGACACGGTTGATCCAGCTGCCCCCGATTTTCTTCCACTTCCGTCCTTTGAACAATGTTTTCCACAAAGCACGAAAGAATATAAGTAAGTTGCGTAAACTACAGTTTTATCAGAAAATAGATGTGGCAAAACGGGCAGTTCAAGTGGGTTGGTTAATAGATCTTTACAGGTTCAGGTCAAACCGAAACACCTTTTGTCCAAATTATTTAAGTTTAACATTTTAGCATCTCACACACGATCTAAAAATGGTATTATAATAGAAGTCTAGTGGTTTTTTTCTACGAAAAATATGATTTAGTGGGTTTTATGCATCAAATGTACACTTTCAGCGACTTTCAGCCTGTGCAGCCCATTAGAAGTAAAGCATAACCCAAATTAGTCAAATCATCAGTAAACGGGTCAAAGTTGCCACTTATAAGAAAAAGGGTTCAGAGTTTTGTATGTGTGCTTGAAATTACTTCTTTTTTTTAAAGCACCAATAGATGGACCACACTGATGCATATGTATTTAATAACTGTGGAACTGATACCATATGTTAAACTGTTTTACAGGGAAGTTGTTCATCATGAGTCTGGTAATGTTCTTAAAGTTCCATTCCGACGTGTCCACCTGGCAGGGGATGAACCACATTTTGATACTTACGACACCAGTGGTCCACAAAACATAAGCCCTCAAGATGGTATGCACTCTGACTTGACCTTTGACGGTGAAAGTTATATAGTTGATTGTGTAAAGTGCAAACCCATAGTTATACTTCTCCAAATATTTGGTTCATCTGTGTGGTAAAGCAGCAAAGTGTTCGTTGAATATTTCTAGAGGTGACAAAATGGGTTGGGTTGGATAGACCCAAAACACTTTTTTCCCATTTATCAATAAATAATTAATATGTTAAAATTTGATTTTTTTATTATTGTTATATTATATTATTGTTAGAGTGATTTAGAAGGCTGTATGCATTTAGACTACATAGTCGGTGCCTTTCTGCATTTTCGACCTCTTTTCATTTTCTCTTCAATTTTTTATCTATCATGTATTTCTTTGGATTTAGTCAATTTGACCCACTACAAACATAACATAGCCCAACTCGATCCATTCATAAGTAGATGAGTCGTGATTGTCCTCTCGACTTATTCCTCACCCATTGTGCTAAGATCGCTATAAAGTTTTTGGTTCATCAATTAATTACATATTGCTTTACCACACAGGGCTACCGAAGTTACGCAAGGATTGGATTGATATAAGAGAGAAGTCTGGTCCACCAAGATACACCCAAATGTACTACGCTAAGCAGGGAATCATTACTGAGGAGATGGTCTACTGTGCTACTCGAGAGAAGCTCGACCCAGAATTTGTAAGATCAGAAGTTGCTCGTGGTCGTGCAATCATTCCGTCCAACAAGAAGCATCTCGAGTTGGAACCAATGATTGTTGGAAGGAATTTCTTGGTCAAAGTCAATGCCAATATTGGAAATTCTGCTGTTGTAAGCTCAATAGAAGAAGAAGTTCACAAGCTTCAATGGGCCACAATGTGGGGTGCTGACACCATCATGGATCTATCCACGGGCCGACACATTCACGAAACCCGTGAATGGATTCTCAGAAACTCTGCTGTTCCGGTGGGGACCGTGCCCATTTATCAAGCATTGGAAAAAGTCAATGGAATTGCTGAAAATTTGAACTGGGAAGTTTTTCGTGAAACGTTGATTGAACAAGCTGAGCAAGGGGTGGATTACTTTACTATCCATGCTGGTGTGCTTCTTCGTTACATTCCGTTAACGGCTAAACGAATGACGGGGATTGTATCTCGAGGCGGGTCAATTCATGCAAAATGGTGTTTGGCTTACCATAAGGAGAATTTTGCTTATGAGCATTGGGATGATATACTTGATATATGTAACCAATATGATATAGCTTTATCTATTGGTGATGGATTGAGGCCTGGCTCTATATATGATGCTAATGATACTGCTCAGTTTGCAGAGCTCTTGACTCAAGGTGAACTCACACGTAGAGCATGGAAGAAGGATGTGCAGGTGTGTTTCTTTTATATGTTCTTGTTAGCTATGCTCGAGTCCCTATAGGGGAGGTTGGTTAAAGGGTCAAATCAATTTCAGGTTAAAAATGGGTCATATTAGAAAAATAGGTCAAACGGGTCATATCAGCCCGGTTGACCATTATGTTTTCATTTTTCTGGATCTTAAAACTAAAATGTCAAATGAAATTCCAATAATTCAATGTATAGTATCTGTTATTAAGTAATTAATAATTTATAGCATGGAAAATATTACAGCAAATACAATAGTAATGTTGTGTTTCAAAAGTATTATAGAGTATATGCTTATCGAACCTCGCAAGTCTTTAGTGCTGGTATATGACGACTTATTTTTTATTGTTGCAGGTCATGAACGAAGGGCCAGGACATATCCCAATGCATAAAATTCCGGAAAATATGCAAAAACAACTGGAATGGTGCAATGAGGCACCATTCTACACACTTGGACCATTGACCACTGACATTGCACCAGGATATGATCACATTACTTCAGCTATTGGTGCAGCCAACATCGGGGCCCTTGGAACCGCCCTTCTCTGTTACGTTACACCAAAAGAGCACCTCGGTTTACCCAATCGCCATGATGTTAAAACTGGTGTTATATCATACAAAATTGCTGCTCATGCTGCTGATTTAGCAAAAGGTCACCCACATGCTCAAGAATGGGATGATGCACTTAGCAAAGCGCGGTTTGAGTTTAGGTGGTTAGACCAGTTTGCTTTATCATTGGACCCTATGACTGCTACATCATTCCATGATGAAACACTACCGTCTGATGGTGCAAAAGTGGCCCATTTTTGTTCTATGTGTGGGCCCAAATTCTGTTCCATGAAGATAACTGAGGATGTGAGGAAGTACGCTGAGGAACATGGATATGGAAGTGCTGAAGAAGCGGTTCAGCAGGGGATGGATGCTATGAGTGCTGAGTTTCAGGCTGCTAAGAAGACTGTGAGTGGTGAACAACATGGTGAGTCTGGTGGAGAGATCTACTTGCCCGAATCGTACATCAGCGCTAAGAAGATATAAAGGTTAGTAGCATGTACTGATTTTTGCTCAATGTTGGAGGTGGCAATTTCAATTTATTGACTTATGCATGGGTTAACTTCAGTCACATTTTATCTGTAATGGGTCAAAAGGGTAGATTTCAAGTTGGGCAATTTTATGTATGTTCTTCGAAGGAAATGAGTCAAGTGGGTTGAATGGGTCAAAAGCTACCCACAACGTCATTTTAATGCATAAAAGATGGGAAATAATTTTATCATATTTGATACAGTAATTAGTTATCCAAAATAAATTTTTGACATAAGTGTTTCGAGTCGATCTAACCTGCTCTGACCCATACGAAAAACGTATTTGTTAGACCCAAAAACTTGACATGTTCATTTTGCCACCTCTATAGAGGTGAAAAAATAGGTTGTTTAATTTGGTGGGCTACGTTAGACAAGAAACACAACTTCTTCCAAGTTTTCAGATTTTCTATACACAAATAAGGTGTGAAATACGATCAGAAATTATCTTATTTAAGTTTCAATCTAATTTTTTTGACATAGATGATTTTTTAAGAGGTTGAATTTGTTGGACATTTATTTCAGGAGCATGTGATCAGGAAGAATTGCCTTGGAGTGTCTGCAAGATCGGCCTAGCACTAAACGAGGTCCAAAATCCTCGCTTTCAAGCAGTAGGTAAGTACATAGTTTCAGTTTGTGAAGAATAAAAGGCCGAATAAATGTTTCCTTTGATGTTCAATTGTGTTAGCACTATAACTCTTATCTCGAAGTACTTCATCCTTTAATTAAATACAGTATGTTGTTGTAGTCATTACTTCATTTCATCGTATTGACATAACATTGCACCGGGGGTGTCTGAATCTGCTTCAGCACTGCTGTTTTGGCGGAAGTGCTGGTGGCATTTTCAGGCTGAGAAAGTCCCTTAGAACCTGAACAGGATAATGCCTGCGTAGGGAGAGTGCTTTTTCTTGCTTTATGTAGTTATACAAGAGGGAGATCTCTTTGTCGGGCTCGTTTTGATGATCATGTTCCCATATCTCGTGTGGCTGGGCAAGTAACTGATTCCAAATTACAAGTCAGTTTACTTGATGAAGTTGGTCATTCTTACGAAGAGGAATCTAAAGTGATCTTAATTTTTCAGAAGTAGCCAAACGGTTGGGTAACGAATCAAAATTATAATGGAATTATGTTGAATGAAGTGATTCAAGAGGTCATATGTGCTATTTTTGTGATTTGACCCATTATAGATAAAACGTATCTCAAGTCAACCCATTCATCAGTACACGTGATGAAATTGATAGGTCTGCTATTACTGGGCCAAAGACCACCTACTACCACAATGTCTATTAAAGAATCAAGGCTACATGTTTTTATTGGTTCCTCACTTCCTCAATGCAGTAAGTCATTTGAGGATCCAAATTGGATATGCAGTTTCTTGGAGACTAAAAATGGTTCTATGTAAATATGATCACAAAAGTATATTATATCAACAGTATAAATTTTCACATATAATCATAGAACACTTCACCCTTCAGGTAACTTTGGACCCATTTAGGCTATTTTTTCATCCACCCGTTTGGATAGTTTGACATAAAACGTAACTTAAATTGACTCATTTAAAAGTAATTCGGTCGAAATTGATACCTCTATTACCATAATGTATTCTACTTATATGATCCTATCGCATACTAGGCTCGTATCAAGCCATAAACCTAAGTGTAGAACTCACTCTCAAAAGTAAGAGGAGGGGACACCTAAACTTATAAGCTACCAACTATACTTACATTTGACCGATGTGGAATCGTAACATGTACTTTCTTCCCCCTGTGGTGTGCAAAAAGGGGTGTTGAATACATTTTTTGGATGTGGCTTATATAATTTTATGTATGCATCGTAACGATAATCTCAGTGGTAAATTTATCTGTTTGAAAATAACTTGGTTTTGGATATAGGTAAATAATTTGAGCTGGATTACCTAAACCCAACCCTTGTCTCTAACCTGACACAAGGTTAAATATCATTCCAGGATCATTAATATATTTACAAGATCGAAATCTTAAGATAGATATCTTACTAAAATGTCGAAATCTATCTCATAAGTGTTGTAATTCAACATTAAGACTAATAAATATAAATTGTTGGGCAGACATTTTTAGAACGTTAAAAGTCGAAGTTTACGCTAATTTAAAGGCTCGAACTGAAAAATTAACCCTAATTGAACAATCAACAAACGATCTTACTATCCTACTATCAATCATATATGATCTACCCCAATCATATGAGACAAAAGAAATCTTTATATCAATTTGCAAGATCAAATTGCAAGCATTATACGATCCAATTTATCAAATTATCAATAGATCTATTATATAGCAAGCCTATCGAAATTTGATAAGGTTTTGATAGCTAGAATCATAAGATTGTACGATATTATAAGCATATCAACTTTGAAAACCTTTGCCTAGGCCCAAGATAAAAGTTTCTGGTATTGAACACATTTTTATGGATTTATAAGAAATTTTTAGAATCAGTATCCTTTCATGTTCAGCTCAATATGAAATGTTACATTCTGTCACAAGTCACAAATAAAGATAGTAGGTGCCAGAGTTAAACATAAATATGAACTTTATAATCTATTTAAGTTTCGTGACGAAAAAACATGACTTGTTATATTCAAATTGAATATGAGAGGATCTCAATCTAAATTTTTATATAAAAAACACTTTTTAAAGGCGTTTTGCATTTACGCTTCTAGAAGTCTGAAACAAAAATAATTAATGATGTGTGAGGCAATATAATCTAGAAATATAATAATTAATTAAACCTATTTGTCATGGAGTTAACTTCCAAGTAGTAATTGTATAATAAGTTAATTTTGGTTTTAGTTATTCAAGAATAGTAGCTGGTGGAAGCATGGAGATAGCTGGTAAACAGCAAATGAGAGAAACTGGAGAGTGCTTATTGAGTTATGGAACTACAAATACATATTTGTATTCTAGTGAAAACTTCATTTCTTTTATGAAAAACAATATACCGAGTATTTTTATTTTCTAAACAAACTTACAAGAAAACACATCAGTTCATTGGTTGTTTTTCAAAAAAAGAAAAAAAAGTGTTGGAGAGATAGTAACAAGACAATTGCAAGTGGACCCATTTCCATACATCAAGTGGACCCAATCTTAAAAATGACAAGTGTATTTATGCAAGGGAAAATGCCCCAATCTTAAGAATCCACCCTCACCCAATTTCAGCCAATCCCCTTTGCATTGCACTCATTTCTTATCTTTAGTATCTGACCCCATCACATTCTCTATTCAAGTTACATTTTCACCCCTCAACTTTCTTATCTTTTCTAATTTCTTGTGTATGTCTTTTAACATTAAGATTCACTAGAAAATTAAAGTTAAGTAGTTAGTAATTTGACTTTCATAATGGTATATTTGATTACTATTAACAAATTACAAGCAACATGTCACTCTCAAGTTTATCAGTTACTCCTTTTTTTCATGTAAATCCGCAACTATTAATCAAGTATTTTAGTACGTTTTGTTTAATATTGTTAAAAGGTTTGAGAATATGAATTCGTTTCGAATTCTAAAAAGAAATCTCCGATTCTCCTCATTTTGCTTCAAACAAAAAAATCGTTTAAGATTGATGAAGACATCAAGATACAAAAATAATGCCAATTGTATCTTTATATTTCTATATTATAATTGCCACAATGGTCGACTAATAAAATTAAAGAAAATTAACTATTATTGTTTAAAAAAGATGCATCATAACACTTTTATTATCATAATCTCTTTATAAGAGTTACTTTTTATGAAATTCAAATGTGATTAAAATAAAAAAAAAATTGTAAGAAACTGAAATATAATTATATACATTCTTATTGATCTTTCTGTATTTGTTAAAAAAAATTTGTTAACATTTTTGTATGTTCATATACACATTCATATGCAAAGAAACTTTTTCTTAATACAAGGACTAAAATAGTATTACGTTCAAACTTCAAGAATACATTTTACAAATAATCATTCTCACCATTCCTTCAAATTCATACTTGTATCCCCTGTTTTCTTCCATTTGTAAACTCTCATTCATCACTGACACACAAACACGCTCTTTAATTTTTACATACAAATTTTTATTAATAATAAAACAAAAACAAATGGCCACCACTTCTCTCCAATCGTTAAACTACCGCCACCACACACCACCGCTAAACCGTCGTCAACGATACTCACTAGACTCCCTTCCACCACCATCACTCTCATTTTCAATTAAATCAAGCACATTCAAAACCTACTCAGTCGCCACGTCATCCTCCACCTCCTCCACGTCATCAGCCACCTTCGACCTACTCACTCACCACCTCACCACCGACAACTTCCGAGAAGCCGATAACGAAACTCGCCGTCTACTGATCCAGCTCGCCGGAGACTCCGCCGTGAAACGCGGATACGTATTCTTCTCAGAAGTACAATTCATTTCAGAATCCGATCTCAAAACAATTGATACGTTATGGAGAAACAACAGTAATAACAAATTCGGTTACTCCGTTCAAAAACGGTTATTTGATAAATCAGATAACGATTTTACGAAATTCTTTGTTAAAGTTGGATGGATGAAGAAACTTGATACGGAAGTTGTACAGTACAACTACAGAGCGTTTCCTGAGGAATTTATCTGGGAATTAAATGATGAAACACCGGAAGGTCATCTGCCGTTAACGAATGCGTTACGCGGTACCCAGTTGCTGAGCTGTATTTTTAGTCATCCGGCTTTTGTGGAAGAAGAACAAAATGTTGTTGAAGAAGAACAAAAGGAGGAAAATAGTAAACAGAATGTTGTGAAAGGAGGAGGAGTGTTTAAACCTAATTATAGTTTTTAATCAATAGAATAAATGAAATTGGTTATTAAATGTAATTGTAATAATGTGATGAATTAGACATTGCATTGTTTGTAATATTATATTATAATTATATTATTGGATGGATTGTGTAATTGGACAAGTGATGAAGTGAAAAATGAAAGAAAGAATGTGGTAGAGATGTTTGTCCAATTGTTTTTGGATACTGACACAAACAATGAATTTGGATTCATATTATATAAAAAATTAGAATTATTTTGAAAATACTTCCTGAATATTACAATGTAAATGGCTTTTCTCCTTTCTTATTTACATTGTTCATCATATTTCAGTTGAGTTTATTTCAAAAGGATATATGGTTTGTAACATATCAAAACTAAAACTTATATGAAATGAAAATGACTCCTAAAGCTCAGTTGTTAATTTGCGCGCTATTCAGCAGAAACAAAGTATAGTTGTCAACAGAGAGTCGATTACAGTGATGTACTATTTTGCGAGTATGATTAAGTGATTGTTGCATTCTCAACTAACAGTGACGACTCGAAGACTTGGTGTTTGGTTTCAAGAGCATGTCCCCTCCCTTCTTCTATGAGGCAAGCAAAGAAGCCCCGAAAAGGAATAATACCAAAAATCGGTTTTAGCTTCCTTGTGCTAGAAAGATTGTTGATTTGATTCGTCTTTTGATTAATTCCCCTAAACTAGCAATTTGTGAAGTGGTCTTGGTATATGTAGTAATATATTAATATGTTTAATAGATTAAACATTGAGTAGAGTATTAGCTGCTTGGTTTATGTCCAGCAATGATGTGGAATCCACCAGGGTTCGAAGTTCAGGGATTTTATATGTTTCTTTTTCTTCTTTTGCTTTGCCCTTTCATGTTACTACTTATTATTAACATTATTATTAGTTTTTTTTTTCTCATTTTTTATCTCTATTATTCTTGTTATTATTATAATATTTAATTTATATTTATATGTATATTTATTATTCTTATTGACAAAATCTTATATATATATACACTCTATTTTTATATCCATTATTATTATTATAATTATTTTTATATTGATAATTAACTAAACTTTATTAACTTATTTAAATATATTTTGGATGAAAACAATTTGTAAGATTGATTTAAGAAAATTGTCATTTTATATTATAAGTGACTGATATAACTAGAAAATGATAAAAATATATTGTAGTATGTGAAAAAGTACAATAAGTAAATTGAATATGACTTAAATTAAAATAAAAAAAAATTATATATTTTTTTATTCATTCACAATGTGCGAGTAGAGAAAACACTTGTTGTTAATCAATTAACAAAAGAAACATCAACTTATAGAAACAAATGATCTAAGCTCATTTTATAAGAGTATAAGCTAATAATTTGATTTAAAAAATAATAAGATTTTCTAGTAATCACACCATGGAACACTCCTCATATTTTTGCTTACTTTCGGTTATTTCTTATTGATGATCTGTGTGTTTTTAAATGGCGCAACAATGCACATGCTCTTTTTTCTAATCAACATAAAGTTAAAACTAAGCCGATTAGCGAGTGGGCCAGTGTGAAATATTAGTTTTGATGCCGATCAAAGCTTTTAGTCGACGACTAGCTACCACTTTCAAGCTCAGCTAACCCCTTCAACACCTTTACTAGCTAATAGGGCTTACTAAAAAGGCAACTTTGCCTCTTCCAAGTAAGGAATTAAGCGGCAGCGAGGAGGTCCGGTTCCATAGTGATTTCGTCTACTTTTGGAATGAACACCTGGTTAAAAAAACTCATAAACTGTTATGTATAAATATGAAATGTATGTCCATATTTATTATATAGAGTTTTTATTTTAGTGGAAGATTGATTACTTGTAGCTTAAGTTATCTTGTAACTATATATATACACCTCATTGATAAGATGAATAATACTATTCTCTATTCTCTCTTTTCTATATCTTGTTTTTTTATTGTTCATATTTCTTTATTTTTATAATATAAACATGGTTTTCATTTTATTCTATCATGAGATAACGGTCCACTTTCAATTTTAACAAATTTGTGTTGTAAGTGGAACTAATAGCAAAAATTATTGGTTAATAGTGTCACTGCATTTTTTACTAACTATGTATTTTATTGTTGTACAAAATTAAATTAAGACGGATTCAATATTATATTATATCATATCGCATCATATCATATTATGTTATACTATTATCATATCAAATTATATAATATTATACTATATCATATTATCGTATCATATTTATATACTGGGAAATGATCTATAGGGAAGCTCTAAATCTTGGGAGAATGAGAGAAACAAATCTTAGCCTTTGAATTTTTCATAAATAAATGTTTTCAACATTCATTTGTGATGAATGTTAAATTTTGAAATTATTTGTAATTTTAAAATTCATTTATGATGAAATAAAGGTTGAGATTTACTTCCCTCATTTTCTAATTTTTTTGCTTCCCTCTTGATCCCTACCCTTTATACAATATTAATTTTTATATATTTTATTGTATTATATATACTCGTCACCTTAATTCCAGCTCCAATTTTTATATAGTTCTTTCAATCCTCAAACATTTGTTGTATATATATTTGAGTTGAAGTTTGTAATAGATGGATAATGTATTGCAGATGAAGTAACTTTTGTTATAAAAATGAAAGAGTATTGAAAGAAGTACGCAACATGAAGTTTCTATTACAAAAAGAGACGATTTGGATTTGAATCAACGTATGCATATAATGACTATTGCAGATTGAAGGTCAAGTAAATTAACATATATGACAATCCGCTAAAGACATCAATACAAAGCAAAGTAATTACCCAATTAGTCATTATTTTCTGACCATTAAAACTGAGTTATCATTAATTGCCTGTTTGAAAATGGTCATTTCTTGTGATTTGCTGATTGAACAAAAAATAAATAAAAGCTGAAAGTCAGAGAAAAAAACCTTCAAACCCACGTTTGGGCCCAATAATGTTTGGTCGAACTTCCATAGGCCTTTTCCATTCTAATCCGTTGCGAATATTTCATAGACGCAAGTACGTAACTATGTAACTTTTAAGGCATGCTTTATACTCTAAAACTGTTCAGAAGTTATGTTTTCTTTTTAATTCCCTTGATCTCTCCATTCATTTAACACATAATTCATACTTTTACATAAAAAAAAATTTAAGATATTAGAGATTGTTGAGTTGTGGAGTAGATAAATATAAATATCCCTAACATGATTGTTAATTTTAATCTAAATTCATAACTTTGTCTCGCTAGTTCAACCGATTCAGGTGATCGTTCTTTTGAACGGACCATACTTCGTTTTTCTTAGTGTATTTTAGATTTTTGTTGTTTTGCTTTACGTGCATTTATGTCATCTTGTGTCCATATAAGTTCACATATTTCCTAACAAGTTACTAACCTTGCACAAGAATGCAAATCACAAGGCCGGAACGATAAGAGATTTACAATATCAGTCACCATTGATACTAATATCTTAAAATGGAGAGGTTTTACATACAAGACTTACTATTTATCGAATACTTATGATTAATTAGTACTTAACGTTAATTATCTTCATAGGCGACGACAGTTGGAGTTAAATTCATCTAAATTCTTGGTGGAAAGAGCAGAGCTTCTCCTTCAGCAAGTCAGCCTCTATTTTCTTATCACCTTGCACCTGTTCAACACAAAGAATTGAAGCATTATTAAAAGTTTTATCATGATATTATTCAAAGACTGATTATCCATTGTGGCCACCAATAGATATATGACTTAATTAAGTATGCTTAATTGATTCAAATTCACATTGTGACATTGACATTCTCTGTTTATAATATTAAAACCTGTCTTATGGTAGAATATATGTATTTGTATATATCATAGTCGGTTGAAAGGTTTTCTACAAGTTTTGATCTATTATCTATTTTTATTTTTTTTAAATATTCTAGTTATAGTTGTAAAGATTCCCAAGCCTTCTTGATTTCTCACTAAGGTGGCCCTACAAGTTTTGATCTATTATCTATTTTTTTTTATAAATATACTAGTTATAGTTGTAAGATTCCCAAGCCTCCTTGATTTCTCACTAAGGTGGCCCTACAAGTTTTGGTCTATTATCTATGTTTTCAAAAATATATACAAGCTGTAGTTGTAAAGATTCCCAAGCATTCTTGATTTCTCACTAAGAGTGGCCCTTATTCTTCCAATGATTTTATTGCAAATAAACGGATAAACAGATAGAAATTTTTTCTGTTCGGGTAACTCGCAGAAGGCGGTCTTTTATTTTATTTTAAGAAAGGTACTCTAGTCACGTGGGTTCAATTCTATCATTCAATATGTATTGTTGATCAACACAAATCATAAAAACTAATAAATTTTAAGTGTTTATATGTGAGTATATATGTACTAATATAATGTAGAAAACTTACGGAG
The DNA here is from genome assembly GCA_963921325.1 of Logfia minima. NCBI lineage: Eukaryota > Viridiplantae > Streptophyta > Magnoliopsida > Asterales > Asteraceae > Logfia > Logfia minima. The sequence continues at coordinate 802,517 of OY992775.1, forward strand.
GTTAAAAGAAGTAGAATTAATGTACATGTCAAAATATTATAGAAGATATATAGTGATACACAAGATTGATATATATATATATATATATGTGTGTGTACCTGAAGATGAAGAGTGTTTGACATAATCCCTTCTCCTGAACTTTTGAATGTCATCGAATTTAGCAAAACAAATCCATCTTCTTCCTGCTCTAAGTATTCCAAAACCTTTGACAAGAGGCCAATCTCATTGTTGTTGCTCGTAGAATCGGTTGGAGATATCTGCTGAATCATTGCTTCTTTCTCGCTCAAAACGCTCACAGATGAAACCACTGATGATTTTCTTTTTAATATAGCATCTTTTGGACTTTGTTTCTTGATGCCAAGATTCACTTGAGCAGCTGATGATGTATAAGATGAAAGTTTTTCCTTTTTACGTTTTAACGTCTCCACTTCCTTTTGTAGTTCTGGTATGTATTTTAGAGCACGTGAAACTGTTCGCGGAATACTTATTTTTTTCTGTCATGAAAGGGAATTACATTAGAAATAGTTATTAGTTTTGCTTGAAGTTAAAAAAATGCACTGGATGTTTAAGTACCTTTTGATCATTTGACATGGGCAATAGCGAACGAAGAAATGCATACAAGTCGTTAACCCTTTTACGACGATCTCTTTCACTTGCATTATGATTGAGCTTTTTGGCCACTTTCATAGGATCACCACTATTTTCATTTACAGTTCCACCAGAAGAAATGGAAATGGACTTTCCTGGTGCGATATCATGCTGAATAATTCGATCATTTGTAGGTAAGTCAAGAAGAGAATGATATGAGTTTGCTTCAAATTCTAAAGATACATGATCATTAATGCAATCTTGTTGAATATTTTGGGTAATGAGATCCTCAATGGGCCATCCATATGAAAACAAAGGAGGGGATAATGCCAACATCTTTTCTTGCCTTGTTTTTTCCTTTTTTTAATTATAGGGAATATGTATGTATTAGCTAAAAGTTTTATGAGAGTATAAGGATGATAAGTTGGTGCATTTATACAATGGAAAGTATGCAAATTCTCTTGCATTATAAAAGTATGATACATACATCATCTTGGAATAAAAATGTCAACAGATCAGCAGAGGAATATAATTTGGGTTACAACTAAAACCAAAAATTTTATTTCAAAGAAGTTTGTTTAATCTTAAAATTTCAATCTTAATTACATTAAATTACATATCTAAGATTATCCAATATCCAAGTTGGATATAAACCAATCAAAGTAGTCTTGTTAAGTGATTTTTTATTTGTTATTTTAAGATAGTCAATGAATTCACAAACACCACAATATAAATATATATATTTTCTCACGAATATGTATATATGTCAATTCTGAATTTGAACACATAACTTTATTGTTGGAGAACCACCTCGATACTGCTAGATCAATGGTCCTTCAATCTTGTTAAGTTATTATTGATTCATATAAATTTGCACACTTAATTTTTTCTAATAATGAAAACATATGCAGTGCAAAATCAACTTCAATATACTACACCATTGTACTAGTTGGTACTCAAACCCTATTAGGTGTTAAACCAAGTCCCCGATGGAACGTACACATTATAAAGTCAAAGCATGAACGTATACACATAAGTTACTTCTTTTCTCACCGATTGATTTTAGAATGAAATATCGCTGGACTAATATACTTTGGCTTCGTACAAATTAGAGTGTAAAAGTTCCTGATATTAAGTCACTTCATAACAATAATGAGTAATGATGCAAGCATGTCTAAATTTAGATCTATGACATTCTACATAATTCACTTTCCCTATCTTTATCTCCATCTATATATAGATTTACAATATGTTCCAATTAATTTTTAGATCTAGATTTAGATATACAATTTAGGCTTATCTAGCAATTTTTCAATAATGATAGTTAACTTAGCTAATTATATAGAGCTAATACTATTGTTCCTCTTTTGTGTTTATGAGATACATAAGATAATTAAGTTATTTGAAAGTCTTTTTACACAATATAGCTTCATTAGATTCTTGTTACACAGTACATTCATTTACAATTTGAAATAGTCAAATTTTATATTTTAGTATACTTATTTGTATACGTCAATACGTGTGTGTTATGAGTAAATAGGGTACTGTTGAAGGAAGCATTCACGTGGAGCGCGTGCCATGCACAATTTTATACTAAGTTTCTTATTCATAACTCCATGTAAGGTTAGCAAGACATGTGTATGCACACTCTAAACTCACTCTAGGAGTGTGGTCATCCTTTATTCTTCTAGATATGTTTTTAATTTGTTTATTGGCACTTGTTTATTTAAACTTGATGTCATTAAGCGTTCCATTTATCACCTATGAGATCACTGCTATACTTAATATATTCAAGATAATTTATTATAACTTAGCAAGCGTCACAAACATAGTAATCATCTCTACACTTGATCTTGACCATATAGTTTAGTATATTGCTAATTTGTTAGGAAATCGGAACCAAACAAACGCATACGAAACAATGGCTAGAAACAAATACATTTGTAAGAAATGAACATAACACATGTAAATGCGTTAGGAAAATCGCTGTGATATGCTTAATCCATGACCGAACTCGAAAATTTATATTGACAGCGAATTTGGGTACATGAATACAATCATATAGAGATCGATTATATAAAAGAAATGGTAGGGATTAGGCTATACATATGTGGTTGTTTGTTCTCAAGTTACTTGCTCTGCAAAGCTGCCTTCAGCATGCTTGCTAGCTAATTAAGTATAATTAAAAACATAAGAAAACTATCAGATCCTTGGACAGCTTGCTACATATTGAATTGAATTATATATATCTAAAATAGGGTGTTTGGTGAAAGGAACTACGAGCCTATGTTTATTCACTACATGATAAATCAGAGAGAGCGTGCGTGCCCCTATCTCTTCTCTAAAGGGGCCAATACTCCATGTATACTAATTGAGCTCAGGAAGCGATCTGGGAGTAACAAGAAGATGCAATTTTTGTTAAGGAGTCTGCCAATATAGTATATGTGAAAATGTGTTACGCGTCCACTAGAAAGGCGGTATATATCAAGATGTTAAGTTCATCGGGTTATGGACAAAACCTAGACTAAAAAAGCTTCTACTATATGTTTTGATTATGTTAATGTCTTTCAAGGGGTACTGCAGTAAATGAGGATTTGACAAAACTCTGTTTTGATCTTCAAGTAACAAAAAACAATATCATCGTTATTCAAATATCTGTTAATGCATGATATCATCTTTGGATACATCTACTATCAAATTTGGCACACGATGACTTCATGAATTATAGTACGTAGTTACTTTGCTCGGCTACAAAATAAATACCCACAAGTAGGTCGATTTTGTTTTAGTATCGTTTATGAAGTTGTGTGATTTCGGTAAATCTAGAATAGGGATCGACTTCCATCATTTTGATTAAGTATAAAGTGAGGATGTTGCAACTACATATTGAGTATATAGTTGTATAACAGTTATCTTAATTAAAGAATGTTATTTAGTACTCAACGCTTCAAATTGTAGGAATTAATTAGTTAATTACCACTTAGATGTCTTAAACTCTTAAAAGAATCATTTATAATTAGAACTCGATCAACACTTCAATTTGTAATTAATCTGTTACACCTAATTTTCTCATGCTTATAATTTCGAACATTTGATTCTTCACTTATAAGCATCTATATGGAATTCTTTGTTAGCAAGTTATTATTTAAGCTAGAGATATTTAATATCAGATTTAGCTCATCTACATTTTGTCATGTATTTATATTATGTCTCACATAATTATTGAATGAATGACCATTATTTAGTTTAGCATGTTATCAGAGCTTTAGGTACAAATCACCACCAAAAGTTTGCTATCCTCCGGTCATTGGCTACTTGCCGGTGATCCGGAGAGATCTCATTTTATGTATTTTTTTCGCTTTGTGTTTTCGTTTGATTAGTCTTTTCATTTTATCCAACTTATAAATTCTAGAACATAATAACCCTAACAGTCATAATATACCCAAAGTATGTTGATGTAACCCTAACTGTCGGAGATCATTGTCATCAATGACAAAAGTTGACCACCAAAATTGGTGCTCCATCCTAATAGAAAAGCAAGTCATGACATTAAAAAAATGTCACAAGAAAAGGAGGAAGCCGTCAAGCATTATACAATTTAGTCGTCGAATACAGGTCTAAGTCCGTGCAAACAACAAGCAAGAGAGAAAAGAAGAAGAAGAAAAAGAAGAAAGAAATAAGTGGCTTTCAACTTTCATTCAAGTTTGTCCGTCCAGAAACGTCTCATTCAAACTGCGGGAGAGTATTAGACAATGAAATTAAATAGACGCTATATTTGTCATTATTAAGTTGATTCAGTTTTCTAAAAGGATTAGGTATTTTGTTCTCCATGATTATGATAGCCTATAAATATAGGTTATTGTAATCTCTTTAATATTCAATTTAATAATGTATATTTACTATTTGTAGTTTATCATGATATAGGCTATTGTAATTTTGAGGAACAAGATACACAATTCTATTAGAAAACTAAATCAACTTAATAATATAAATCCTATATATTTTTATTGTTTAATATTATTATGACTTCATCCTTCTTGTGTTGATATTAGCGTTTGTTACTCTCTCATGCACCAATCGATTAGAAGTTCTAAACGCATGCATGTGTAGCTCATACTATCGTTCCCCATTGATTCTAGCATGTATAAATATTGGACATATTATACAGTACGTCATGGTCACCTATTTATCGACGGCTAAAACATGCGAAAAACTAGACGTAATTAATGATTCTAGACATGATCCTATACAGCTTATACCCAATGACAGTTATAATATACGCTGATTCGATTGTTGGTAGAAAGAATACAACTTCTCCTTCAATTGTTCAGCCTCTATCTTGTTATCCTCTTGCATCTGTCAACACAATGAAACATTTGTATTCAGTTTCACAATACTTTAAATTTATTGAAAAACTGTATATTGTCAAATGCAGCCAAACAATAAAATATGTTAAGATACATGATTAGGGTAGTATATCTATCATTTAGTTGATTAAGACATATTCCTAGAAGTTTGGTCCATTAATTATAATTTTACAACTAAAGATTCCAAAACTCTTTCAGTTCTCATAGTATTTTATTGTTTTAGAATATATATATATATAGGGGTTGATCTATAGGGAAGAGATAATCCTGAGAAAATAGGGAAGTTAATCTGAGCCGTCTATTAATATTCATCTCGGTGAATGTTAGTTATCATTCATCACGAAGAATGTTAAAAATAGTGGGCAGGGGTTATGATTTAACATTCTTGGTGATGAATGATAACTAATATTTATCATGATGAATGTTAACGGATGGCCCAAAATAACTTCCCCTTTCCCCAGGATTACTCCTTTCCTCTGAATCATCCCTCTATATATATACATATATATTTAAATTATAATATTCCCAAAGTAAAATCTGTTAATTAAATCCATTCTTAATCCTAAAAGCAAAGACTTTTTCTGTCCAGTTTAGTTTTACCAAATTACTTATTTTAACATCTCAGAAGTCAGAACACAAGAAAAGAAAGGGTAAATATGGTGAATGCATTAAAAGGGATTTATATATGCATTAGCATCATGATAGTTCAATATGCTTGAGTAGTTGAGTGTACTGAACTTAATTATATGCAGGATGACTATAAAGAAAGTGTTTCAATATGTGAATATAAATTAGTACGAAATTTAACTTTGGCTGTGACAGCATATACATGTGTTGGATTTGGTACTTGATATCGTACGCACATGCCGAAATAAATTGTTTGTAATTTGTGAGACAGAAGAAGGTGTATATATATATACCTGAAAATGGACAGTGTTTAATAGCATCCCTTCTCCCAAACTTCTGAAAGTCGACGCATTTAGAAAAACAATCCCATCTTCTTCGTGTTCCAAGTATTCCAAAACCTTAGACAAAGAGCTAATATCTTTATTCATCCTCATACAATCAGTTGGATATATCAGTTGGATGACAGCTTCGTTTTCACCTAAAACGTTCACTGAAGAAACAACCGATGAATTTGTTTTGATTATAGCATCTTTTGCACTTTGTTTGTTTACGCCAAGTTGGTTGTCTTGCTTGCTGTTGATGGTTGTTGATGAATACAAACAAAGCTTTTCTTTTTTACGTCTTAATGCCTCTACTTCCTTTTGTAGTTCGGGTATGTATTTCAAAGCACGCGTCACTGTCCCTGGAATACTAACTTTTTTCTGTTGCAAAATGATATCATTTATGAGTCTAATTCCAATTAAACACAAAATACCAAAAGAACTTCAAATGTAAATAACATGTTCACGTTTTTTGGTCTATTTAAAGTGACACAATATGTTATGTACTACCTTCTGATGATTTGACATGGGTAGAAGTGACCGAAGAAACGCATACAAGTCGTTAACCCTCTTACGACGATCTCTTTCACTAGCATTATGATTGAGCTTTTTTGTCACTGTCATGTCATCTCTAGTACCACCGTTTACAGCTTCACCAGAAGAAATCGAATTTTCTGGTGCAAAATCATGTTTAATTTGATCATATGCATGAAAATCAAGAAGGGAATGATCATATGAATTTGCTTCAACTTCTAAGGGCCATCCATAGGTTGTTGAAAACAAAGGAGGGGATAATGCTAGCATCTTTTTTTATTTTATTTTTTGAAATTTTAGGAATATATGATCCTTGTTGTAGGAAGCCTGATAATTAAGAAAATGAGGATGATAAGCTGGTGTATATATAAGTCATACAACATCTATATATGCATAATATACCCTATTGCATTATAAAAATGTATGTGGATATGATTAGTTTTTCTGTTTAATCTTAAGTTCAGTCACCTAATATTTTAATGTTTAATTTAATACTTGATAAAATATTCATACAATATTTTTAGGCATCTAACACATATTTTAAGGCATTTTAATTTGTCGAAACAAAGATTCCTTCTTGATCTATGGACACTAACATAATTTTGGCTTCTGAACTATAACTATTTAGTGCACGAATCTATCTGTGTTTTTATGTTGATGTCCGGTTCTATTTAGGTCAGAGGATATGACTTATGATATAGAGTTAATTGCGTTAAGTGCAACAAAATGTAATGAAATATTATCAAAAATTTATCGCGTGTATAGAAAATATTTAAAATTTGTATTGTGTGTATTTAATTTTCAATTATAATTATTTATATGTAATTTAGCTGATGCATCATCTATATAAACTAGTTACCATGTGATATTCATACAAATTTTCACCTCAAAAAACTATATGCAAATAACAACAATCGAATGGACACACAGTACAAGTTTTTAAGTTCAATACACACATATATTTTTTATAATATGTTACATTTTAGAACACTTAACCGTAACTATTATAGACGATAAATAATTGTGTTTTATAATATTTTGGTTTTAGAAGTCTTATAAAACTTACTTACACATATATTTGTAAAAGTGTCATACTACTCGTAATATTTTATTAGTTTTGAAATTCTATAATAGTTGATCATTCTCCATATTAATAAAGAATTTAAACACATCATTTCCATAAATCATGTGTATAATTATATGCATGCGCGTCGTTAAGTGTATATATGCGTTCGTGTTTATGTGTGCATATATAAAAAATATAAGTATTTGTGTTAGATGTGTGTTTATTAAAAATAACAAAATAGTTGGAATATGTTTTCGTGTGGAATTTGTGCCTTGCACAAGCTTGTTGTTGACACCTCCATGCCAAGTGTACCATTGCATGTATTATGCACACTCTAGTAAAAGAATTAATTTTATCTTAATGATATGATGATTGATATCCGACATCTTTAATTAACTAACTAGTTAATATGTCGAGATCGATTCATCGTAAAACATTCTTATATTTTATAATAATAATAATATAAAAAACTATTATGTGTAGCAAACAATACTTAATTTTAAGTGCTATTAGTTTAAAAAGAGGAGCTCATCAAGTATAAATGAAAAGGTTTAAGGGCAAAAAATGTAAAATATGAACATCGATCTAGTTGCTAATTAGTCAACAACACATACTTATTGTGCTATTCAGTCGCACCGACGTTATTCCCTTAACATTAGTTATATAGCTTTATTAAGACTTTACTAAATCGATTAGTTTTGTATATGTTTTTTTGGCATGCATATGCATGTATAAATTTACTAAAAGATAGTATATAGTTCATTGTCAATTACATCAAACTAGTACAATTGTTAGAAGCACTATAACTACAAGTATAATAATTAAGTACAAGTATATATATGAGATTCAAATGGTACACAAAATGCGGCACATCATTCTATTCATATGCTCATATGTCTTCTTTACACTTTGTTTAACATTTAGTCTTGCATTTTTAGTTTGACTGCAAAAGAGTTTTCAACGGAACCAATCCACAAATGCCCATTTATCTCCATCACCTCACTAGCATATTTCCAAATTTTACCATTTACATCCTCCAAGATTTTCAATATCTCACCATCTGCCCCCAACTTTGCTGCTAACCCTTCACCTCCTACTTTAGCAATGTATGAGCTCACTTTAACAATGTCAATTGGAAGCTTAACTAAAGCACCTGCAATCCAAGGAATATAGTGAATCCACCTCAAGAAAGTTTTTTTTCTTGAATACATTGCGACCCAAAATTCTCCGTTCTTGTTTCTTTTGATATTGTCAGGATATCCTGGAAGATCGGCGAAAACTTCAAGTATTCCAACTTTATGCGTTTTAAGCCAAAATCTCAAAACTCTACTGTTCGTTGTCTCGACAATGAGAAGAAAATTACCATCTCGACTTAATGCCACTCCGTTTGGAAATGTGAGGTTATAAAGTAGGACGGTGACCTCTTTGGTTTCGAGATTGTATTTTAGCAATCTTCCGGTTTGGTCATTAGTGAGTAAAACAAGCGTATGATCCCTGTATAACCTTAGACAGAGTTACTCATTTTTCCTTTAAATATATATAAACGCTCTTAAAAAGATCATCCCAATATCCCAATATTAAACCATTTAAAAAATAATATAGGCGTAAAAGAACGTACCTACGAGTATAACGTTGACTGCTATCAGTGAAGTAGATGAGTCCATTTTTATGGTCAATGTCTAACGAATTTGTAAACATTAACGGAAGGCCTTGAACTTGTGATACTAGTGAAGTTGCTAGCCCACCTTTTGGGCCAACTACAAGCAGCCCAAAATATGCATCTGCTATGTACAAATCACCTCTACTTTTGTCCAACTTTAAGCCCAATGGACGTCCACAAATATGCTCCATCTCTGGCCCACCACACCCTTCCCTATCAATAAATTCATATTTAGCATTTCATCGTACTTTTATATTGTTATCTTATTTTTATACAACCTAACATATTTAGAGATTGGCATAACTTATGTTATCAATTTCTTATTAATAAGATGAATGTTATAGGTCAATGTTGAGCTACGAACAGTGTATTGAAGGCTCGAGTGAGACACCAATTTTCTTTTTACTTTTGAACTTTTTTTACTTTTCAATTTAATTTGCTAAAAATCAAATTGCGTTTCTCTCTTCGCACTGAATCTCTCCTTATAAAATTGAAACAAACACTGAGTTTAACACTGAATTACTACCGTACTCTTATGTGTTACTAGTTAGATTAAATATTTTGATATACATTAAACAACAAAGTGAACATCAGTTGTCTAATCAATGAAGTAGGTACGTAACATTGTTAACTCCTTTCGTATAACGAATGGGCTATTGGGATAGAGATTACCATTTTTGAAACAAAAGTTTGGTAAGCTAATTTGTTTGGGAAAGAATTGATAGTTGTATACTTGTATCAACCTAATGTTAATTTCATAATTAGTAGTTGTATACTTGTGTCAACCTAATCTTAAATATTTCCTGTTGTCTAAATTTAATTTCATTATTTGGCAACATTTCAAATCAGATTTAATTGTTTGTTATAAACAATCATGACAAGGTATATGACATTGACCTTTTGTTTATAACTTCACTGAAGGTTTTGACTTAGCAATGGGCATTTCAAAACTAATCAGAAGCTTTCATCAAATCATATGTCAAATTAACTTAAATATACAGATTATTGTAAAGGTTAAAATGCTTCGAAATGTATCAGACTAATATATTACATTCATATATCGTGTCGAACTATTTTAAACTTTAATTGCATGTAATAAACATTTAGTTTATTGATATTATATGTGTTTTGATTACATGACAAATTGTAAGGATCACACTTAATTAAAGGTATCATAGATTACATAGAATCGAAATAAATAAAAGTTCATTATATATAATGTTAGTTTGAATAGTTTAATTCATATTACTAATGTTATATTTTAATTTGATACATTTCGAAACATTTAACCTTATTAAATTCATTGATCACTTATTGTTAATAGCTTTATATTGGAAAATATTTTCCCATCATCGCATTTTTGGTATGATTAATGTATAGGTTCATTCGATATTGACTAACTTAACGAGTTAATGATCGTTAAAACTTCAATCATCATCACCATTTATATGCATGTTGAAACCTGACCAAAATTAAAACATGCGGAGTATCAAATATGTCAAAACACGTCTAAAACTTTTCAAAATATGTTGAAACTCATAAAACTAGTAACTAGTAAAATCGGGTTTACAACATTCATGTATATTAATATCTTTTAATAAAGTTCTTAGAGTTGTTGTTATTATTTTCATAAAAAATAATTTATTTATAGTAAACCAATAAAAAAAAGTTCGTGGTTATAATTGATATACCAAAAAGCCGAGTATATTACTCCGTATACACGAAATTAGACATCAGAATGTATTCATTTACCTTTTTTTCGAAGTGACCGCGAAATCAATCCATCTTCTTTCACTCGCTGCCCATTTAATAATCCGGCCATCCGAAACACCTGTGTATGGACTCGAACCATCACCATGATCAAAATCGAAGCTCTCGGGTCCAACTGCACCACCATCAATCGGAATAACTTCAACATCATCGTTATCGTTAGAACGATTATTAAATGTAAATCCAAAACATAATAACATAGATACAATTAACATAATAATCGTTAATGTGGTCACTAAAAGCTTGGAACAAAACATGACAAAATAGAAAGAAAGAAAGAAAGAAAAAAGGTGTGTGGTGTGTGTGTTTGTGTGTTTTTATGTAGTTGTAACGGATAAACAACCGTATAATTAGTAACAGGGTTTTTATAAATGTTTCGTGTTGTCTTTATTCACCTATAGAATATATTTTTTATAAAAAGACAAAGTGACACCTTCATATTTTTGTTTTGATAGATTTGAAGTTGGGATACCACGTGTGTAGGTGTGTCAAAATAGGTAAAGTGGTTCGTTAAAATGGGTAAGTTTATCATACGTTTAAAACGGATTATAACATTATGTTGACTTATTAGTGTTTTTGGAGTAAATTACGTTACCAAAAGTTATATTTTAACCATTGAAGTTAATAGTTGTTAAATTTGTTATTGCATGTACTAATATGTGATCATAACCAGTATCACGTTATTTGTTATATCAATATGTTGATAACTGGTATCATGTTATTTGTTTTAAGTGTTATATTATAGTAAATTTTGAATATTTAATACATATAAATATTTTTAATTTGAAATATTTAATAGTAAATATAATTATATATGTTCATTCATAATTTGAAGTTTGTGATTGATTTTTTATTTTTATAGTTACTCAACTATTTGGCAAGTTTTTTTCAGATAAACACACCGCCTTACTTTTTAGATAAATATTATGTTGAATTTTAATACTTTTAGCATACGCCATGTGTACCCCTGGAGTTATGTGTAATCTATACAATAATAGTTAATAATAAAAATAAATAATTAATAAAAATAATAAATTAATGATTTTACTTGAAAGCCTGAAGTTTATTTTATGTGATTAGTTTTAATAATATTTCGTGCCATAAACTCTTTTTTAGGAAGTACTAACTGAATTATATAAAAGAAAATGTCTCCAATTTAATTTTATATGATGGTCTCCTGATACAGCATTTAACAAAGGGTTGTCCAATAAAAATACATGATGGTCATTTTTGACCTTGTATTTGGTCAAAATTGTAACACCTTAATTATAAGATAAAAGAACTACTGCTCCGTTCGCTATTTTTCGTTTGTTAATAACAATCTTCATAGTTATCATAAAGATCAATTCTATAAATTAGTCGTGGTACATACTAGCTAAATAAACACCGAAGAACCTGCAACTAGGAAACACAACACTTAAAAGTGTAACATTTTTTTTTTTAAACAATCGTATCGTATATAAAAAGGGGTTCATATATGTGCAGTTACAAATGTTACGTGATGTTGAATGCATCTCTTTGAAAAAAAGTAACGATTTTAGTCATTATAATTCATTGATATTTAGAAAATTAGTCTCTTCTATAGTGCACGTAAAAATTCGTACAGTTTGTTACACATTTGATTCTCTCCTTTATTATAACTATCATTATCATTAATTTTTTAAACGACCATCTTAGTATTTGTTTAGAAAAATTAGAGGTAGCGAAATGGACGGGCGAGTTGATTTGGGTAATTGAGTTAAAACGGGTTTGAATTATAATGGGTGTGGGTCATATGGGTCAAAACGAGCTTACATAAAAAGAAAATTATGACTTAGTTTTTAGTTTCAATTTGAATTTATTAGCTTATTATATCAATTAACTTTAAAAAATTAAAAATAAAATTACAAACGAATATAATTACCATGCATTAAAAATAATGAAATTTGCAAAAGAATATGTAAAATTTATAAAGAATCAATATTATTTTTAATTACTTGCGTTTGTTATTGCTTACATATTTTATCATTGTTATTAAATAGTGTGGTAGTAGGGTGGTATATGGTTAACTGTTCGAAAATAATGAAATTTAAGTTTATCCATCCATTTACCTATTGTACTCGAAGTGTGAAAGATAGACATCCAGTATAACTCATTTGGAGAGAAGAAAAAAAAAAGAAAAAAAGTCCAGTACAATTCAATATTCAATAAAAAATAATTTATTAAAATTCATTTTTAAAGATTTGGACTAATATTATCAACTTAAAAAAAACCAATACGTTGTACTTATTTCATGAATTCCAATTATTTACAAATTTAAATTAGGCACATCTATTATGTCCTTTTTTTCGCCTCTTTTCATTTCATACACCCTTTTCAAGCCATACAAATGTACTTCTGTACTTGTATTATTTCAAAAATATTTACCATTACGGTTTAAAATTTTCCTTAACTTTTCAATCATAAATTTTTTTCAGCTACAAGGTAAGTTAATCAATCACCATTTTGTGAACCTTATGTTACATCTCAATCGTACTGATTTCACCTCTTGTATATACCAACTTCATTTTTTGCACCCTACAATATAAATATAACAAATTGGTGTGGGCCAGTATGAATGTTATTGTTCATAGTATAGGAAATGGTAATGTAATTTCACATATTTATTTTTCATTTTATGCGGTTGTGCTAAAGGTGTAATGAATTAAATGATTAATGATTTAGGTTGTGGACCGTGGGCCCAAATGTGTCCAAAATACCTCTTGTTATAAGCCTAATAATTAAATGTCCATTGGTCTATTTGTGATTTTTGATGGTGGGATGTTTTTCCAAAAGAATTGGTATCGGGGAACTTGTGACCATAAATTGTCTACTTCTATAACTGAAAAGGACCTCAACCCGAAAAGAAAGGAACCGTGAAAGATATAGTATTATAGTCTTTTAACACCTTTTACATTTCAACTCGTTCAGAGTTTAGATTAGATTTCACTCTATAATCGATTGGTGATAAAGAGAACTTGGACTTATATACAAGCTTTGATTTCTTTGTTTTTTTCAATGTGGAACTTGAGTTTGCACCCAACAATCCTTCCTTTCAGTGATGTACAAACCCCCAAGATCAAGCCTTATCTACCGGGATCATTGACAAGAGCTCCCTTTCGATGATATTATATTCTCAAGATCAAGCCTTATTATTCTCGGCAGCTGAAACGAGACTAGACGATCACAGGGATCATCAACTGTAGTCGAGAATTGCCAAGGATATTGTCCACATCAACATGGGTTACAACTGTAGCTCTGATACCAAATGTCAAGACCTTTTTTAGCTCAACTTGTTCAAACCAATATATAATCTCAAATGAGGTTCCACTCTAAAACCAACTAGTGATAGAAGAGTAGTTCATGAACTTATATACAAGCTTTGGTTTCTTTCTTTTTTCAATATGGAACTTGCATTTACACCGAATATAATTTATATGATAACACGATGAGCTTAAGGTTAACTATTCTTAACACTAGTGTAAGTGTGTAACACTATGGCCACTCATGTGTATTGACATGTGTAGTCGATCTCATGACCAACTTGGAAGTGATAAAAAAAAAAGAGAATATATAGAAATGCTATTGATGGATGATTCTAATGACGAAAAAAGATAAAGTGCTTGTCGTACTTTTGTATTTTATTTATTACATATATGCTTGTACTTTGAAAATCATATTAATAAAGTAGTTGATGATGGCTAGTTTTTTTTTTATTGTTTTTCATGTTGGTAGTTACAAAGTAGAATTTTGTAAAACTCTTACCAAGTTTGAGGTTTAATTTGGTATACATTGAGCAATGAGGGTCAATAATACATTTATTAATCAACTTCCTCTTTTTTTAGTGTTAGAAGTTATGAATTTGATTGATAATGTACAGTGAGAACGATAAATACATGATTTTATCATCAAATTCATATTTATAAACAAGAATTTTGCAAGAACTGTTTACAAGTTCCTTATAATCTCGTTAATCTCGTATTTGAAGGATTTAATTTGTAGGTAAAAGTTTCGGGCTTTTTTCTGTTCAATAAATGGGTTATCTAGAAACACAAGTGGAGTTGTTTGGATGGGGCGATTCAAATGTTCAATATTGGACTTCAAAAGAATGGATCAATATATCAACCCAATGATTTTAGCCTTGTAGGTCCACTTTTAAAATAAGATAGTATCCAAATTATCATCAGA
The DNA here is from genome assembly GCA_963921325.1 of Logfia minima. Lineage (NCBI taxonomy): Eukaryota > Viridiplantae > Streptophyta > Magnoliopsida > Asterales > Asteraceae > Logfia > Logfia minima. The sequence goes on from OY992775.1 coordinate 817,655, forward strand.
TTATTTTGAATAATGAAAGCTTATATCTTAGCCTCTTAGGGCTACAATTTATGTTGAACTTGAAACCATTAAATATGTAAGGTTATGATAAATATCATCACATCTTTATTAAACGCACATCGTAATTTTACAATTCCCAATCCGAGGAAATTTACACGTACTATTGAAATCGGTAAAACGTTCTCGTTTGATCTACTTAGAGGTAAGGAGACTAGGGCACAAGAATACGGGTCACAAAGTATGTAGTAGGAAAATACGTCAAGAAGGGTTGGATTGGCACATTTATTATTTTTGATGCATACACCACGAAATCACTCTGTTAATGTGTACAACACACCTTTATGCATATATATCTTGTGGTTTATGTATCGAAAAATTTGATGTAAGAATTAGTGTCCATATATTTGAATTATAAGTTAGTGTTCGAAATGAAATAATTGAAAGGTTGTAAGTTTTGGTACATTTTAGGCGACTTCCATGTCGTTTGACACAATTTATCATTTTATATTTACACATTTAACTTGCTATCGATAAAACGATATTTAACCAAAACTTACCACTTTCTTTTCATTAAGTTACAATACAAAACCTATTAATTTCTATCAATATGAATACATGTACTTTGGGTTTTACTATAATTGGATATATGAATATGAATATGAATATGAATATGAATATGAATGATATGATATGATGTTGTGTGAAATAGAATTACTTTTCCACATGATGTGTATATGATACAAAGATTGTACAACTCAAAAACCCTAATAAACCGGAACACCTTTTCCCATTGTCTCTTGCATATAAAACATGCCAACCAACAATCATGTTGTTTTATACTCCCAAAACAAGAAAGAATAATCCTTCTTCTTTTCAACCACAAATCCTTTTTTGAGGCATGGAGCATCAGATTTTAGGATCCCATTTTGATTTGATTTTGATTTTGATTTTGATTTTACCAAACCACAATTTGCAACCCCCCTTTTCTTTTTTCACATTATATAAATAGAAATGTTGTTAATTAGGAGTATAACTAAAGATATATGATTTATTAGAAGTTATTACAATGTGATTTTCTTATGTCACTTTAACTATCGAAATCATGCATCTTGTACGTTAAAGAATATGTTGAGTGAGCTAACGCGGCCACCGTGGTCTACCTAAAATGGTGGTGTGATGACTCGGGCACCAAGGTGGTGACGAGTGTGGTGAAGCAAAGGTGGTAGTTGAGATGATCAATTACTATTTTGATTGGCTAATAAATTTTTATATTATATTTAAAATTAATTCATTTAAAGTTCAATGATAGTGAATATATACGGTTCAATGTTAAAATGAAATCACATATGATTTGAATGGAATCCAATAACAATACTTCGACTTGTTTAATAGAAACTCTTATAATATTTACATGCCGATTAGACATACGTGGAAGGTGCATGTATCCAAACCTAAAATGATGCATTTCATTCATGATATATAATTCAAATAGTATATGTCAACTTGTATTTTCAATATAGTTTTTTTGACATTGAATGCTTCAAATGGCACGAACTACTTTATTAAACGACTTTTATTGTACTAAATGATAATATAAATAATCTTTTTATATTTAGTAAATGGATTTGATTCTATTCGGTAATGGGAGATTAAGCACTTAAATTAATGGCTGACTTTTGTTCGACGCTTCAAATCATATTTCAAATCTTCATTATCTAATAAAAACTTCACTTTATATTTACGTGCGTACGTACAATCAGAATCACTATTCAATAATATATATTTTTTAAATATTAGCATTTTTTAACGTGTTACTGTCATAATATTCAGCAAAATATAATATTTTATTATAAAATATAATTGGATAGCAATTATATCTTATATTTGTTTTTCACTACTAATTACATATTATATGGTGAGCAAAGAATTCGAAATTTAAAACACAATGGTAAAAGGTCAAAAAGATAAATGTATACTCCAAAATCGAAATTAGACAAGCTAAATATGAAAAAAAAAAAAAAAAAAAAAATCTTAATGTTTCTCAAAATAAATATTACCGCCAATGTAGTATATATTGAAATACAATATTATCAATTTACAAGAATTGGTAAACATTGTTATTTTAGTCATTTCATATATAATGAGTAATGACAAATCCATCGACCTTTTAATAAATTTATCAAAATTATGCATTACTAGTGTGTATTACAAGTTCTTAATACACAATTTAGCCAATTTATCAAAAAGTTTAGTAAAAATAAAACACTCTTTCATAATTTATAAGGTTGCACACCCGTCTCGACCCAATATCATTGTTTAACTAATCGGCCCTCGGGAGTTGGCATTGATTTGTCAAGTAGTATTTACTAATGAGTAAAAAACCAGTTCGCCTGTTCCGATCAAACTGGTTGAACCGAGATTTCGAGGAAAACCAACCCAATATTAACCGGTTTTTAGCCAAATATAACTTGGTCAACGACCGACGATCTGATCGAAACCGGCCGGTTGGACTGGTTTTTTGAGTAAGGTTGTATCGGTTTTGACCGTTTGACTTTTTTTATTGAATTTGTGTATTTTTTCAAGATCTATTCGTTGGCAAATCGCCAAAAGCGATTTGTCCCAAAAATATTTTAAAATTTGATCTTATTAACCTTCAATTTTGACAATATACATTTATTTTAACTTTTAAATTGATTTTGACCACTCATAAGTTACATATATACAATTGCATCATAGTATAATTGCGATGTATGTATCAATTTTAATATTGTAAATATCACCATTCTTATTTTAATCGATGAAACTTGAAATTTTTTCATTTAACGAACAAAAATATAAACCGAAACAAACTAATAAAAAGAGTGTATCACTATTCCTTGGTGACTATATTTAATTTTCTAGATTCGATATTGATGATAATAACTCATTTCTCTCATTTTCCAAAATTCATATAGTAATAACAATATATGTTATTATGTAATTAATAATTAGTTAATTACTAATTAAAAAGATAATCAACACGCAAAATTTATTAAAGAGATTGTTTTGATTTATTTTAGCAACAATTTTTAGATTTACTTTATAATTAGGACTTCATTAACTAAAAATTAAGTTTTGATTAGTTAAATATTCCATAAACAGATCTTGAAGTATTTTCAGTTCTCCCTTAGGTGGAGGTTCAATGTATCCAACAAAATTATTGAATAAATTAATAACAACTATTATAGGTAAAAGAAAGAATTTGAATAGATTATTGAAGTATTTATATAAAACATATATATTTATATTTGATTATCGCTTACAAGTAAATAAAAACTTGAATGAGAATGATATTCTTTATAGTAAAAAATTGTGTCGCTCATTTGCATAATCGACTGAGGCTGAATTTCCTAATTTATTTCTATCTGCTGACTGAATTTTTGGTAAGATATTATAATTGGTTTGGTTACCCTTTTTTATAGATATTTTTTGGTTTTCAAACAATTCATTTTGCATATTTATTTTACATTGACTTGTGAATAATTATTTAGTTTCAGTTTATGATAGAATTTTAATATAAATTTTTTTAATTTCAACCTTTTTACATGACAATTAAAACTCTTAATATATTATACGTAAGTGATAACTCAATGTAATTATCTTCATTTTATGAGAACTCCGATTACATTTAAAGTTTAATCTACTTATCATGAATATGTGTTATGTAATATCGAAATTGCTTATAAACTCATAAATACGTGAACATAACACACACATATATATATATATATATACAACTCAATTTTCATCATTCTATGAAGGAAATTTGAGAAAATATCCATATACACAGATTTAATCATTTGATGCATTAATTTGTGAATAGGAACATTTACTTTTTATTACTTTTAAAATTGTTATAGTTTTCAGTCACATACCGTCAAACACTAAAAAGAAACTAAGTGAATATTAGAGGTACGTCGGTCTTTTTCAATCTTCAATAAATAAATAAGATACGAAAAAAATAACAATATTTTATAAGAGTTTAAGATTAAAATATATGATAATTAAATGATATTATTTAATTCTCGTTTTATGTTTCAAAATAAGCCCGTACAGACTGTATATTCTTTTTGGTTAGTAATCGCTATCTCCACAAATGTGCTTTTTGATTTCTTAACTACTCCATAAAATGTCATATTTGTAATAATATAACTGAATATTTTTGTTTATTTCTCTATCAGCCCGCAATCAGGATTAGTTACATAATAAACCGAGTTCCATATATTATATCCCTACTACTTAATTGTATTATTTCAACTAATAAACACCCAACTCATCGTGAAAATAGATGATCTAGCTCCAACTAAAATTGCTTTGATACTCGATTTTTCGAAAAGCTAGTTTGTTACCTACCCAAAAAACAATGTCAGCACCCATTATTTAAATAGATTATATTAAGATTATATTAAGATTACATTAAAATAAATACTGACATTGACGCATTAAAATTCTAGGTATTAGTCAACCGCGATACAACCAAAAAATTGTAATTGTTGATTGCAATGAATTTAGTTTGTGACTTAACTAAGTTATATTTACTGTTATACATTATGGTTATAAGTTAAAAAATAATAAATATTGATTTTACTATAACTGAAGTTGAAGCTAAAAGATTATAGTTGAAGTTTATTTTGTTATAGGGATAATTGATTCGTGATGCGTTAAACTTTAACTTTTTTCTATTGTATGGAGTAAACTTTTAAAAGTTCTATTGTATAATGTAAACCTGCTAAAATCTCTATTGTATGTTGTGTGTCGTTTGAAACCGGGAATTGGATGATGTGTAACCGGTTATGCTTATTTGGCAGGTAAGTCAGGGTCCACGTAGACGGTCACGTCAATATTGATAATTGATTCGTGATGCGCTAAACTTTAACTTTTTTTCTATTGTATGGGGTCAACTTTTAAAAGTTCTATTGTATGATGTAAACCTACTAAAATCTCTATTGTATGCCGTGTGTCATTTGAAATGGGGAATTGGATGACGTGTAACCGGGAATTTGTGTTCGTGCTTTTGGTGCAGACATCTCGAATTTTTGGGTGTGATGGTGCACAATTGGATCTTATCAATTGAAAATATTATAAAAGATCTTATTTTGGATCGAAGGTATTAAATTCCATGAATTTTTTATGAATACTAATCTGTTTTTTTTTTTTTTTTTTTTTTTGTAGTTATATAGTTCACTTCAAATCATTTCAGTTCTAGCAATCAAATTAGTAATCTTTTCCTTATACAAAATATCTAGCAATCAAAAAAATAAATAATTATAAGAAGAAAATGACAGACAAGCAATTCAAGTCGAGCATTAATAAATTTTCATGAGCTTCTGTTCTTGACAAAATCATTAAAGGTAACATCAATACAAGTCGGGTAAAACGGGTCTAAAACTGGGTTTTAGATGAACATACAATAGAGGTTTTAGAAAATTTACATCATACAATAGAACTTTTAAAAGTTTATCGCATACAACAGAAAAAAAGTTAAAGTTTAACGCATAATAAATCAATTATTCAAAAGGTGACGTATTATGCCACGTAGTATGAAAACTGACGTATTAACATTTTTTACCGGCTACCTGTTATTCAAGTGACAAAGAACATACAATAGAAGTTTTAAAAGGTTTAAATCATACAATAGAACTTTTAAAAGTTTAACCCATACAATAGAAAAAAGTTAAAGTTTAGCGCATCACGAATCAATTATCCCTTTGTTATAAGTGTTTGATAAAATAAATGGCGTTAAAAGATGTTTGACATTAATAGACAAAAAAAATATAATATATAATATATAATTTATAATAAATATTTATATATTTATATAATTTTTCATTTTATAATATATAAAGTTATTTTTAAAACGTACTTCTAATAAGGTCTCCACATACAATATACATACAGATGAGAATAGGAAACAGATCTGTAAAAAGGAATCAAAAGGGTGGCCAGCCCACCTCACCTGCTCAAGATATGGTAAGTGCACATGATTTCACAACTTACATCACCTGTATCTCTTCTAAGGATTTTTGTGGCTCCCACCACTTTCAATCCCTATGCTCAATTTTAGTCGCTTCCTCTTTTGTAATGTATTATCTACTTTAGAAAGTTTTAGTACATTTCACTTTACAAACACATAAAATCATCAAGTGTAATTTTTCACAACTTAAATGCAGTATATCAACTCATAACAATAAAAATATTATATACACTAACTTTTTCACTTACTATCTTTTACTTTATAATCCTTATTTTAAAAACAAAAACATTTCATGTTCTTTACACCTAAGAATAATCACTAAAATACATATTTTCTATTAATATACTAAATATACCTTATTATTAGTAGTATAAGCTATTAAACAAATAATTACAAGTTTATATGAAGCTCATTTGAAAAAAGAATTTTCAAAAGTTATAAGTATTCGATATATAAATTTTAAATAGTTAATTTTATTATTATTATTATTATTATTTTATAAAGGTAATTAACTCATACAGCCTATCATAAATATTTATATTATTTTCACGAATATATACACTGTTTTATGAATTTTAAATAGTTATCTTTCAAAATCAACATTAAATGTTCACTATATGATTAACTAAACTATACTTAAAAGGTATCATTAAAATGGATTGTTAACTAATTTATAATAAAATAAATCTATATTAAAGTTATTAAAATGATTTTATAAACAAAAGAAAAAAAAATGAATGCGTGTAAGGTACAAACACCAGTGAAAGATATGGATGATGCATGTAAAATTTGACAAAGAAAATGATAAATTGGTGTTGCATGTTCTTTAATATTGTTACTTCAATAAATATTATAACTCATAACCTGCTTATAGAACCTAAAACAATGCCAATCGATTGTATGGATAATTTGTTATATTAATGTTACGTACTCTAAGAAGATTAGATTTGAGTTTTACCTAAGATTTGATCTCAAAGTTGAATCGATTACTCGAGTAAAATATATTTGTTATATAGAAACCTAGATGACCCGAATTTGATGAGTCAATTGTAACGATTAGTCAGGTTGTCAAAGTTGACAAAATTTATACAATATTAGAATATTTATTATAATCCCGCCGGTATCTGTGAGTGAAAAAAATTTGCGTAACACATTTACCATAGAGTATTGGTTAAGTTATACATAGTTGTAACTTAAATATTACTGTATTAAATATTCAATAAACCCATCATTGAAGCAAATTTACATATCTATATCTATATGTAATACTGTAGTAAGCTAGAACAGACTATAGACTTGGACCATAGGAGATTTTCAAGTCCAAAAACATAGTTGGTAGCATTTTCCTTGTAGACCATACGAGTAAACAGAGGTGATCTTTTCTCTTCACGCTTGAAGAGCCATATTGTATTAAAATAGAATTGCTATTGCTATTTCGTTATGTATATAGAATCCTAATGTAATTATAAACACGTATCAGAATCATTTAAGATCCGGCCATTTCAGTTAGATCGTAAATTAAACATATCGAGTTAATTGTCCACCACGTAATTGTGTATGTTCTTTCCTTTTTGTGCAACTTTGTTTCGTGTGTGGTTAAATCGGGATTGAAGGTTTGTTTCCAAGTATATTATTAAAGAAAAGAGAAAAGAAGTGACAAAAAAAAAATAATGATTTGTGTTCACGAGATTTTCTGTTAGAAAGAAGAGAAAAGAAGTGGAGTGATAATTCTTTCAAATTTTATAATATAACTTTCTTCTTAAAATTTGAAAGATTTGGAGAGATACAAAGATTATGTCTAAACTTTGTATATCTTCCATTCTTTTATTTCAACTTGGGATCACAAAATAAAAAATGAAACTTCTTTTCTCTTCTTTCATTTTTTATCTTTTCTTATACTTTCTATTCTCTTCTTTCGTCGAATAATTTGGAAACGAGCCCTTAAACACCCTTATCTATTTAAACTTCATAAGTAGATGAAAAGTGATCAACTAAAAATTAAAAATGTTTTAATCATTTAAGAAAACTCAAAACATTGGATGGGTAGATCAAACCAAAACTCCTAAAGAATCTTTTTGAATAGAATATATACATCAAGATTTTGGTTGTATTCTTTATTTGATTTTATTGAATTTTAAATTTCCCATTTGCACCCTTACAAACTTTGCCCCTTGCTTGCCTTATAATCCAAAAGAAAATATTAAGAGGTGGGAAAGATCTTTGGATGAAATCTGGTCAGATCTTGCTTTGTGAGTTGTGGATTTTGGTGCCTCTTTCTTTCACATAAAAACTTCAACTTTTTCCATTTCCCACATCAAAAAACCAAAACCCATAAAAAAATTCAATCTTTTTTTGGTAAACTTGTTCTTTTTGTTCATCCACATTAAAACCTTGAATCTTGTTCATACTGTTCATATGGGTGTAGCAGCAGATTCACAGTTTCATGTTCTTGCTGTTGATGATAGCATTATTGATAGAAAACTGATTGAAAGATTGCTCAAAATCTCATCTTTTCAAGGTAATTTTGCACCTTTATTATTTTTTAGTTCAGATGATCGTAGGTTCGTATCTCATCAATGCTTACATAATTTTGCAGTTACGACTGTTGATTCCGGAAGTAAAGCTTTAGAATTTCTGGGATTACATGAAGGTGAAGAAGTGAATGCAAATCAAACATCTGTTTCTCCAAATAGTAATATTAATCAGGTAAATAAATAAATCTGAAATGACTTTTATGGTTGATTAACTTTTATGTTTATTTACTTGGAATGATCGAATGACTTTGAACTAACTTTTGTAACGGTTTTGCAGGAAGTGGAAGTGAATCTGATAATTACTGACTATTGTATGCCAGGAATGACAGGCTATGATTTGCTCAAGAAACTTAAGGTATGATTCTATTTGACCATTTTTATATGTTTCAAGTTAATTTAGTTTGATTTGATTGGTTATTGGTTTTTTCAGATGAAAGTGAAAACTATATAATACCGGTGTAGGCTTGTAGTAGCATCCTCCAATTTATTTCAAAAATGTGAAAGTCAATTGAAAAGTTATAATTTTTTACACATGATATGCATATACGTGCACACAAGTAGGACAACGGTTGACACTATATAGATGATTCACTGTGATTAAACTTCATAAACTCCCGTTGATACTATATAGATGATCCACTGTGATAAAACTTCATAAACTCTAGCTAATTGATTCAGTTCGATATTATAAATCTTAAACCTAGTAACACTATACAGTTTTCAGCTCTAAACAATTTAGACATACGTTAAAAAGTTATTACATGCATCCAGATAAAGCTATAAAAAAATGTGAAGTCTCTAATTGATTAATCGATAAAAGTTGGGTCGCTTGGTCAAATCCGAAGTCTCTTAGGTCTAATTGTTGACTCAAATCAGTTTTGCAAGTTACTCAAATTCATGCTTTAGGTAATTATATATTTTAACAGAATGTGTGTTGAAGAGTCGTATTTGTATTCCAATTTATACAAATTAAAGTTGTTTTTGTGGTTTTATCTAATGTTATATGTACTTATTTATGTTATAGAAATCATCGTCTCTAAAAGATATACCAGTCGTGATTATGTCATCAGAGAACGTTCCTTCAAGGATTAGTAGGTAAAAACTTTAATTTAATCATGTTTTAATCATATTTGTTTGTTAATCTCATTTTCAACAAAAGTTTAATACCTTGTGGACTAACTTACTATCATTTCGACGTATGATAGATGCTTAGAAGAAGGAGCGGAAGAATTTTTCTTGAAACCAGTTAAAATTTCAGATGTACATAAATTAAAACCACATATGATGAGAACGAAAGTCAAAGAAAGCGTTCATGATCAAAATGACCAAGAGTATAATGAAGAACGTAAAGAGCATAACAAAGAACACGAAGAACATAATGTATTAGAAACCTCGGAAGTTGAATCAGAACAACAATCCAATGGGAATAAGAGAAAGTCCATGGAAGAAGAAACTCTCACAATACAAAACAAAGCACAAATTCAGTGGTGGCCATACTGTAGATTTGACTAATTGCCAAATAGCCATTTTTTCTTTTCAATTTTGACTTTTATTTCCTTCTCCCAATTTTGATATTTCATTTAGAATATCTTTGACCCACAGTTTTTTCCTTTTACTTTGGAACAAAAAGCATTCAATGTAAAGAGCAATGAGATATAGTGTTTTAACATTTATACATAGTTTAAAAGCATATAGAGTCTGTAAGTATCAATTAGGTCAACTTTTATTTATTCAAAGTCACTTTTTCACATTTCATTCTACTTCCATGAATAGATGTGATGGCAATGGATCAATCCAGGCTGGGAGCTAATCATGAAGATTATATGTTCATGGAGAAAATGACATGTTGGAGGTCAACTCCGTAGGGGAATTTGACATTTTTTAGTAACTTTGACTTTGACATGCTTTTTATTTATGATCTTCAATTAGATGAGATTTGAATATAAAAATTTAGATGATATTAAACATACTAGTTTAATAAGGAAATATTGGAAATTGTAATAATACATTGAAAATTGTGTCATGTGAGTGTTAACTAATGAATTATGAAAATTTAATTAGTATATTGAGCTTGAGCCAAGAACTTTTCACGTCGTATGAAAGTGATTATGGTGATCATTTCGACCCTTATCAATGGTTTATTATTTTATGTAAATGGATTGAAATTAAAAGAAAATATTATGTACTTTGATTTGACATACTAATTAGAGTATGCGTACATGGTTGGTAGAATATCATTTTCTGGTCATGTAAATGAAATAAGTTAGAAGTAATCACTTTGTTCATTTATGAAGGGTCTCATTTTACTAACTTCGGCATAGGAGTATTCATCAGTTTGATTTTGGATTTTTCAATTTAATTGATTCGGTTATTCGATTTTGAAATTTGTGGAAGCCAAATTGAAAATTGAATTCAGATGTCTAAGCCAAACTGAAAATCGAATTTGAATTCGGTTTAGTTTCGGTTAAAATCGAAAAATCAAAAAAAATAAAATTTAACTTAAAAACCCCTTGAACATACCAAACCACGAAATATGCACGATCATATCATACAAACTAATAAATTTAACAATTATTAAGTGTTACTTCTAATCAAATTCGAGCTCACAAAAGCATAGAACTATCAATGTATGTGAACTTTAAAGTCCAAACAAAAAAATTATTTTTTCACAAATACGTAACAATTAAGTTTTTTTTTAAGTTTTCAAAATGCTAAACTCTTAATATTTTCAACCGAATTCGAAAAATCACGTAGATATTACTATATTTTTTTTTTTTTTTGAAAAGCAAATATATTAATCATGAATTATAACTAGAATAATATTTACGCAATGCAATGATAAAGTTGATGGTGTTAGCCGGTAAGTCAGTGTGGTGGTAGGAGAGGTGAAATTTGTTGTAAGTATTTTGTGTGAAGTATTTTTTTTTTTTTTTATATGTTAGTGTTAATATGGAGTAATAATACAATAAAAAGATATTTGATTTATATATACTAAATTAGTAATAGTTATATATTATTAATGTAAAATAGTATTTTATTAATGAACATGTTATGAGTAAGTAAATTTTTAAGTTAAAAATATTTTATAGATAGTAGAGATCCTCTTCAAATAAAAATTATCAAACAGTTATGACTCACGAGAAATAAACATTATCAGATTCAATTCTCTACCCATGGACTTCGCTTTATTGCTTTTAAGATGTGAGAAATAAATCTTCAATTTTAGCGTTTTCTTTCTATCTATTTCTGATACTATAGATGTAAGCATTCAATAATCACATGATAAATAAATCTATATCGTACATTTCCTTTTCAACCTATATCATTTATTTTATTGTAACTTCGCAAAAATGGTCTTATAATTGATTGATAGCTATGAAAGGGATTATGGTTTATCGATATGTGGAGCTCATCAATCAAGTGATTTTAAATTCAAACCTTGTAGAAAATATGTCTATATATGTGTCATGTACATAATATATGCGGGATATGATAGTTTTAGAATCGTTTTTCTAAAAGAAAAATAAATTAACTAATATTTTCAAATTTTCATATGTTGAGTGTATTTTTATAATAAAAAGTGAAGATATATTATAGATAATAAAGATATATTTATTAATTTGAATTCGGATTAATTGAATTTGAAAAGTTCAAAACCAAAAAGTTAAATATTAAATTTGATTTCAATTTTAATAGATTGGAAAATCATTTTTTGAATTCCATTTGATTTTAAATAAGTTTTGATTCGATACGATATTTAAATTTAAAAATTTCCAACTAAACATTGAACATTGAACACGGACACTACCTTACTAAGGAAACAAAACATGTTCCATCATTTTATGAACTAATACTTGGGCTTGAGGCCCATGCGTACGTAGATCAGCTCAAATATTATCCTTCAAAACATGAACTTTTACGATTCATAAAACCGTAATAACACGAGTTAGAGTTTGTTAAATATTAGTTTAATACGATGTATATAAATGTTACATTTAAAGTAGTAAATTATTTCATAAAATTATAATAACATATATTATTAAATGAAATGATTTTATATCATAATAATTAATAAAGTAAAATGAATTTATATTGAAATAATTTTAAATTTTTTTTTAGCACGTTTATATTTCAGAATTATGAGAATATAAAAACATCAACAAATACATCAGGTGAAGCCACATAAGCTTCAAAACCTACCTTATAATGTAGCATATCAGCTTCATGATGTCACCAATACATCAGCAAATACACCAGGTTAAACCGCATCAACTTCAAAACCTACTTTATAGTGTGACATATCAATTTCATAATGTCAATTAATTTTCTTTCCGGTAGATAGAATAGATAGTCTAAATTGTTGATTATACTCTTTTATTTCAACTGATAATATAAGGAGAAGAAAAGTTAAGAATGCATGTGTAAAAAGCAGAAGTCTCAAGATAGTGAACCTAAATTGGATAGAATCAGAGAACCATAGAAAATACACTATATATTACTTAACGATGATTAGGTATATAGACAAAAGTTCATTAAAGTATTATATTTTTTGAAATTATGGGAGTACAAATTTCAACCGCTAATTTTTGTCAAAATAACAGAACTCTCACATTTTTAAGAAATAAATATCTAAAAAACGGTTAGTTAAAAAATTATAAAAATTGCACAATAAAAATCAACATTTTTTCCATTTCGATTAAAGATTTCACATGACATACTTTCGCCATTTTTTATTTTTTTTTCACTTTTTTGTGGGTTTTGAAATTTGGTAATACATGTATTATAAATAAATAACACATGTGTTACCGGCGACCATCACATGTATTACCACCAACTATCGCTTGTAACACATGTGATAGTCGTTGATAACACACGTGATAGCCGCGAATAACACGTTTGTTAGTCAATCGTAATACATGTGTTAAACAACAAAAAATAAAGAATATTATTCGTCGAAAGTATACCTTATGAGATGTGTAATCGAAGAAAAATAATTTGCTGATTTTTATAGTATAACTTTTATTATTTTTTGACTTACCATTTTTAAGATATTTAATTTTGAAAAACGTGAGAAAAATAGAATTTTCTTCAAATAGTACAATTCTATCGGTACTCTATTTTTTTAAAAAAATTTATATTTTAATAAACTCTCCTTTAAATATATTTTTACGATAATATTAATATTTAAAATTTGTGACACGTATTCGCACCGATCGTTTGCATGGACCTATTAGTGCCGAGAACTAACTTATTGCATTCTTTTTTCTTTTTGGCCTATCAAGAATCGTTTAAGGGGTGAAATAAACATTTTCTCCATTTCCAAACATGCATTAAAATACTTTTTTTATTCTTTTTCATATAAATAAATATATTTTATAAAGGGTTTATATTACTACTTAAAGTTATATCTTATTGGTCGAAGATTTAAATTAATCCTCTACAAGAAATTTTGAGTGTTATATCTTATTGGTGAAAGATCTAAATTAATTCCCTACAAGAAATTTTGAGCGTTTGAACTTTTAATTTTAGCAATTTAAAATCCTCTAAATGAGTAATTATTGATTGCCAACAAAAATATAATATAAATTATTAAAAAAGTACTACATTTTCATAGAGGTCTTCTTAAATAGCTTTTTGAAAAAAAAATCCTCAATCATGAACTTCAACTCCAACCACAATCACCAACTCTAATTAATTGTTATCAAATATACTTTTAAAGTTGTTAAAGAAACTAGAATACCGAATGTTCAACCCTTATTATTTATAGATAATATCATAAATGCAAAAATCATTTGTATAACTTAGAACGAACAATATTGGGTAAATCATGGAACTTATTTGACATCAACTGAAAACATTAATTTCTACCTAAAGCAAACTTCATAAGTAAACCCCTATTATATTCACAAACCAATGTTAAATTATACGCTATCTTAGAGGTGTAAGACGAGTTAAATCGAGTTCGAGTTTGACTAAGTTCAAGTTCAACTCGTTTAGATTTAAAGATCTCAAGCTTAACTCGTTTATTATTAGATTTATAATTACATATATTATTATCTAATTTTTAAATAATATATATATATATTATATTCCGATGTAACTTTTAACTATGTATAATGAGATACTATTATCATTATTATTTTAAGTATCATATTTATATAAGCACTTTTAAGAAGTTTGAACTCGAGATCTTTTATTAAATAAGTTCAAAAACATGATCAAGCTCGATCGGAGATTATTTAAATTCAGTTTGAATCGAGCTTTTAACAAGTCGAGCTCGACTATCGTTTTACACCTCCACACAAAATAACTCAACGATGTTTATGATTTTTAATAGCAAGACTAAAATTGAAAAGAATAATATTTTGAGCAATAAAGCCAAACTTACGCAATACTTGAGGGACTATCTTTGTAAAGCAATAAACTATTTATTAATTTATATTTTACAGAATTATTATCTCAAAGATAACGCCAAAACAGACGAACGTAAAACCCTTTCCCTCTTTATTTTTTTCTTCTTCAATTCAATTTGATTCCCAAAGTTTTTGTCAACAAAAGATCAATACAAATAAATCCAGTTCCATTGAAAAGATACTCATTACTGAGGTAATCTGATCGATTTGAGTTGAAATATTACATTAATTTGATATATTGTCGGTGATTTGTGTTTTGATCGCATGCAAAATAACAACTATATCTTCATATTTCTTCTTATCTACATATATTTATTTCATTGATCATATCAATTATTATTAATATATGATTGTCATAGAAGCTTATTCATTCTAATTAATGCTGTTGTGAATTTATGTTTGTTTACTTAAATTATTGCTACAGATCATCAAACCCTAGGGTTTGAATGTGTATCTATATAATTTCTACTATTGCAATGTTTTGGTTGTATTATTAATATTAATAATACAATACAAACAATTAGTTGTATCTATAGTTTAAAGTGTATTAATTTGGTTCTCAAAGTTTATATTAATCTGCTCTTTTTTTTTTTTTTTTTCAGGCATTAATTGGAAAAGATGTCTAGTGGAGAGGTAAAAAAGGTTTCACCTCAAGATTTACAACTGGTATGATTTTGAGCTTAAAAAATGGTTCATTTTTTATACTGTTTTTTTTTTTTTTTTTGGATTTAATTTAAGCTTCTTTGTTGATCACTTGTTTGATACATATCTGATTGTGATTATAATGTTGTGTGTTCTATGTTATTGTCTAAACAATTGTTCTTCATTGTTCCAACGATAATGCTTGTGGTTTGTGATTGATTAGTTAGAAAAGTTGATTGAGTTTTGAGTAAGAATAGTATGCTAAGTGCTAACGAAGATATTCTACTAGAAATCCTTTATAATGAATAGAAAGAAAGAATAACATATAGCAAATCATTTACTTGACTTGTGTAATCTAAGCCCATATGGCTGTTGGCAACTTGTTCTTATGAGTTTTTTAAAGACAAGTAAGATGAGTATCTGACCTAATTAATGAAAAGTATCCTTTGTTTCTCTGTAGCATACGTGACCTATTGAGTGTTTTTTATTAGCAGTACAGTGAGTAATATTCATTTTTGGTTTGTTTCTGTTCAGGTACAAAATCTTATAGAAAGGTGTCTGCAGCTTTATATGACTCAGAAGGAAGTTGTTAGTACACTACTACATCAAGCAAAAATAGAACCTAGTTTTACTGAACTTGGTAAGATTCAAAACCGATACTTTATCCTTGTATAAGTTTTAGCTATTGAGAGAGTAATGCATTGGCATAATTCTGTTGATTATGTGATGTGACACATTTGTTATCTTTCAGTTTGGCAAAAGCTTGAAGAAGAAAATCAAGATTTTTTCAAAGCTTATCACCTGAGGTTGATTTTGAAGGATCAAATAATAAGATTTAATAAATTGCTCCAGACACAAGCTGAGTTGATGAGTCAGATACCACCCCCTACTGCAGCAGCTTCAGTTCCTAGCCCAAATGGATCTCAGGTTCCTTTATGTAAGAGAGCCATCACTGTGAACGCAATTGTTATAGACATTATTGCCCGCTTAAGAAAAATATCTAATTGAAGTTTTCAATTTATACTGCTGACTATATTGCCATATTGGTCAAATGCTCATATATAAGTGTAGAAAGATGTGCGGGTTGGGTAAACATAAAATTCAGATTGAAACAGTTGTTTTTAGCACGAGTTGAACCGTGTCAGGTCAGGCTGGGTTGACCCTGTAAACATTATTTTGCCCATTTATACTTTTATAGAGATCTTTAAGAACAAATCAAGTGTTAATTAGGTTACAAAACCATTAATATTAGGAGGTTGTATGCTTGTATTTTAAAAATATACGTTGGACGACTTACAACCCATTTGAATTTTTAGCTGTTATGTTTATTTGACCCATTTGAGACAAATGACAACTCAAATTGACACATTCAGAAGTGGGTTGAAATTGCTACCTTTACTCATACAATATCTTTGTTTTACAGTGCACCCAAATCCTTCAGGCTATGCCCAAGATAATACAAGACAAGCTATGAAACTAGAGAACATGCATCAGTCAGCGGTGGCTAATCCTAGCGGATTCACTAACGGTGGGACATCAGTTCACCCGAACATGCAATCTGGTGTTGGTATGTCCGGTTTGTCTGTAAGGAATGATGTTCCATCAAGCCTCTTAATGGCTCATAATTCAAATATGGGACTTATGCAAGGAATGAATGGTGACAGAATGATTAAACCGGAATCTCGTTATGCTGAAGAACCTTCTTTTATGTACAATGCTTCAAATAGTATTCTTGGAAGTCACCCCGCAATGACAGATGCACCTATTCCTTCCTTTATTGGAGAAGTATCAAATCCAAAACCCGTGAATGAACCAATTGTAGATCCGGATACATCATCATTTGGATTTTTAGGCCAGATCCCTAGAAACTTCAGTCTTTCAGATTTGACGGCGGACTTCTCTATTAGTTCAGGTTTCTCTCTTTCTCTCTCTCTCTGCTGTGCGCGAATAGTGGCTTTACTGCTTGTTTGTTGTTACCATTGGAATTGGATAAAACGGGCCGACCAACCTGAACAACTTCCACTCATGTTTAATAGAAATTTTGTGTTAATTATTATTACGAAAATATCTCATTACAATAACAGTCTAACTATTTATTTAAAACAGGTTAGTAGGTTGTATGCGTCAAAACTATACCGTGAACCTGTTCATAAGTAATTGGTCGAAATTGATCCGTTCAGAGGTAAATGGGTGGAAATTTCCAGCTCTAAATTGACATGTACATTTTGTTTCAGATATACTTGACAACTATTCTAGGTCACCTTACTTACCAGCAGATACAGACTTCTTGAATCCTAATGTCAACGGAGACATACAAGGTAGGATTTTTTTGGCATTTGATAAAATATTTTTTGAATCACGGAGTGGGTATTGATATGTGTGTCCTGGCCTGTCAGGAGATAGTAAAAGGTTGGACACTATATCAGAAGGCTTGAGTTATGAAGGGTTTGGCAGTGATTGATTTAGTGTTACTCATGGTACTATTTCCTGCCATTAAATATCAACTGTATGAATAAACTGATGAAGTGTGCCATGGGTTCCTAAAGTTTTGCCTGTGTTGGCTAAAAAGACTAATAATTTGGGGCAAATCTTGTGTATGAAATTAATTTTATTAAGAGCATGATCAAAATATTCAGGGTAAGAAAAGTTGATACCTCATATTTCTGTTCATTTTTCTCATGTTGGGACAACTATTTTTACCGTAGTTGCTTGAACACGGTTAGCAAAAGGTGCATACATGTCCGAATTTCTCAGCTGCACATAGAAGTGTCAAATGGGGCACAGTTGGGTAACAACTTAAAATTGGGTATTTTTTGTCTGATCAGATAACCTTTTTATCCAAGACTTATGGTTTCTTAGAAACAGTTAGTGTCAAATATGATCATAGAAATTATATTATTTCAATAATAATCTAGTTTCTGGATTAAATGATTTAGGATGTTTTGTTTTATGCATTAAAAAATACACTTTGGTCAAATATCAACCCGGTGCATTTTAACGAATATTTAGACCCCTTTGACTAATTAGATAAAAAGCCTAACCCGAACCAACCCATTCATTAGTAAATAGTAAATGGGTCAAAATGACCACTTCTAATTCTACACCAAATAAATGTTTACAATTGAAAACATCAGGGATAACTGAATTTTGTGTATTACTATTAGTGTTATTGGATGCTTTTTACAACCACCTTGTTGGTTTCGTTCTTCTTGCTGCAGGTAGGCATTCAGGCCAAGTAGACAGAACTTTTGGTAAATAACTTCATGCATCTGAACTATCAAATAATGATTTGATGGTGGTTGTATCTGGTGAGGTATAAATATAGTCATGGGGTAGGCCTGTGCTTTTTTCTTTTGGTTTAGATTGCAATATTTTTGCTGGTTCTGTTTTTTTTCGTTGTTTTGTTTTAAATAGTTTTCATGATTTGCTATTTATAGGATTTTGGTTTGGTTTGGTTTGGTTTTGACCTTTTAAATATTAGATGTGAATGATCCAGGACTTGGATTTTGTTTATAATTGTAATTACTTTTTGTGCCATCAAAATTGTAATCCACATTGGGATGAATGACATAAGGATTATGTTGTCAATGAAAGAATGGGACTAGTTGGACTCAAATGTAAAATGCTTTCAGCTTTTTCCCATTGTATATTTGTATGATCTTATCACTTAACCTAAGCTACTTGCATTTTATGCAGTTGTAACACAATATAATAGTAAAATAGCATACATATGTAGTGCAACCATTACTACATATAATTAAACAAATAAGTTCGCGTGTTACATTAAACGATAAAAAATATATATTTTACAATGTGGAAAATACATATATTACAATTTTGGTGTAAATAACCCTTTGTTTGAATACACTTTATGAGAGAAATCTTAACAAACGAGTTTCTAATAGTATAAGCCCTACAAACGCTCAAGTGACTTGTGGTTTTCACATGATACTAAATGTTGATGTTGATTAATTTGATTAGAGACTCGTCGACAAGTCAAGAACCATGAAATATATAATCTGCACGATGATTTGACAAAAGTTATCATATAATTAACTATAATAAATAACAATAGATTAAGTGCGTTTTATTTTATTTATAACAAAAACTACTGACAATTCATAGTCAAGTTAACTTAACCTATGTCATAGCTGTGTTTTACCAAGTTGAATACGCGTCAATAGAACTTTTGAAAAATACACGTACAATAATAATAAAAAATATAAGGATTAATGTATTTTTCTATCGTTATCCCATTACTATTATTTGGATAAAGTTGTAACCATATAGGTATAAAGAATTTTCCTCAAAATGAACAATTTTATAGACTACCTATTCCTTTTAACAATCACAATAGGAAATGTCAATTATATAGTCTAGATAAGTAATCGTTGCGGAAGAACTGTCCTGAACTAGATAGGGACCTCCCTACCTCGCGACAAGTTAACTAGAAGAATATCAGGGGACTTTTAGGAGGCAGTTAAATTAGTTAATAGTAAGTTCGGTGTTCTCTTGCTTTTGAAACTAACTTGATCCGATTCTTGAATCATCTCATTATGTTACGCAACTCTCATTATAGAGTTAAAGCAAGTTTCGACTCCTCAACCCTATATTATGCTCTACTCATTTTTCGACAAAGACATAATAGCAATTTTCTTACCTAATTAATATTTAGAAGCCTAACTGTAAATTTTGATTAGAAAATTAAAATATATGCAAGGATTGATTTTCTGTAGTTGATCATCATCTAATATATAATGTAAAATTGTAACTTCAATTCATAATTTTTTGGATCACTCAAAATACAAATTATGAATCTATCATAGTTATAAGAATTAATATTTGGTCGTGACGCGATGGACCATGGTCGCGGCACGATGACCCTTAGTCGTGACTCGATGACTGTGCAATCAACAAGTTTGTTTATGATTTATTTCCTTAATTATGCTGTTTATATATGTTTTACTTTGATTCTATGTAAATTCTAGGCCATAAAATTTCATAATGTCATGTTGTTGATCAATACAACATTATTTTATTCAAAAAATTTATTGTACCATGTTAGTATTTACCTAATCGATTATCCATATAAAATTTTATGAAATTAATTGTGTAATGATGTTTTGAAGTAGTAATATGCCACAAGTTTTGGTGTTAGCAATGTAACTCGCAAACATAGATTATTTAATTTTTATTTTTTAAATAGAAGTCGCCAATATCTAAAAAACAATTTCATTAGTAAAACTAACTTCTTTTCCAAAATAATAATGTGTCAATAAAGTTTCAAGGGGTGCAAGTGACACTTTATAAACAGTTTAAGGACCTTTTGTAACTTAATCTGACACAATTTAAGATCTTCAAATTTCCTCGTTTGACGCGCATACGCAAAACGGAGCTAGGTTTTTTGAACGATCGATCTGAAGATTTAAGGGAAAATGGTGAGTTTTTATTTTTATTATTTCATATACAACTGCATTCATCATCTTTTAGTTTTCCCCTATATGATAAAGTTTTGATTTTTGTGTGATCGTATGAAATTAAACTACTTTATGTTCATTTACCTTTTGTGCTATGGTTAATCAACACATTTGTAATGGGTAGTTGGGGGTTTATACAGAACTGAGGAATTTAGGGTTTAGATTAGATGGATAGGTGCTTTTAGTTAGCGGTTTCTGATGATTTAGCAAACTTAAGGTTTTGAAATTGGAGGATTAGGGTTTTTTGATCAGTGGGTTGAAGTGATATTATTATGATTTCTTTTTTATTATGTTTTTGATCTCAATTGTTTTGGTAATACAGAATACTACCAAGTCGAAGCATTTTATATATATTACTAGATATGTGTTTTGATTCGATGACTATAGCCATCTCTAGCCTCAAAGAATTGATTTCATGAAGGACATTATTAATAGTCGTGTGCAATCTTGTATATAATCAAACAAAATTTAGCCGGATTCTTTTAGAAAAGTTACATGATTGCGATTTCTATAATTTGTTCTCAAGTTCTGTTTGCATTTTATATGAGGAATAGAAATCAGCTTATTGTATCTGAAGAACCAAATGTACTAGTTGAAACTTTGAAGCGGATATGAACCGGAAGAATATACAAACTTTTTTCATAATTGTTTAATATGCAAAACATTAACCTAATTTAGCAAAAAAAATTTAGTTATCTTCGTACATTTGACTTGGTCCAAGTTGTTTTAGTTTTATACACTTAGTTAGCTTCACTTTATCAGCATAACTCCGTACCCTAAAATTCTTAGTTATACCCTTGATGCACATGAGAATAAAATATGTGCGCATGTGGTTATGTTTGCATATTTATCGTGTAGTTCTAGATATATCTGCTATATGTTTTGTTACTTTTCTCTTTGCTCAACTTTTTCTCGTTTTGCGGTTGGCTTTTGGTCAGGGCGTTTATGGAGAAGCATCCAGGAGAGAGAAACCCAGAGGACGTCATCATGGGTTAACTCAGCAGAAAAAGCAAGAGATTAAGGAAGCATTTGAGCTTTTTGATACTGATGGCTCTGGTAAGTCTATAAGCCATGATCTTGTTTTTTCTTAGCGAATATGATTTTAACGTGTGTGGTCTGTTCTCTTGTTATTATAGGCACCATTGATGCCAAGGAGTTGAATGTCGCAATGAGGTATGAGCTTCATATAACTTGATAACTAGAGGTGGCAAAATGGTGGGTTGGGTAACGGGTCAAAATGGCTAATTCTGTGTACATGTCGAAGTGGGTTAGATGTGGCTAGGTTGACTAGAAACACTTGATCTTTATTTTTTTTTAAAACTATTATCCTCTTAAAAATTGATTGTAAAAACTATAATATTACATCATGGTACAACTTTTTGAATATATTGATGTTAAAGGTTATATGAACAAGAAGTACACTTACGGAGTTACGGAAACTTTCGACCCTTTACCTTTAGCTATTTTTTTACCTCTTGGAGATATAACATAACCCAATTGATCCATTCTTCAATGAATGGGTCAAAATTGTCACCTCTACATACAGAAATTATCTTATGATATTGCATTATGCAAACAATAACATTCTTAACTTCATTTCAGGGCCCTTGGTTTTGAAATGACGGAGGAGGTAACATCTAAATCTCAATGATTTCCTTTTGTTACGATGTTAGGTGTTTCAATTCGTTATGAATCTGATTCCTGGTAGTCTGTTATTCACTCTCTTGTATAAAACTTGTGCCTTAATTCTATAATTAGACATCCAAGTATTAGTTTTGTTTTGTTTATGACAATCTTGGTCAAGAACTTTCCAGGTGACACAACTGTACTGAAAATTATTGTCATTTACTGTGTGTAATGTATTTCCTTATTCAAATTTGGGCCGTTTATTCATTTAATAATTTGCTGGGATGTTTTATTTTTCGGAATTGGCATCAGGGAAACCAAAGTGATACTCTTTTTTTTTCTTTCAAATTTGGGTTGCCTTATTGTAACCTTGTCAGTATCCTTGTCAGTATTTGGGGTATCGGATATATACATTATTCTTTCAACTTGTCATTTAGTACACGCGTAAATGCCACTTATTCCTTTGTTTCTCAGCAAATTAATCAAATGATAGCGGATGTAGACAAAGATGGCAGTGGTGCTATTGACTTTGATGAATTTGTGTACATGATGACTGCCAAAATTGGTGAGCGGGACAGCAAACAAGAGCTTACAAAAGCTTTCAACATCATTGACCACGATAAAAATGTAACTTTTCTTTTTTATTAATGAGACTTGTTATATTACAATTATTAAAAAATTAGAAACTAGTAACATTTCTGTGCATACAGGGGAAGATATCTGTTTCAGACATTAAGAGTATTGCTAAGGAGTTGGGTGAACATTTTACTGATAAAGAGATCAACGAGATGGTGGAGGAAGCAGATCGTGATCGTAAGTTTATCTACTTTTTATCACTTCATGTTATTTGTTCGTTTACATTTCATTATTTTCAGAGTTAAACTACTAAAATATTTTTTAGTATCAATCTACGGGTCTTTAAATGCAATTTTATATGTATGTTTGGCGTATGATTTGGTTAATCATCATTAAATGGTCATGTATGTGTTTGTAAATCTTCAGGTGATGGAGAAGTTAGTG
This sequence comes from Logfia minima, assembly GCA_963921325.1. Classification (NCBI taxonomy): domain Eukaryota; kingdom Viridiplantae; phylum Streptophyta; class Magnoliopsida; order Asterales; family Asteraceae; genus Logfia; species Logfia minima. The sequence goes on from OY992775.1 coordinate 841,380, forward strand.
CAGAAGAGTTCATGAGAATGATGAAGAAAACTTCGTATGGATATTAGGCAACTTTGGCTTCTGATTTGATCCTATGATGTGTACAATCTCATGTATTAATGCTAAACGACTGATTAGCTGGTTCAGTAAACAACCAATTATATGTTTATTCTTTTTATTTCCACACAATCTGTTTGACTATGTGATCTCCTTTTATATGTGATGATGCAAGTAGGATTGTTGATAGTTTCTTTCAATAGGTGAATTATGTTATGTGTCTTTCAAATATGTTAGTAGAATTGCTTCAGTTTGTTCATATGTAGCAAATTAGTAATGTGCAATGTCAGCTCATAACTAAGGTCAAACCATAGTCTTAGTAATGGCTGCAGTCGATGTGTAGTAATGACTTGGTTGCTATAAGCAACATCTTTTGGCAACCTGATGATGTGATATCAAACGTATGCAAGAGTGTTATGTTGCCTAGAGGTATAAAGGAAGTCGAGTTGAGCTTGAGTTAAGACTCAAGCTTAAGTTAATCTAGCTTGAGCCAAACTTGAGCTTATGATGCCACAAATTTTTTTCATAATGTTTTTTTTTTTTTTCTTTTTAAAGTAAGGTATATTGTTTTATGGTGTAAATCTAACACAAATAATGAATTAATCATTTAAAAATATCGGTTTTATACTCCTTTTGCACAAACAGTATATTTGCTGTGAGATTAATGAAAGGAATAATAATTTTTTCTAAACAAATGAGTAGATGATTATTTTCTAAGACAATCAAATATTCAAAATGCATGTGGCAGTTTTTTATAATATGGAGTTGACGTTCTTACCATCTTTGTTGACTTTTACATTTGAAAAGTCAAAAGTATTTTTGGCAATTAAAGGCGATTCCCACGATGCTACTAGCTATTATTAGTAGAAGAGATATCATATTTTTTACCTTGTTTATTCGAAACTCTGTATAATTCATCTTACTTTGTGCTTATTAAGAGTATTTGAAAGACACGATTAACAAAAACAAAATGTTTTCGTTAAATAATGTTTCCAATTTAATGTTATTTTATAATTTTGAACAAAAAAAAATCATTTTATAACTTGGGTTTTATATCGACTCTAACGTCAGGCTTCATCGGTAAGGTAAGAAAGCAACGCAGCTCCAACATCGAATCGGGCAATTCCTCTCCCTATTAAATAACCTCTCACATTTGTTCGAGTGTAATTCTTCCTTTATGATTCAAGTTTTCTCGGTCACGTCACAATGCTCACAGATCGCAAATGCAAGAAGGGTATGTTCACAACTTTTCTTTTTTCAGGGCATTTAGTCTTTAAAAAAAGGGACAACTTTTTTAATTTCGGTTAATAATTTGTCACATATTCAATATAAGTAAGCTTGGGAAAATAAAATATAATCTAAAACAAAGATTTCAGATCGAGTAGTTGACTAACGGAATCTAACGGAACCTGACAGTTGACTAACCGTCTTCAAAACACCCTTCATAGGAGACTTCAAATCTTCAAACTCAATACAAACTCATCAATGACAAACTCCAAACTCTGGTCATTACTCTCAACCACCGCCGTCACTGGCGCTATTGCCGCCTTCTACTCAACACCACAATACACAAACAACTTCACAAATTCCGGCAACTATATTTTCTCATGCATCATTGCCTTCCATTTGATCATTTTCTTCTCAAACTCACAAAAACTTAAAAACACATTCTCTTTATTCTTTCATGGATCCGCTATGAAATGGGCACTCAGAATCACGGCTATGAGAGCTGCGTATGTGCTACATTTTGTCCCTGAACAATCGGTTATTGGTTTGGTGTTTGTGATGTGTGTTTGGGTTGATGCGGTTGCAATTGGAAGGATCATTAGGCCTTCGGTTGATTTATGGATTGGTAACGTGGTGTTTATGGCGGTTGTTAGTCGAAGTAATGATTTGTTCGGGTTCTCAAGTATCTTGTTGTGTTTTCCATTGGCGTATATTCTAGTTCGGCTTGAATGGTTATAAGGATGAAGATACAGAGAAGAAAGATGGATGATGTTTTTATGGTTCCTTTGTGATGTAACTTGCAACTCCTTTCTTTTGATTGTTGTTTGGAATTGTATGTTGTGATCCACTTTCAATTGAAGAACAAGATTAAAAGTTGCACCTGTTTTGTTAGAATTGTAACTAGTTAGTGGTAACTATTGCATTTGTAATCGTCAACACTTGTGTTTTGATAACTTTGAATGAAATATATGATCACCAAAGGATAGTAATAGCTGCGGTGATGTTTCATCATAAGTGATTAATTTAATACGATAAATATTTTTCAAATAACCAAATTCTAATTCTAATATCTAAACAAAAATCGTCAGCAAACGTTATAGTAAGCAAATTTCTCAAAATACAAAAAAAAAAAAGAAAAAAGAAAGAAAGAAAAATAACTAAGAAAATGAAATCGGAGTGAGCAACTTAACTCAAATGGAAATACAGAGGATATCAATGGTGCGGTTCTTTTCTATCCTACTCGGATATAGCTCAGTTGGTAGAGCGCCGCTCTTGCAATTGGGTCGTTGCGATTACGGGTTGGATGTCTAATTGTCCGGGCAATAATGATAATATTTTGTACCTGAACCGGTGGCTCACTTTATCTAAGTACTGGGGAAGAGGACCGAAACATGCCACTGAAAGACTCTACTGAGACCTAGATGAGCTGTGAAGAACGTCAAGAACGTAGAGGAGGTAGGATGGGCAGTCGGTCAGATCTAGTATGGATCGTACATGGACGGTAGTTGGAGTTGGCGGCTCTCCTAGGCTTCCCTTATCAGGGATCCCTGGGGAAGAGGATCAAGTTGGCCCTTGCGAACAGCTTGATGCACTATCTCCCTTTCAATGAGAACAACCAACTTTTCTACTTTTCCTTTCTTCTTTTGTATACTTTCTCTTCTTTTATTCTCTCTTCGCTCTCTCCAATCTGATCTCTCGAGAAACACATTACTAAAGGTGAAATCAGACTCTCCACGTACTCCATGCCATACTGTCTCCAATAATAAGATTGATCACATAACGCAATGTTTAGTGTTTTATACGAATTTTTGGTAGTGTCATAGATAATGAGTTGTTCGAAGGGATCCTCCAAAATAATTTTTCCACTATCCATTTTACAAAGAGGCCAGTACTGTGGATCTTGGAATGTATATGTTTTAGCCCACGACTCCTCGTAGTGGTCTTTCCACATCTCGAACCCATTATCACACATCTGGTTGAGCAAACAAAGACATCAATCTATTGTACCTAGAACAGAGCTCCTCTCTCTCTTAAATGGCATATCTATCACCGAAAATATCATATCCTTAACATTCAGGAGAGTAACATGTCCTCCTTATGTGTAATCCAATGTAAAAATACATTAAAAAACGTAGCCACCTCATATTCAAACCTAATGTATTTAGTGTTGTGTTGTGGTGTGTTCCATGAACTCCAAGAATTCTTTTTAAAACAGTAGGTTTGACAAATACAATTACACATTTGACAACAATTTCATCGGGTAAAAAGTCGGCCATCTTCACAAGATACCCAACTTGTTTATTGATTAGTTTGCCAAGTTTTAGAATATGATCATTTATTTATTTTTAGCGTATATTGGTGGCTAAGTTTATAGATGATGATAGATTAAGAGATCATATACATATGGTAAAATGGTTCCATACGTATCTAGCATAATAAACTCCACATTTAGGATGACTTTTAATAAAAGGTATTTCTAAAATCAACTAGGAATTTATATGGGCCAAGGGTGTGTTCGTATAGATATATGGGCCAAGGGTCAAGGGCACGTCCACGTGTGTTCGTTAGTCACACCTTATGGGCTTCAATGCATGCATGCCTGCATGGTGGCCCAATACCAGCATATATTAAATCAATTGTTTTATTAACACATCAGTTAAGCAAAATGTAATATTATTAATAATTTAGGCTATTAACTTATTTCTTAAAATAGATTGATATTGGCATTGATTGCTGATTCCTCAACTAAATTAAAAAAACTGATTCTAAAAGGTCTTCGATTTGGATTCGGTGATTTAAACTAGCTTATAGAACCGTAAGCTAGTACATTTTAAGTACATTTTCTCATGCATTATTGCGTTCCACATTAACATTTTCATCCCAAACTCTGGAGAGCTCAAAAACACATTCACTTTCTTCTATCACGGATCCCCTATGGTATAGTCTCTCAGGATTACGGCTATGAGAATTGTGTAAGTACTGTTAATATTATGTCCCTAAACCATCATATTAGCGGTTTACAGTTTTCATCATTGAACAGCGCAAGGGAACTCCCTTAATCATGGACTCGACACACTATTGCTTTTATGATGATTTACGTTAAATTTATAATTCAATTATCACTCTTATCCATGTTCATTACTTCTTATTTTAATTTTTAGTATATTTCAGGTTTGTATCGTGATTTGTAAAAGATGAAGTGCCTGCATAGATTTATTATGAAGCTTGAGGGCTTAATTGTATTTTTTAAGTCTAGAAGGTTTAGACTATAACTTCCTTAGTCTGGAGGGTGCAGACTGTAACTTTCTCAATTTGGAGGGTGTAGAGTGACAAGCGTATGGATATGAACACACACACATATATATATATATAGGGGTTAGATCAAATACAGAAATCCTTACATAAAACAAATATGATAGAACATAATGATGACATGCGTCCTTAAGATTTAATATAAGTTAAAGGGTAGTCTAAGTATATTACTTTTCTCTTAAAACATCATTAAATTAAATACATAATTAAAGCTGATATAGTAATATATTATGTGCATCAACTTTATTAAGTTATGCATCAATACTATTTACTAATTTCATCAACTGTTATTATGTTGTGTATCAACAGTTGTCGTGCATCAATAGTGATATTGTTCTGCATGAATGGAAGGTTATGTGCACCACAAATTTCATTATGTTACCGTGTTATTATGTCGTGCATCAATGGTGATTTTGATATGCATCAGTGGTCAACTACAACTGAAATTATAATTAATTTAAATGAGGATGCAAATGTATGAAAGTACTCTAGAGAACCTATTTAATGAATTAAATATATTAGATTAATTAATTGACAAAATTAATTAATTATTAGTTGATCCAAGAGTCGATATCGTACTTATTTGTTGACCTTAAAGTTTGTTTTATGATAACCGACCCTTATATATAATATATATACACACATACACCTCTTTTCGAATAAAAGATTTTTAACTCATTCTTCTCTAAAGAATATTTTTAACCTGTATCTTTGTTATTGTTTCTAATCATCTTGATTAATGTTTGTATATGTTAGAGTGCTAAGAGTGGTTAATTGATCATGTTTTAACTAATGTGACAAGTTGTTTTGAGCATTGTAATGACCACAAGAGTTATTAAATCATGATATCCTTTTGACAATGAAAATTTTGTATTTTTAGCCGTAGTTCAATTTAATACAACGTTATCAAAAATGGTGACACTATAACTATGATATGATACCATTTTTATAACTATATTTCACCCAATTTATAAGATGCGGTTAATTGTTGAATAAATTTAAAGTTAACCTGATATAATCATAAAAAATCATTGAATCATACCACAACATTGGGGAGGGTGAGAATCTCATGTATGTCAATTTTTAAGCTGCAAAATATTATATTTGCCCTACATAAATTATAAAAATCTTAATTTTATTTTTTCCCGATCTTTTATGGATCAGTTTTATAAAAAATAAATTAATCAATTAGTAAAATTAATATATTACTTTTAGAAGCGGACACTTATTTTGAAACAAATTGAAATGAAAATGTCCACACTTATTTTGAGACGAAAAGAGTAACATCGGAAAATGTAAAAACTATTCATACTACTCGATTTTCACAACCCTTTTTATAGAAAAGATTTTTGAAATAGATAGTCTATGGATGCATTTACTTCCCATGATCCGCATCAAAGAACTTCTACAACAATAGATAAACCAGTCAATTTGGGCACATATTAACAGCTCCAGGATCTATTTTAACCGCTCCTACTATGTCATTAGTAGCGGTCATTTAATCGCTATAAACATGTGTCTTTGAAATATCAGGAGCGTTGTGTTAACCGCTTCACATGACTTTTTTCTATCACCATAACAATCCACTTGTGTACTACTGTTAGTTAATAGTTTCATCAATTGATACAACTACTCATAGCAGATTTAAAACAATGGCCGTCACTGTTTACCGTAACAAAAGAATAGAAATAAATAAATAAAATACTAGATCCTGAGATATTGAAATTCAAGAGTCTATAACTCTGCTTACACTGTAATTCTAATATAGTAATCTCACATGCACATGGAGTGTAATTCTAATATTCGTCTTATAGTGATTTATGTATTTTAGAGATCGAAGTTGATTATGTTAACATATACTTTATAATACTTACGTCTTACGGTATATAAGTTAATAACCACAAACCAAAGGCAGCCAGGTTTGTTTTTGGTGGGCCGAATAAATTCAAACTCCAACTAGTATAAAACATGCTTCATGATTTCGGATAACAACAACTACAAGTACTTGAAAATGCTTAAAAGTTAGTATCATGTGAAGCCTAATCACAATAACCTTATCATTTAGTAATTTTGAGTTGCACGATCCTCTTTTGAATAAATAAAACCATCTAATCTAATCTAATATTAAGACAAAAAAAACCATATATTTGTAAATCTTAAATTTGATTTGTTAAATTTAATATATTGAATCGGATGATGTGGTGTTTTGTTGTCGGTTAACCGTTAACCGTTAACAGAGTGTAAATTTACCCATTTACTTGTAGAGAATAAATTGGGGCGGGCTATATGTTTAATGGGCTAACCTTTTACAAATATATGTGTATTATATTGTTTTTGGGTGATCATGGCCCACCCAACCCCTCACAGGCTCACATAGACACATACCACGGATGTGTTCCGAATGACCAAAATTATAGTATCTAAATCAAAACGTTTTGGTGAGCAAATCATAAAATAAAACATGGAATATTGTTAGAAAACGAAATCAAAGTAAGCAACTTAACTCAATTGAAAATCTAGAGGACATCAAGGATGCGTTATCTTTTCAGAGCATACGACTTTTACACTTTTTTCGTTCTTTGTTATTTTCTTTCTTCCTTTCTTTTACCTCTCAAATCTCGAGAAACACATATATCATGGTGAAACCAGACTCTTCACGTACTCCACGCTATTCTGTCTATAATCGTGAGATGTATTCCTTACCGTATTCATTAACGAAATGTTTAATGTTTTATACGAATTATTGGGAATGTCACAGATAATGAGTTGATTGGAAGGATCCACCAAAAGAATTCTTCCGCTATCCATTATAGAAAGAGCTAGGTAGTACCAGCGGTATAAAACTCTGATGACATCAATACAATGTAATTTGAATATATATATGTTTTAGCCCATGGGGACTCGAGTCCGTGTTCCTTCACAACCACACCTTCGGTTGATCAAACAAAGACATTTCCAAAACAGTACTGCTATCTCTCTTAAATGGCATATCTATCTCCGAAAATATCATATCTTTGAAATTGAGGACGGTCAACACGTCACTATCACATGTAATCCAATGTAGAAATCCATTTAAAAACGTACCCACCTGATCATATACAAATCTAGTATCCCGGATGCACGTTGTGATGTGTTCCATGAACTCCAAGAATTCTCTTTAAAACAATAGATAATATCAGGTTTAATCATAACAATCTTTAGGTCATCCGTGGTTGCACCATAGCAAAATCCATATCCATATGCTATCTTATGCACACCATCGGTTGGACTAGAAAGTTTCTTGGACGTGCCTGTTAACGGATTGAATAGGATCATAGTTCCATTATAGTCCGTATTTAAGACTACTATCCCATTGAACGTTCCAATAACAAAAACTTCAATTTCATCGTTCCAATGATGTAAGTTTTTTTTATAGGATAGTAACGCTTGGAGATCCAATGAGAAGTGGCCCTAATTGGTACATTACCATCTATGAGATATAAAGATTCATATAAGGGCAGGATGATAGTTTTGCGTGATCTCAATTTCATGAACTAAGGGTCTCTGATCAAAAGGTTCCAGTGATTCGATACACATTGGAACCTTACTAAGGTCTTTTCCGGAAGCTGAGCAAGTATATTGAGAACAACTTCATCAGGTAAAAATTCGGCCATACCGAATGGAGAGATTAGAGGGTAGTTTGATAAGTTTGCCGGCTTTGATCATATGATCACTTCTATATTTATGTTTATGGGATTTTGGTAGCTGCATTTATAGATGATGAAAGATGGTACGTAGGGTCGTAGATATTTAATTAGGATAATGTGAAAATTCCATATTCACTTAAGACGATCCACTCTTAATCAAAGGCATGAGTTATAGGGTAGCAAAACCCTAAAAGGCATGATAAGATTATAAATTATATGTATAGTTAACGGAATATATTAAATTAGTCTTTTAAGTCCAAAATAAAAATACAAAAAGAAAAAAAAAAACCTTCGCGTTGATAATTTTAGTGTAACTGACTTATTCATGATTAAAGATCTTTCAAATTAAGTTATAAAGTATCCGGTAAGTGAATGATATATACTTATCCAACTAACTTAATAAGTGATAATGCCTCTTACGAGAGTGTAGGGGTTCGAGCCTCCTAGTTAGTTAGATGTATCTATTGGTTCTCATATGCACCAATTACTTTTAACCGCCAAAACAACATTAATATAACATAATCAACCATTTTGGTCTTCGGTTTCATACACGTAAAATCAACATAAAATCTGTTTGTTTTTTATTACTTTCTCTCTTAAAATTTTAAGCGTCTGTTTATTATATTCGAGTAAGGATTTCGTAAACTGATAAACTAAAACGTTGACATACTTTATTAGTATTTCGTACATGATTCAAAATATTTTCAATTATCATACTTTTAACAATAGTTTGGCAGTTTAATTATGTTTGTAATATTAGTAAAATATAATATAATATAAATAAAAATAAATTCTTACCTTTAATCAATACGGGTTTATATCTTCTTAAAGGTATCTAATTTTATTGCTAATTAAAATTATAAATTTTAATATTTTTGGGGTTTATCCGGTACTACTAGTGTTTTATAATCATAATTTCTTATAAACTATTTTCACTTTTTCCATACAACTTATATTTGGAAAATCAGATAGGACTACGTCACTTTCATTTTATATTTTCATTTTAGTAACTAAGACAATGTCAAACTCTCATGAAAACTATTATAACATTAAATGTGATCATAAAAATTTAAGATTTATCATAATTAGCATTAGATTTTATTTTATTACAATAAACCTATATTGTCTGTATATATTTTTATAGGATTAAATTAAAATTTTATATTATTTAGTTTCTTAATTTTTGGATGTATAAATTCATTACTTAATTTCAAGATGTTAGGTAATTTACTCCCTTATTTGAACCACATACATATTTGATTAATTCAACTTAGAGGCTTATAATCAATAATCTTATCGATAATCTTTTGGTGCATAAACATCAAAGTCTAATCTATTAAGTGGTCTTTTTTGTAATTTAAAAATGTAACCAAATGAAGCTAAATGAATACACACTTTGTAATTGTATTACATGAATAACAACTTGACTTTTAAATTGTAGAAGATCATTTAACGGACTAAAATATACACATGTATGTGGTTTTAATTCATTTTTATTTTTATGTTTGTCAAAATATATTATTTTAAAGTTTTTCGTAAGACGTTTTTATTTTAGATTTACAATTTCTAACATATTAATTAATTATCTAAGATAATGGTCCAACCCTTATTTTTATATATTTTTATCTATGAGATGTCAAGAACTCAACTTAAATGTTATATAAACAAATATGTCATTAAAAAAAATGTTATATAAACAAAAATTTCATTAAAAAAATTATTTTTTACTATAATTACGCAAATACCCGTTAATCGGTTCATTATTCAGAAAGGTGTAAGATATGTATGAAATCTTGAAAAAAGATTATTGAGATAAAAAGCAATTTAGAAAAGGGTGTCATATGTGTGGTATGCATTCTTTGGTGAAAAGATAACAATGTAGAATAAAGTAACAAAAGTTTATCCTGACGCATATTTTCTAGATATCGTTATTCTTGTGTTCTCTAGCATCTTAAACTTTCAGTCGGTTGCTATTTCTTTTAACAAAATATATTTTTCTTAAAAATATACAAAAGTATGTATTGCTTTTGAGTTCAAGCATATCGTTAATTCAAAGCAGTCTTCTACTAACGAGCTCCGGATTAATTAAATACAATGGTAAGTGTGTGCATCTTAAACTTTTTCACAAATATCGTTTATACAATGGACAATCGTAGTAACTCACACACACTACAGATATAGACATTTTTTCACAAATATCGTTTATCGTTTATTGAACCTCGGACTTGAAGTATGTACACAAAATGATTGAAGGGTTTTCACAAACATCTTTACTTGATATTTCCTTGGGTTATAGATGCTACTGTTGATATTTGGTCAATGATTTAGCTTAAGTATGACTTGTTGATTAGTGATAGAAGTTATGCATGCATCTTTGTATCTTTGTGATAGCAGCTTAGTGGTTGGGGACATATAACACTAAGTTTGTTGAGCGTAGTTTGTGCGATTTACCTGCTTGTTGTTGGTCGAGAAGTGATGCTAATACGATAGGAGTTTAGAAAACTTGAAATTATCTGTTAGATAGGCATGTGTTTGAATCTCAATTTTCTGACTCATGAATCCCAAAATAAGTGTCCCCTAAAACCTACAGTTTAGAAATAAATAGTCTATTAAATATGTCAATGCTAGTAGCCTACCCCTACCTAGGTAGCTCCTCTCTACTTATATATAGCAGAGATTAAATATATACATATATATATATATATATATATCTCTTCTCACCATTGTTCCAATTGATCGGAGGTCCCCGAAGGAACATGTTATTGATAAAACATCACACAACTTGACAGGGGGTTTATGGAGAAACAAGAAGAGAAAGGCCGAGAGGACGTCATCATGGATTAACTGAGCAGATAAAGCAAGAGATGAAAGAAGCCTTTGAGCTATTCGACACTGATGCCAACGGTATGTCATGAACCCAATAAACTTATGTTCTATGAATGGACATGCTCATTAACTTAAGTGGTTTGTACTCTCACTAATGTAGGCACTATTGATGCCAAGGAGTTGAGTAATGCAATGAGGTATGACCCTCATTTAACATTGCAACTAGTATACTTATTTTATGGGTCAAAACAGGCAGGTCAAGTTCATACGTAACACTTTTTGTCCAAGTTTCAAATTTTTATGAAGAATTGTTGAATAATTCCAAAAAACAATATTATTTAAATGACCGTTATAAAGCCGTTTACAAGATGGTATACCTTAAAAGTACGTTCCCAAATACTTTCTACTTCTGGCTTGTTTGCTCATTTAACCCGTAAAAAGTTTAGCATAATCAGAATTGATCCATTTATATCTCTGTTTTACTAATTTTCAGGGCCCTCGGTTTTGAAATGACAAAAGAGGTCAAATCCAACTACAGATGCTTTCCTTTTTGTGCTTATAAAATATGTTTAAATATCTCGTATTCTTTTTATTTGCAGCAAATTAATCACATGATAGCGGATGTAGACAGAGATGGTAGCGGGGCAATAGATTTTGATGAATTTGTTTACATGATGACTGACAAAATTGGTGAAAGGGCCAGCAAACAAGAGCTTACAAAAGCTTTCAACATCATTGATCTTGATAAAAATGTAACATCCTATATTGATGAGACTTTTTATATTACATTATATTAGAAACTACTAACATTTCTGCGGTGGAAGTAGGGGAAGATATCGGTTTCAGACATAAAAGGTATTGCTAAGGAGTTGGGAGTACGTTTTAGTGATGCAGAGATAAACACAATGATGGAGGCAGCTGACCGTGATGGTGAGTTTTCTTTGGTTTCTTGTACTACATTTCATTCATACGCTTACTAGAGGTGGCAAATGGGCTGGTTGGGTAACGGGTCAAATGAGTCGAAGTACAAACATGGTACCTTTTGTATGGGTTAAAATTGGTCGGGTTGGGTTGTAACCCGGGAAATTTTTTTGTTGAAATCTTTTAAACTTGTTATAAGCGATTGTTGTGTCACATACAATGATAGAGATTGTATTATTGCAATTGCTGCGTGAGATATAATTCTAGAGATTGTATTATTCCATTTATAATCTAATATTTAGGAATTAAATGATTTAGGAAGGTATATTATGCATCAAAGGTACACTTTGGGCTGGGTAGTTTCAACCCATTTGAGATATTTGGTTTTTAGCTAAATTTTTATTTTGTATGTTTGACCTATTAATGAGTCAAAATTGCCATTTCTAAAGTTTATCGTATTGCTCAGCTGATGGAGAAGTTAACATAGAGGAGTTCATGAGAATGATGCAGACAACTTCATACGGATATATGCCAGCTTGAGTGGTTCAATCATGGAGGATTTCACTTTCCTTCGATCTGATGTGTGTGTAGCCTATTTTAGAGATGGTTTTCGTTCTTTCTTTCTGTATGTCATTTGGTCTTGCCACTAATATAGGCATAAATCTATGTCGAATTGTAAAATAATGCCTTTAATTTGGTAAGGGATGTCTTTTGTGAATATAGTCCTCATATTTTGCTACTACAAAGCTTCATCAGGAGGGTATTTGTAAACAAATTGATATTGTTTTCATCATCGAACAGCCTAAGGGCAAACCCTTAATCCTGGACTCGACACACAAGTGCATTAATGATGATTTAAATAGTCAACTAGTGTGACAAATTGTTTCACCGTCGTAATGACCACATATGTTATTAAATCTTTATGAACCATATCTTCTCGACTTGAAACAATTTTCTTAAAGATGGTGATTGTGAGCAATCTAAGCATTTAAAAGCACTTTAGAGCAACTTTTAGCCAGTTGACTTTTAACCTATTCTCATTTAGCTTAGGTCCTCATATAATAACTTCTTTCACTCGTTGGAGATGAACTACATCCTAAATCGACCCATATTTAAGTAAACGGGTTGAATTTCTCACAAGTGGTTGCTGAAACTCGTGAACAACCATTTGAACACTAGTTAATGTGGGTCATTTGGAGTACAAAACCACCATCAAGCATTGTCACAATACAATAACGAAGGTGGGATGAGTATAATCCATGTACTAGATAGCATTTCTGAACAAAATTAGTTCTCAAACCTCTCTTATATCACTGGCAATCATTTCAATGAATGGACCTCGACTATGGTTGACACTATATATCACAAACACTGAAAATCAAATTCTATACTAACACGACATGTGACTTTTTAAAGTAAGTACATGACTCTACTTAGGTTGGGTTTTGTGGTTCCACTATACGTACTGCAACAAACTAGCATCTGGTAGACCTTTGCATATAGCAGATCCCCTTACTGGGATAGTTCAGTTTCATTACAAAGATAGCTCTACACGAAAACATTGAGTGGAATATAATATCTGCACAGGAGCTGAAATCATCAGAAACCTGCAAGAAACTTAAGTCGATATTAGTCATCTCTCATATGTGAATTTTTTTTACTCAAAAGATACAAGTGCAATCAGCAGGGAGAACAATCTCTGCTAGAGGTGACATTTTTATCAATTTATTGGTTTTATGTTTTATCTATGACAGGTCAAATAAAAAATGAGCTGCCAAGAAAACGGCCCAAATTGGTTGAACATGTCAAAATTCACAATCTTTTTATTATAATAAAAGATTACTACTAAAATAAAATGATTTTTGTAATCGGATGGACAGGTCAAAAGTCACAAAAAATGTTTCAGTCAGCTCAACCCGACCATTTTGACACCTCTATTTCATACCATATGACAATCGTAGCATATTAGTTTTCTTACTTTTGATGTCCATTGCAGTCTAAAATACAGAAAGAGAATAAAAATACACATTAGAATATCATCAAGGTGGCAAGTTGTTTAATCAAATAAAGTTCATGTTGGGCATATTAGGTTATATAAAAAGTAAATGAATAATAAGAATTAAGAAGGCGAGAAGAAAAGAAAAGCCGGACAATACAGATGACAAGAAACTCCCAACATATTTGCAATATGTATCCCCTCTTTATCTAAGTGAATACTTTTTTCATTACACTGTTAGTTAGAATTGGTTATGTATTTGCCAACAAACAGGAATTCAATTTAATATGGGCAAAGAACTCCTACAAATACTCCAAAATAACAGCTCGTGCAGTTTAATTGGAGAGGTTAGGTATATTGAAAATTAACCAAATTACCATGGATGGAATGATATAACGGCTTTCCAAAGTATATTTGTTTCGAGACCACGAATAGAATAATCAATTTATTAGATGGGAAGGGTAGTAAAAATATATAACTTGGTCAAATGGTAATATGAGTGCCACTAGATGATTGTTATTTATCCCAAATTGTTATCATCATAGCCTATGATACTAATACGATTTAGATTATTAGTAAGAAATAATATTGAGTTTAAATATTAAATAGTTTAATTATAGATATTATTATTAGGCAAGTTCTATTAGTATTAGGAAAGCATTTTAAAATATTATTTAAATAGGGATAATCTCGGTGAGCAAGCTAGGATTTATCTATATATAGGACTTTTTAGGTTGTAAGTTTGATTATGATGAATATTAAGAAAAGTAATTTAGGATCATTGGAGTAGTTTACCTCTCGAAAGTAAACTGCGGGAGATTTGATCGACCTCTCGAAAGTCGATTATCTATCTTAATTACTATTTTAATTGTTTTTATCAAGATATCAAGACTCTTTTCTGGATGATTTGTAATCATATTCAACATGCTAATTATCTAATAAAAAACAAATACTTTGGGCCAATAGTGTTGCAGGTCAACCCGAGTCGGTTCGATTCGGGTTTGTACAAAAGCTACACAGTTTGACCCTAACCTATTACCCACCCCACCTGACCCGCTTTTGACATCTCTAGAATACAGGATTAACAGATGCTTTCACCCCTTAATGCACTTGGTAGTGTCAGAGCTTAATTTGAACCTATTCTGGTCTTGATTGATGATAAAATTTCACATATAACCAAAAATGGTCTTCGTTTGGATTTGCTTGGTTTTGGGATCATATCACTACACTCTTAACTAACATACATACTCAGAGTAATAAGACAGTCATCAATTAGCAACAGCTTATCGAACACTGACATTCAATAAACCTTACATCCAGCAGATAGATGAACTTAATATAGTGGTGTTGAATTTTAATTAATCTAGAAAATTAGAAAGACCTTAAAAAGTACTACCCTGACCCATAACCCTCTCGCATATCCTCTAAACAATTACAGGTTACATGTTAAAACCTAGATTATCGTAACCTGTGACCCACCATAAAAAGCATACTCAATGGGTGTATCTCAGATCTTTTCCAAGTAACGGTGTCTCACTCTCAATTACAAATACATCAAATGCAGAATGAGAGCGAAAAGAGAGACCTAGTACCATATAAGAGCCAGGCTTGGTATTGTAATGATCCATTTCTAAGCAAGCTAGCACAAATACCTCATTTTATCTACAAAATTTATACTTGGGTTTATAAATTTTACAAGTTTAAAACTTTAAACACCTACATCGATGATTATTCTCATGCTACCTGATTTTGTGACCCAAATATATTACTAAAATGTTTTTGGTACACATGTTATCTACCCATGTTTCAGACTCAATTTCAATCCTTTCAAAACCAATAAAGCTCATAAATATTTAATAGCAAGTGACCGACAAAATAAAAAGATCATTTTTTTTCTAGATTCTAACCAAAGAAAATAGTGAGGTGATCCATAACCTAATCAAAGAAACTTGATCACAAAAGTATTAACCTAAAGAACCCTAATTTAGGAGTAAAACAATCAAAAACCAACAAAGCAAATTAATGCATCAAAATTATGTCGAAAACAATTACTAACCAGTAAACCAACTGAAAAAGGTAACAAATTTGGATCTAACCAACATGAAAGGGACCAATATCACCAGTACGAAGTGATCCAGCAATCTCATCAGCAACAGTTAAACAAGAAATAACCCAACCACTCAGAGCCATCCACACCATGTTTGCCATCCACAGTGTCATACTCCAAGGTACTGCCATATTTCTTATAATTAAAAGGTTTTGAATGATACCTAGAAACAAAAATTGTTAATTTATTGAAAAAAGTCTCGTTTGAGCATTTTATCAAACACCTGGTGAGTATGAACACTGAATACCTGTGGAAGTGTACAGAGATTGCTGTGATGTGAATTCGTATGTATCGAATCAAGAATTGGGAATTATTGATTGGAAAATTTGGACGTTTCGATATGTTGACAAATTTTGCCACTGAATGACTGAAATAATAGGAACATAAACTACAAACATGGAGATACCATTTGATATGTCGATAACGATTTATTAAATGATAATATAAAGTTTTTAAATAGCTAATGGTAAATCCACTAAATAAGTACACTAGTCTAGAAAACGCACACACAAAAAATAAGAGATGAACTATATAGAATCTTCCTGTTACTAACGGAAACATGCATGTAGAATCTCATACTTCAGATTTTTCCTACACTACTCTAGAATACTAAAAGTAACCTCTTACACATTCTAAAAGTGTAAGGAGGAGCGTTGACTTCTTATTTACAGTATTATGAATAAATAAAAAGTGAGAACAATATTTTAGATATTAAGACAGTATTCTAATTTTCGAAGCTTCCGGAACATACATCGTGAAACTGAGTTCACTATCTAGTGATCTACACCACCATCTTCTAAGTCCAAAAAGATATGTTGAAGCGTGCGACGACTCCAACCATAAGATTTTTTCAAGAGATACTCGCATCTTCCACTCATCAATTACAACAACGTTTGATCATGTCATCAACATGTAACCGACCACCCGTACAAAATTTCGTCTATATGATTTTCCTTCCCGGCAATCAGAAAGTCGCCAATAGATACAACATGTAGCTTATCATCAAGGTTTACCCATAAGAACGCGATCACAACCTTGAAAAAGACATTATAAACTTTCGCTTTACTGATGCTACACTGACCCAAAACATAGCTATGATTTCTATGAACACATCTTCTCCTACTCAACCCGCTCCCACTGTACGGATACAAATAATAACTGCGCCTCTGAGAAGACTATGGTTCATAATACCCAGTTCGTCGCAAAATAATTTGCCATTGGAAAGTACAAATTCGAATGTCCGAACGCTCTAGTGTTACCCGAAATCCACACACTAAACCTGTAGAAACTTGAGATCCATCAATTGCAAACTATCTCAAGACTCCCACTAGCTTCGACAATTCCTCGGCTACCAAACTCCCAAGAGTTCCCGAAACTCTCAACAATATCTGAAAGCTCACTAGAGCTTAAAATTTATCCACCTCTAACCCACTTAAAAATTTCTAATCGGTTTCTCCAAAATATTCGCTCGATTGCTTAACCAAACCCATCAACCGATACCTGACCGGCTGACCCTCTAGAAGATTTGATCAATCGTTGAACCAAACCCCCAAGAAGGAATTGCAGTTGAACAAACAACCAATAACAATCAATTCATGACTATGATAATAGTTGCTAGTAGTTAACGAACCCAAACAACACAACTGATAATTAAAACCAAGCAAACAAGATATATAAACGTAACAATACAAACACAAGGATTTAACGTGATTATATCCGATCTCCAAGTTGGAGATAGGTTTAGTCCACGAGGCCAAAATTAAAAGAGTATTTACTGTTATATTCGTAGTCCAAAAGTTTACAATACATAAGGGTTAATATATATAGGAGAAAATAACTTTGGGAACTTGACTGACCTACTCGATCCCACGGCGATCCCATATGATATGATCCCACGGGATCATATTATTTGTCAAAAGGATCCCACTAGGATTGCACCTTTTTCAGCCCAAATTCGATTACTTCATTAAGCTTCACAATCCTAACATTGGTCTCGTGCAACATCTTTATGTCATTCGATCCCTTGCCCGTGCTTGACTTCAACTCTTTGAAGCCGGTTTCGAGTTGCGTTGACTCCACTCTTGGTGCCTCTCCACATATAGTCACCATACACACTTGATATACGTTATAGACTTATAGTATATAATCTTATTCCGTCATGTTGGCCCTGTTTCAATTCAAACCTATAAACAAGTAAGCGCGCAATTCATGGCCATTTGCCATATTCTACCTATATGGATGATCGTCATTTGACGAAGTCTAGATTTAGTTGATGCTTTAATAATTTTTGGCAGTGTGTTAGCTGTCCACATTTTGGTTTTCCTCTTCACAGTATATGGTCAGTGGATTTTAAGTGTTTTGTTCAGTATTCAAAGGTTAGTGGCGCTGTGCAAGAAAATAAGAACATAACTAGAGATATAACTGAATAAAACAGATAAATAAATAATAGCATATTTATGAATTTAACAAGTAATCTTACTATCTGTTAATGTAGAGCCTTTAAAAAATATTTATAACAACATATGAGTTGTATTTATATCCTACAAAAATCGGTTCTAAGTTAGTCAAAACACTTCACTCTCTGCTTCCGTTTATTCAATTGACAAAACAAGGTAATATCCAATTCTAATTCTGTACAAAGTGAGTATGTGCGAGCGTATTGACTTCTGTGCGAGATTTCTTATTATGTAATTGGTGAGTTTTGTGTGAGCTTATTGATTTCTGTTCGAGATCTATGAGAGTTCTGCGAGATTTCTGAGTTTTCTGCGATAATTTTAGTTTCGTGCAATATTTCTGAGTTTTATCCCATATTTTTTAGTTATGTGCGAGATTTCTTAGTTCTCTGAGTTTTGTGTAATATTTTTAGTTGCATGCGATTTTTCTGAGGTTCGTGCGAGGTTTCTGAATTTTGTGTGATATTTTGAGTTCTGTGTGAGATTTATGAGTTCTCTGAGTTTTGTGCTTTATTTCCAAGTTTTGTGTGAAAGTTTGGCTGATACTGTGTATGTTAGGTTTTATGAGTTACGAAGATTTTATGAACTTTGCATTTGGATATTTGATAATAATTTTTAATTTATAATAATGTTTTATTTGTGGTTGCGGGCAGATGAATGGGGAAAAGCTAATGAAGATGGTGGGTGCTGTTCGCACTGGTGGGAAGGGTAGTGTGAGAAGGTTTGTGTTTTATTATGATTACGTATTTTGCATGTTTTAAATCGTATGCTTAACTTCCTTAGATCATATTAAATCTTGCTTAGAGTATACAGGTACACTTGACAAATACAAGAACATTACAACAGTACAGAGTTCCAGCAAAACAGAACCAGATCCCAGCTTGCATGAAAACCACAGGTGCACTTACAAATGTTGTTTGTTGCAATGTATTATATGAGTAGAAAGTTTTATACATAACCAATCAAGTTTTGATAGGATTTTATGTATTTGAGTGAAAGATGATGAGAACTTTTCATGTAAATGTGTTTACTTGAAATGAGAAGTTTTATCATATTGGGTTATCAAACATTAGGATGGATAGAGAGGAATAAGGCTTCTATGATGTTTGAATTACATAAGGCTAAGATATGTAGAAACATAAACTGATATGAACAGTATTACCATTAGTTTACATGTTTTTGCTTAATTATATGTGAAAATGATCTAAAAAGCATGTTCTTAGAATCTTATTTTTAATTAGTAACTCTAGTTTTAGACTTCACCTTACTTGGATACCTTTTTCCCTATAATTGAACAAATCCTTGTTCTTTCATTTGTTGGTTCCTTATGAAACCAGTGTTCTGTTCTTGTTTTTCATCAAGGGAGGGACATCTTTATGTAGTTACACAATGAAACTCCAACTTATACTAATTGCCACAATTGTTATCCAACTACACAATCTTTGTGTGACAACCGATAATCATGTATTTTATAAAATGTAACTCATTAACCATCCAAAAAACTTTGTTTTAACCAATAATCATGTATTTTAAAAAAATACGACACCTAGACCCAAAAGTTACACAAAGTGCGAACCCTGCAACGTATGATAGCCCTTATTTTAATTACATGTGCAGCACAACTTGGAAGACAAACAAGATTTTTAGTTGGGTAACTCATTCATGATCGTCCTGCGATTCGTCTTTACCATCATAGAAATGGCGAAATACACAAGAGAAGTCTTTTGCCCTATAACCCTCATCACAAAGCTTTGTGAATCTGTAAGTGAAAATAAATGGTAAATCATATCAGAATAATATTTAATGGGGAGAGTGGGATATCATCTGTTAACGCCAAATAAGTTAGGTGCAGCATATGCTAAATTTTATCGTCATTTTTGCACTTTTAACCTTAAGTTTCTCAAATGTACACACTTAATCCCTCTTTTTAGGCTAAAGGCATGCGATCTACGTGTTGCTAGCTGAACATTTCACCTTTTTCTCTCAATAGATATAAATACTAGCTGTTCTTCTTAGTATTTGTTACATTATTAGCTTGACTCTCGAGTCTTACCCAATATTTGCAGTAGTATGTAACCAACTTACTAAATTTCTTACTTTATTTAGAATATTAAGTACAACTAGATTTACTTCCAGGTTTTTTTCTTTTATCGGGTTACGGGTGTGTTTATTTAATTTTCTTTACGACTATGGACGGCACAGATAATTTTCCCATGAATCAGTATATAATTTTGTTATTTTCAAAAAATAAAAGTAAATTAAGGGAGTGATCTTACATCTCTAATGCTTCTGATGTCATTGGGAATTTCAAACCCATTTCTTTAGCTGATTCAAAAGCAAGGTTCAAATCTTTAGACTGCATTACCACATGAAAGTTATAAACTATCACACAAGTGCCAACAAATTATAAACCTACCTAGAACCCCTGGGGTTTTCAGAAAATGAAAAAAATACCTCTGAACTTTTGTTAAATTATATGGAAGACATTGAACTTTATGAAAAACATGAAAACAAATTCACACAGAAACATCACATACCATTAATGCAGATGCAAATCCACCAACATAATTTCTTGAGGAAGGTACCCCGTCCATCACACCAGGTACTGGATTATACGTATCACTGACAAGTGTATAAAGATTAAATAAATTGTACAATTTCATATAAAAAATGGCTAGATCAGCCCAACAGTAAGCTCAAAATGAGACACATAATACAGAACAAATAATCATTTTTCTACCAATCATACCCGTTGGGAAAGGATCCAGAGGGAAGCTCCAAATCTTGGGGAAGGAGGGAAGCAAATCTTAGCCCTTGATTTTTTCATAAATAAATGTTTTTAACATTCATTTGTGATGAATGTTAAATTTTGAAATTATTTGTGATTTTTAAAATTCATGATGAAATCAAGGGTTGAGATTTGCTTCCCTCCTTCCCTAATTTTTTTGTTTCCCTCTTGATCCCCACCCCATACCCGTTTACCTAGAAATGGGTTGATTCAGGTTATACTTTACCTCTAAGGAGTGAAATGGGTAAACCTCAGAAGCTTAAGTAAAATTGGAATGGGTAAAATGGGTTGAAAGTGACCTACAGTATTATTACTATATTAACACAAATGATATTTAATATTTAAAATACTTATGGCATTTAAGATAAAGGGTCAAACACAACTATAGATCAACCCAACCCAACCCGCCCATTTGACCCGAACAACAAATGACCTCTGTTTGACCCGAAATTTAGTAAATTTGACAATAGACAGATTACTTGTTCTGTGGTGTCACTCAATCCGGATTTGGTTTGAAGAAAAAGGAAATAGGGTAAATAAAACATGAATTAGTACCTACTCCAACAACGAGCACTTGAAGAGTTGAATATTTCTGTTAAAGTGCACGCTGAAATTCCCTGAAACTGGCCAAGAACAATGGCTTCACAGACAGCAAGCATAGTCACAGCCATTACCAAGTTGTTGCAGATTTTAGCTGCCTAATTACCAAAACATTACCACATCAAATCACACAAATTTTATTTTTTTTAAATCATACATGCCTACAGTAACACACACCAATTTAACCCGTTTCTTTTTTACTGGAATATTTAGCTTAGTCCATTTGACCCATTAAAGATAGAAACATAAACTAAATTGACCCATCTATAACTATATGGGTCGAAATTGACACCTAGAAAATGCAACTGATATCATGAAGAACTTCGTTACTCTTCTTCTATATTCATTTATTCATAAATTAGTCCATTATTTCGGCACAAGTTTGAATCTTCATGAGTTATGAACTTACGGAACCAGTTCCTGCAGGACCACAGTATATTGTATTTTTCCCCATAGACGAAAACAGCGGTTTTGCAGCCTTGTAGGCTTCTTCTGGGCCACCAACCTGACAAACCATATCCAGTCCATGAGATCATAGGATAGGAAGCCTCTGATAAAACCCGACAAGATTTCGTTGATGAGATGATAGAATAGAGTATCTCGTAACCTCGTATCAGAAGCTATATTATGAAAATAATGTTGATAGTTTATACCATGAATGTAAGTGTTCCATTATCTGCTGCAGCAACACCTCCAGAAACAGGAGCATCGAGCATGACAGGTGTCTCCCATGAATCTATAAAACATACACCTTTTATCACATACAAGTGGGTATTCAAAATAATTTATCTCCTTGATAAATTAACTTTTTATTTATCATTAACTGCAACCACAAAAAGGTAGCAGATCACATAATGTGTACGCTTGGTTTCAACCGTAAATCCATCTGGTTTATATACCTTTCTTTTTTATCAAAGCACAATTGGATACAGATGCAGATAGCTTTCTTGTTGTTTGAGGGTCAATTGTCGATGAATCTATAAATAACCATGGCCTTACTGCATTCCTACCATCAAGTAAACCATTTGGTCCTGTGTAAACATTTAATACCTAAACAAACAAGTTGTAAATAAATCAAAAAGTTGACATTTTTATGATTCATCAACGTAACAATTTGTCTAGTACTAACTTACCAACAATTACAGTCAAAAATCAAAAATGTGATTTTTTTGTTTTTTTGTGTGATTTAAAATGAGGAGAAGGTAATAGGATGTCAAACATACATGGGTTGGTGAGGGCAACATGGTAATTACAACATCGCTAGTTTCTGCAACCTCGATTGGTGATCGTTTTACTGAGATTCCCTTGCCCGAAAACATCTTTATGACATCAAGATTGCTGATGCGAAATAAAATGGATGAAATCTTGATCAAGGTAAAAGCTAGGTACCAGATCAAAGTATTTATCAAGCAGTTATTCATGCTTACCTTTCATAAATGTTTAGTACATAGGAAATAAACATGCCTCGAGGCGACACATAACACATTAACCAAAAATCATACAAACTTATAGAAATATGATAAAAAGGAACAAGAAATTACATGTCGTGAACTGCAACATTGTGTCCTGCCTTAATCAAATTATTCGCCATTTTGGATCCCATGTTTCCTAGGCCTATGAATCCAACATTCTGTAATCATCATACAAGTCATGTTAGACGAAAACAAGATATAATTTCAATAATCAGTTTTGTAGTTTTTGTTCCATAACATTATGATTATTTCAATGGACAAATTAACAAGATTTTGAGATGACTTTTCTGCTTAAATGTAAAATTATCTAACTAGCCTTTTACTTTAATCACTTCATTACAACTAACTACATGATTATAAACTCAATCTTGAACATCAAAAGAATCACTTCAGAAAAGCACATTCCAAATTGGGGCCCAAATCTTACAGAACATGAATCATTAATATATACTTCTAATCAGGATTCAGGATAGCAGAAAGTAACATACTCTGACTTTTCAAAGTCAACACTTTTAATCTTTTTTCTACAATTTTGGTACAACTTTAACAAACATTTTTAGTACTTACAGCTGTAGCTAAATCACTTCAAAATTTAATAAATTCATATCAATGACAGTGTTAAAACTAGCTGTCTGACCTCAAAATTTCATATGATCCCATTCCTATTTTCCATTTGGTCCATAGGGAACTCTTTGAAACAAAAGTACTAAAACTTATTTGTGTACTATAAAGTATAATGTACCAACAACACACAAGAACTACAAAAGGTGTACAAATCGTTTTTGGGGCGGGTTTGGATTACTTATATAATTGTTTAATTCAAGCAGTTTGAATTAGTAATCTGTTGTATCAGAACACATGAAAATGCAATATCAACATGAACTATGTGATATTAATTCATTTGCAACTAACAATATAGCATAAAAAAGCTGAAGATCTTAATTAACGCATGTATAGTCACAAAACAAACAATTGAATAATAGACAGATAGTTGGAACTTACTTGTAACTGAGATGGGATGATTGATGAAGAATTACTTCTAAAAGAATTTGATTGTAACCACAATTTGAATTTTGATACAGAAGTTGCAAGTAATCTTGAAGTGTAAATCGCCATTTGTTGAGTGAAGAATGAAAGTGAATATTGGGCTGCTAAAGACTAATTAATATTGTAAACTTGAATGTTTGGTAAAGACATAAATTCTGACTATGATCTGATGATATACATACATCGCAATATAGCATGTGACATGTGATTGCATGGCATCCAGATCAGCATTATGGTTTGAAGTTATCATCAAAATCACTTTAGCACTAAATAATAAAAATAAAAAAAAATGGATAGCTTTGATGGTATATGACAATCATCGTGTTGTTTCTTTTATTATTTTTGTGTGGTGTTTTTTTTTTAAATAAAAAATGTTGTATAAGTACTTATAGGTGTTCGGGGAGCTTATTTCATTACTTATTGCTTAAAAGCAAATAAGTAAAAATTTGGAAAATAAACTATAAATTTGAAGTTCATTTTGAACCTTTGAGATCCCCTACTAAATAAGCAAATAAGTCATGTCAAACACTAAAACTTGGGCTTGTTGTATTAAATAAGCTAATAAACTTCTAAAATAAACTCCCAAACAAAGGTTACACCATTATCAAAATACAAAATTGAAAAATGGACAAGTATTTAAAAAAGGAAGTACCTTCCATTTTGTGTCATGTGAGAGGTAATTAGCATGTTTAAGTTAACATTAGCATAGACGTGGATCAAAACAATATTGAGCTTAAATAAAGACTCAAGAATTGCTTTCTAAGGATAAGTCAATGTGTAGTCAAGTTTTCATTTGGATTTTTATATGAATAATTGATGTTTATGGCACAAAAGAGGTCATGGAAGATGTATGCACAAAAGATATATTGCTATTAACAAAAAAGCAGGTTGATTGATAAAATATGCAAACCAAACATTAGATTGATAGTATTGCAAACCAATTAAAAGAGCATAATTTCATTTACAAACAAACAAATGTACACATTTTTGAAATGTTGATGTGATTGGTTTGATCGGAACCCAAACCTTATATTGTTTTGTCTTTTTGTTACGTTAAGTTTGTTAGTGAAAATTGCTTGTTAAGAGTATTTCATATTCATTTATCTATTTGAAAAGTAAAGAGTTAGTATAACGATAAATACATGGTTCGTTGTAATTAAAAATAAAATAAAATTATTCTAAGAGTTTCGAAGTATTAAATTAAATGTATATTTATTATACCCTTAAATGTAATTAATAATGTATCATTTATTCTACATAATTAAAGGCTATGAAACCATTATGAGAATTTATTCACATTTGAGAGAGAAAAACTCTAACAAATCAACATGACAAAATTGTTGGTCATAACCATGCTTTTTGTATGTCTCATGGTCACAGGTAATTTTATATTCCACCTTTTCTTTTCTTTTCTTTTTTTATCAAAGATTTTATTTATATTAATGAAATGAAATTTGTCACAATAATTATATAAAAGTAATTATAGCTTGATGTTGTTATATTTGATTAATTGCATTAAATTGTAGCAATACTTTCAGTTTTTTACCGATAATTGTTTTTTTTTCTTTCGAACGCAAGCTTATATTCTACCTAACGGAATATGTATAATCACACATTATATTATAATCGTTAATTAACCTAAAACACAAACTTTATATTTTTAGGTATGGATGCACGTTATGTCGTGAAACTTTGCAGCACAATGCGATATACGTTTGATGCAAGATATTGTAACGAAAATATCTGTACCTCTTTATGCAACGACACAAGTGAAGATCCTAGTGGATTTTGTGTAGGTCATAACGCATGTCGTTGTTATTTTAAATGCAAGAGTTGAATACTTGAATCAATTTAAATAAAAACTTTAACATTTGATATTTAGGAACTTTCTTTTGGTTTAATTGTTCCTTGAAATCCAAAAGTGAGATGGGTTGAAATATTATGCATAACGTAATTGAGTAAATAAATGTCGCTCGTTCCATTTTATAACAATTATATTTCTTCCCAATAAATAAAAATCAGTTTAAGATAAGATGATAAAATGTCACTTATATTTTTATATTTAATCAATACATGTTTCTTTAGAGGTATATTTGGATGACAAGCTTATTAGATCTGCCTTAAGAGTAATTTAAGTTTTATTTTTTAAGAAGCTCAAAGTTAGAAGTCTTGATTTGTTACAAAAAGCATAGAAACTTATTGGAAGCTTATTGAAAAATAGGCTTTGGAATAACAAATTAAGTCAAGTAGCTTATGAAAATTTTTAGAGATTATTGATATCGAATTTACATAAATACCTCTTTTATTTAAATGTTTTAGTTTTTATTTTGTGCTTTTTAATGTCATTTTACATTATACTTCCGTTTCAGTTAATTTGTCAAACACTAATAAAAAATATATAAACTTCAACTTTCAGCTATAAATATAAATTTCACCTACTAACTACAAGCTTTCAATTACAATAATCAAGTATTTTTATTAAATACACCCTAAGTAGAACAAGTGAGTTTTAGAAAAAGGGAAAATAAGAACAAAAGTAGACATTAAAAGGTAAACTTTCGAATAAAGTTGAATTAGAAATGATGATGGTATAGACATGTGAAAGCTGGCAAGAAAGGGATTTGTCTTTGTTTTTCTTAGGAGTGTTGAAAAGGTGGTCTGCAATATTTTGACAAGATTTTGTACAATCCTTGATTGTTATTTTCACAATAAGAGAACCAAAATTTGAATTCCGAAATATAAACTTTTTTTGTTTGTCTTTTTGTCTATAGTCGATATCCATATGTTATCATGTATTTATTATTACTCGTACCCGTATTGATAGTGAATGATTCTAGGACTAGTTAAGACTAGAATGTGCCTAAAAGCTCATTAATTAAGTTAGAAACTCTTAAATTCTTTTAATTATAAAAATTGTAACTCTGATAGAATCTAATGATTTTGATCATCAAAAATTAGTTATATACCACTATTATGTATCACCTTGTCGTATTATAACTCTTTAAAGTATAACTAGTAGTGTATGACTAATTTTGATAGTATTACTGTTCATTACTCTTTTGAATATTTATAAAATTCGTCTTTGTCACTTTTAATCTTTTAACAAAAGATTTGACGGGTATTGAGTTAATTAACATATTGAGAATACCAATTGTGTATACCTTAGAGTTGCGATCTCCAACAACGGTTTAAATATTCTTAATTCATCTTCATTACTCAACAATTTGCTAAATGACATGTGGTTTAACGTACTTTTACTTTTTGGAAATTTAAATTATTTTATTTAAATTATGTATATTTTTAAGGACTTTTGCTTTGTTATTTATTTCAATTTATTAAGTTAACTGAATTTCTTTTAAAAAATCCCATAATACTGTAAAAACAGTGTCTACTATTCCTGGTGCTCTAAAAACCCATTAAATTTCTTATTTACAAAAATTGTTACTCTGATTGAATCAAAATAGCAAAAGGTTATAAAAAAATTCTTATTAGAGGTACTTTATGATTTTATATATTTAAACAAATCTATCTAATCCGTATTCATATATGATATTATAAACTTTATCATTTTTCAACATGTCACATAATCATCTAAGTAATATAATAACGTTACTTATTATTTATACTAGTAATTTAATGATTCTACCACGAAGTATATTGAAATTTAAATTATATATTAATGTCATTTATGTTGCTTTAATTACAACACTATTTACCAATAATATTTTTATTGTTTAAATTGTACATATGAACAACACATCCATGACAATGTCTATAAAAATATTATCCAAATGCACATCCATATCTTGTGTTAATAATAATAATAGAAGGATAGAAAATTACAATACTCTCTTTGAAATATATAATATACATCTTTGTTCTTTATATATAATTAAAAAAGAATACGATGAAGGAATATGAGTTCTTCATTATTTTTCACTATTGGCGATCCAACAATCTTAATTTCTTTCGTATAATTACACTTTTGACCCCTTAACTATTTGATATATTCATTTAAATTAAAGATATAAACCAAATTTTTATTTATTTATAAAAATTAAAGAGTCTGTATAAACTATTTAAAAATATCGGCTACAATATTTTATTCATTTTATTAAAATTGAATTCGTCTCGCGTTATAGCGAGTTTAAACTATATAAAAAAAATTGACCAAATAAAAATTAAATTCGACCCGCGTCATTGTGGGTCTATAAACTACATAAAAAAATCGATCATAATATTTAATTCATTATAGAAATTAAATTCGTCCGACGTTATCATGTTTTATTCATTTATAAAAATTAAATTCGTCCCGCATTATCGCGGGGTCTATAAACTATATAAAAAATGGTCACAATATTTTATTAACTTATAAAAATTAAATTCGTCTGACATTATCGCGGGTCTATAACCTAGCAACGATCAACATTTCTTTCGTATAATTACACTTTCGACCCTTAAATAGTTGATGCATTGTTTAAATTAAAAATGTCGGTCACAATATAAAAAATCGACTAAATATTTTATTCACTGATAGAAGTTAAATTCGTCGCGCTTTATCGCGGATCTATAAACTATATAAAAAAATTAGCCACAAATCGACCATAATATTTTATTCATCTATAAAAATTAAGTTAAAGATAACAAAATCAAATATGTTCAAAGATGAAAATTAAATAAGATATTTCATAACATATATTTTCAATTTTTGTAGCAACACACGAAGAAACCTACTAGTACAAGATCTACTTCCTCCATCCTTAAAATAAGATGATATTTGTTCAAATGAGCAAGGGAAGTTAGTAAAGTATGGAGCGAAACTAATGAGAAGGGGATAAATGTCCTCCTCATTTCTCCTTAATTTCTCTCAAGTTCTCCTTCTCCTTATTTCTCTACCTTTTATTTTTTCATCTCTCCCTTCATTTTCCCATCATTTTTTACTTTTTCTTCTTCATTTTTCAATACATTTTTTAACAAGATAAATTTTTTATTGAGTTATATTTTTGTAATATACGTTATATATGTACCTAATTTAACGTTGTGATCAACTAGATTTTTAAACAACAAAATTTATAATTACGATGCATCGTAAAAGTATAAGTTACTGCACCATATTCTATAACTATGATGCACCAAGACTTATATGGTAATAATGTTTATCGTATTTAGTAGTTAGAATGTCATATTTGATAACTATGATGCACCATATCTTATAAATATGATGCACTGAATTTTCAAAATTTACAGTATCGTATTTTATAACTATGATGCACCAAAATTTATATGATAATGATGTTTATCGTAAATTTAGAAATTAGAGTGTCATATTTTTATAATCATAATATGATGCACAATTATTTTATTTAATAACGATATTTTATTGTATATTTTAAAAAATTAATGCATCATCTCTAACTACATATAATGCATCTTTACCATTATTTCAAATTAGTCTCGATACAAAGAAATTTCTAAATTACCCTTAACTCATTTATAGTGTTTCTATTAATAAAACTATTCCCTATTCATAATTCATAATCTATTATTATATAATACTATATAATGTATAAATACACTCTTTGTTATATAAAATAAGATAATAATTCATACAAAACACATAAAAAAATTAAACAATTAATAATTTTTCATTACTATAACTGTTATCTACCATTGTTATTTTTGTTGCCACATTACACGAGTATTATTTAGTATTTAAAGATGCATTTCATTATATTCAGTAACTAGTGTATTGTAGTTTAAAAATAATAGTGAACCATCAATAATAAAATTTGGCGCAAAAACAAATGTAAACGAAACTAAAAATGAAATAAAACAAGAAAAAAGAAAACGAGAAATAGAAAACATGAAAATAATGAAAATTAGAAGAAAAAGACAAAAATGAAATAAAGAAAAATAAATAAATAGAAAAGGACAACAAGAAAAATTGAAGAAACAAAAAGGAGAAAAAAAAAAGAGAAATAAGAAAAAAGTATAAATGATACTTATTCTCTATTTATTAACTTCTCTTCTTTTCCTCGTTAGCTCTTCTAGCCATATTAAAAAAGATTTGAGTGTAATTTTACTTTAAATAAACGTTGATTTATACGTACTGGACCGACAAATGGATAAAACTCTTTTAATTACTCTTCACATTAGTTATAACTTCATTTTTTAATGAATAAAATTTTCTGTACATTGACACAAAATATAACCCAAAGTCAATTGCTTCTCCCAACTAACAACCCTCCTTTAATCACTTCCCAATTCCCCTCTCTCTCTCTCTCTCTACTTCATCTTCATCACCCCCAAATCATCTTACCTTCTAATTCGAAACATCTCAAATTAACAACCGAAACACCAAAATCAACAACCAAAATCTCAAAATCAAACTACCATAAACATCAATTTCATTAATCAACTTCAATTCTACTAATTTCCACTTCAATTTTATCAAAATTACCAAAAAAGATGGGGTGCTCTGCTTCTCGTTCATCACCACAATTTCATACCACCATCACTACCACCGTCACCGACCACCAAAACCCACCTTCAAATTCATCAAATTCAACAACTTCACCACACCATTTCTACTCACCATTTTCAGATCACTATTATATCTCTTCATCTTCACAAACCCCTGTTTCAAGAACCATGTCTTTACCCACTCCATTGGTACACCACCCACCCATTCATAAAGGTGACTCAAATCACTTTGTATCTCTTACTTCAACTACTTACGGTTCCCTCATCATCATCGACGCCGGCGCCGGTGCCGCCGACCAATATCTTGAAGAATACCCTGCTTCTTCACCAGACTCTGTTATTAACACTTGGGAGCTTATGGAAGGTTTAGATGAAGAATATGATATGTTGGATGAAAAGATTGAAACTTTGAAGAAACCCAATTCGTATAATCAAAAAATAAGTAATGGATCCAAAGAAAATATCGAAAAAGATTACGTTTCGTTTGGGTTAGGTGGTTCGTATGAATTGGTGGAGTACGCAGATACTAAGCCATTATGGAAGCATTTATCTGAGGAATCATTGTTGTCGAAAATGGATTCGAATTTGGTTTTGAGTTATAATAAAGCATTGTCGTCAAAGCATTGCGAAAAGACGAAACTTGTAAAAAATCCTGTTAGTGAAATTATTAATGAAAAAAAGGGATGTTGGTTATCTGGTTGTGAAGACAGAGTTGTGTTGTATTGTACAAGTTTGAGAGGAATTAGAAAGACTTATGAAGATTGTTGCGATATTCGAATGATTTTAAAAGGGTTTCGTGTGTTTATCGATGAAAGGGATATATCGATGGATTCAAATTATAGAAAGGAGTTACAAAGTGTGTTTGAAGGAAAAGTGTTCACTTTACCACAAGTGTTTATTAGGGGAAAACATATTGGTGGTGCAGATGAGATTAAACAACTTCATGAGGATGGGATGTTGTTCAAATATATGAAAGGTTTTCCTGTTATTGATCCTGGATTTGTTTGTGATAACTGTGGGGACGTACGATTTGTTCCTTGCTTAAATTGCAATGGCAGTAGGAAGGTTTTTGAGGAAGATGAAGGGAGATCGATTAGGTGCCCGAATTGCAACGAGAATGGCTTGATCAGGTGTGCTACTTGTTGTTCTTGATTGATTTGTTGAATACAATCACACGTACATATTTTATTTGGTTTTATATAGTAATTATTTTAAGATTATGATTATGATGATGTAGCACAATTGGTATTTAAGATATTGAAAGTTGAAACTTTGTTGTTCTTCAAGTAATAAGAAGATACTATTTATGCCCAATGTTGTTTATGCCCATTCTGTTTTCTTAATTTGGTATGCAACTACGCATCAATAGTTTCCGTGATTAAGGCTTTAATGTAGCCTTCTTTATATCAGAAGAATAGTTTCCGTGATCAATTGAACGTCTAAACAGTGTGTTTCTTTGATGTCACTGTGATCTATGATGGTGTAGATCTGCAATTGTGTTTGTTATAAAGATGTGTTTGTTGCAAAACGATGATAACGTAGTCATGGCACACGTCATGGTGCAAATTTAGATGCATGAAAAGGAAAATGGCATGCTTTATGTAGCAAAGGTGGAATGGTGCAACTGTTTTTTGACACGGCAAAAGGGCATAACTTTACTTTTCGGTTTATGTTAGTGATATTAGTTTTGTTATACAACGAGCAAGTAAATGCATCTACACAGTGGAAAGTGTTTCCCTAAACGGTAGTATTCATCATCTGTTTCGTCGTAACAAGTTTTTACTTAATATGTTTACTAGTACTATAGTACTATTTAGTCGAGAAGAATCAAAGCAAGTTTACGCCTTTACGTTTCTCTTTTGCCAATTTTGTTGATTGTATCTTCAATATTGTTGGAACTTATGGGTTTTATCAACAAATTTTGTGTATTGTATGGGTTAAAGAAGTGAAGGTGATTTTAGAGGCTTTGACTCTTAGCTTTTGGTACTCAAATGTCTGAAAGTCATTTTGGAGACTATGACCCTTAGTCTTTGGCACCTTTTGCATCTTTAGAAAATAATAACAGTTATTGGCAGTTATTTTGGTATGAAAAGGTAACCATTGTGTTGGTTGGTTTTAACTGTCATGATGGTTCGTTTAACTGCTATAAAAGAGTGTGTTTGGTTGCCTGAAAAACACATAGAAAACTTACAATCACAAATATATACAATATGCAATCTGATGATGTTCATAGGGAAATTTATGTACGCTGCATAAGTTTCTAATCGTAGAGGTTGAATCCTGAGAAGAAATTAGTCTTGAATCCCACCAGCGTTCATAGTGGAGGCTAATATTCTTTAAGGATAGTGATTATCACGTCCTCTATTTTGTTTATGCTATTAGAAGTAATCTGTTATACTTCAACAAATATATGTTACACCTAGCTCAACACATCAGAAGAATCACTTGATTCCAAATTGCAAAATCCATATGGAAAGAATACAGCCAAGTAGAAAATGTTTGAATATTTCCTAGCTTATGAGTAGAGATGCATGAATATGCGGGGTCCTGGGTCTAATGGAGGTCTTTAGATGTGATCTTGATGGTTGTAGTGTTGTACTTTGGCCCGCTATATCTGATCTAAAAGCTTGGCCCAGAGCTCGATTTTTAGGCCCCACTTCATCTTCAGGTTCTGTCTTAGATGCCTGCACCCTTGTGCCAAAAACTTGAAAATTTTTTTCTCCATGATGTAATATATGGATGTAAGGTTTTTTGTTACAGGACGATTTGGGACCATCAAACCCAAATCAGGCCCTTCTTTCGACTTCAGGAACCATATAGAGTACTTGAGCCCTAAGTCCCTAACGTTTTCTAGGGTTGGGCTTATGCATTTCTGTAAGACCAGGCGTCTGGACCTTGCACACTTACTTTTATGACAGACTTTTCAAACAAAATCATTGTGGTTTGAATCTACAGTATCTGATTTATGACCTTGCACACTTACTTTTATGACTAACTTCTCAAACAAAATTACTGTGGTTTGAATCTATAGTATCTGATTTATAAAGATAATGATCATCAAATCGTTTGAAGATTGCTAGCGCTCTATTTTTCCAAGTCTTGTTGTATGTCTATCGAAGAACCATTCAGTAGAATAATCCTTGTAACTATAGTTATTTCTATAACTAAGTTTAACTTGATGTTGAAGAAACATAGATTATGTTATTGCATGATAGTAAGTTTTTTACATAACTCCATAACTATGTTAGACATTTATCTCTGAGACACTATGTTAGAAAAACCATCACCAACTTGATCTAGTAGTTGGCGTCATGATATCCTCACAAGAGGTCTCAGGTTTAAACTTCACTAGGTGCATATTTTAGGATGGTCAGAGAAAGGGTCGGAGATGGTCACGGGGATATCTTGGTTAGGCTGCGTACATTTAAGTTAAAATACTCGCTATCCCCGGATAACCTGAATAGGAAAAACCTCCTCCGTTTAACAGTGTTAGAAAAGTCTTTATTTCACAAGAGTGTGCCCATTTCTGATTATATGTGACTTTTATTAGAAAAATGAAATAAAACAAAAACCACCAGACTAGTAAACCATAAATTCAATTGAATTCCTATATAAAAGATTTTGGTTACAGTTTGGACTAAACCACCGGACTAATAACATCACCCAAACTGCACACCAGAAGACCTTAACACAACCATTTGCAGAGAAGATTCAATAATTGAAACAGACAAATCATGTGTCCATACTTTCATGGTTTAAATAACTCAGCATACAACAGATCAAATAATCAAATAAGTTACTCATTACATCATTTATCAAAGCATAAAAATTACTGAAAATTATAAAACTACATATTAGAAAAAACCAAGTTCTTCAATCTCTCTATATCAAAATACAACAAAATAATCGATTAGCCTCATCAGTAAATGCCCGAAAATTTCCCCTTCGGTCGTTCATCTACCTTCCGATTTCACCAACTGTGAGAAAACCTTGCTCATTGAAACGCCCGAAATGTCATCACCACTTGACATTTCAAATTGACCAATATTTGTGCTCGTGTTATCATCACCATCATGGCTAAAATCATGAATCTGTGGAGACAATTCACCGATAACATTTGTACTGTTTTCATCAGGGTCGCTTTGTAAAACCGCGTCTTGAAGTTGAAGAATATATTCAAGATTCCACAAAACATCACCCATTGAAGGCCGATCAACCCCAAAATCAGATAAGCATTTCTCAGCAGTTTCACCAAACTTTCTAAGAGAATCAGGCCTGATTTTTCCCTTTAGGGTAACATCAATAATTTGCTCTAATTGACCCTTTTTCTGCCATATCATCGCCCATTCCGCCAAATTCACCCTTTCTCGAGGTAGAGAAGGGTCAATCACAGGCCGTGCACATAAAACTTCAAATAAAACAACCCCAAACGAGTACACATCTGATTTCTCAGTCAACTGTTGTCGCCTAAAGTACTCCGGATCTAAGTACCCAAAACTTCCTTTGACCGCAGTACTCACATGGGTCTGGTCAATCTCGGGCCCGGTTTTTGACAGCCCAAAGTCTGCAACTTTAGCCATGAGATTTTCATCCAGTAATATGTTAGCAGACTTCACATCACGATGAATAACAGCTTTTGAATAGCCTGTGTGAAGATAATGTAGCCCGCGGGCCGCACCAATGCAAATTTCAAGACGTTGCTTCCAACTCATACTAGGAAAACTTGACCCATAAAGATGACTCTTTAATGTCCCGTTTTCCATGTACTCGTATATCAAAATCATTTCACTCTTTTCATCACAATAACCAATCAACGACACTAAATGCCGATGACGAAACTGTGAAAGCATCTCGATTTCAGTTTGAAACTCAGCTAAACCTTGTTGAGATTTTGGGTTCCCTCTCTTGACAGCCACTTTTGTACCATCGCTTAAAACACCCTTATAAACTTTACCAAAACCACCAATACCAATCACCCAACTTTCATCGAAGTTATTTGTGGCTTCTTGAATAGCTGCAAATGGACACCGGTAATTGAAATTTGAACCTGCACTGATTGTTGTTCCGTTAGAACATTTACTTCCCATTGTTTGTGAAAGTCCATTTGTCGATAATGGAATCCAGATCTTTGATTGATTAAGTCGTTCTTGTTTTCGACGTTTATACACACAGACGAAAAGAAGAACCAATAAGAAAGCAACAATCACACCAACTACCACCCCGATGATCACACCTATTTTGCTTTTCGAGCTTTTGCTTGACTCTGGCCCGTTCTTCCCAGAAAGACTCCCGTCTGAGTTATTCATCTTCATAATCTCGACACCATTCAAAATAGCATTCGGGTAAGCATCTTTTACACCAGACGGTCCAATACTTATACGAATTTGGTTGCTGTTAATCGATGGTGTCACAAAGTCCGTATAATAAGCAGTCGCCAAATTCCCTCCGAGTCTAGTAGACAGATCGAAATCTGTTAAAACACTCAAATCTTGGATGTAAACATTGAAGTAAAGATTATTTGCAGCCGCAGTCACGATGTCGCAAAAATGAAGCCTAATGAAGTACTGAAATCCCCGGTCCACTGGAAACTCCCAAGTCACATTAAAGTTACTTTTTGGGTCCTTTTCCGACGCCATTCTCGCTGCAGTACCATAAACGCTACGTGGAGCATCTTCCTGTGTAGCACCACCGTTTGGATACATAACAGCGTTAAGATTTGACACATTCGATGCAAGATTTGCGTTTTTCAGAAAAGTCGAATCAGGAAACCAAGTCCTCCACAATGAATCGTTTCTTGATGTAACCATGGGCCCACCCATATTAACCCTGGCCACGGTTTCCATGGCTTGGGTCAACAGGCCCTTGAAATTCGTGGGAGGGATAATAGTACTCGCGTCATCCGAAATCAACGGATCGGGGACTGACACAACTTCTAATCCGTTCAAGAAAGCAAACGAGCTCCCAGTAGGTGTAAAAGTGATCTCGAGATCACCAGATGTAACATTTACTGAATATTCTTTTATTGTGCCATTATTAGTAGTGAAATCACTTAACAGGGAATGATCACGAGTTGAAACAGAGAAAACTGCTGTGGTCAAAACATAATTACTTGCCGAAAATGGAAAGAAATAAAGTCGGATCCAGTGACGACCCACTTGATTGATTTTGAAAGTGTATGTAGAGGGTTGTGAAAAGATTCTTGCTGTTTTATAAAGTTGCGAGTATTCTGATGATGGGATTGAATTTACAGATGTATCAACCAAAACAGTTTGTGGTGTTGAAAGATAACTTGAAGCTAAGCTATCAGATAAAAAGACTCTGTTACCAATTGTTGTATTGCTTGGAGATCCACAATCTATTGAGTATTTATCAGCAGGATCAAATTGGGCATAACAAGATAATGATGATGATAAAATTACCAAGAACACGACCCAGATGCACAATGACTTGAATCCCCTAAAACCCATCATAAATACACCAAGATTTCAAATGGGTTTCCAAAAAAACTCAATAACGTTATGAACTATAAGGTTCTTGAGCCCAGATAAATAGCAATAAGAGATCTAAGATGAATTATTTGACACCCAATAAAGATTTCAAATGACTTTTCAGAAATAACCAATAAAGCTACGAACTTTAGGGTTCTTGAGCTCAAATCGGTAGCACTAAAAGAGATCTAGAATAAAAAAATCAAATGGGTTTTTCTAAATATCCAATAAAGTTATGAACTTTAGGGTTCTTGAGCTTAGATAAGTAGTAATAAGCTTGAATTATTGAATACCGATCGGATATTTCAAATGGGTATTCCAGAAATATAGAAAAGATTTGAGCTTTAGGTTTATTGAGCTCAGATTAGTAGCAATGAAAGATCTAAAGATTATTGAATACCCATAAAAGAATAGAGAGAAAAAGAACACCTGACAGATCAAGAACAGCAAATTTGATGAATTGACTAAATATTTAGTTGATGGGTTGTAGAAAACAGAACAGAACAGAGAGGATATTAATCCTGCCAGGCCGGTTTGAACTGGACGGCTAGCATAAGATGGTGACAGATTGATAGATTCTTTGGGGTTAACAAAATGATTAATATGAATAATTAAATAAAATAATACGATGAAATGGTTATACACATTTGATAAAATGAAATTAGGGTCAAAGTGTAATGGTAAGAAAGTTTTGTTTTTTTGGACAAAAGATGATGAAAGTTTGTTTTAGTTGGTGATGAGACTAGTGGAATAAAGATAAAGATGAGTGTGAAAGGGAAAAGATAAAAGAGACTATTTCACTACGGAGTATTTTAGTGGAAGCCTGCAATAGGAGAACTTACTCAAATTAGACCGATGGAAAATTTTCACTTTGCGACCCCTCAAGTTTGTAATTGTTCCATATAGGTCCTTTGCATTATTCTTAACTAGTGACGACTTATCTTCTACTGTTCTATTGAAATTGTTCGGTTAGTGCATAGATTATAGATGTATATAAACACAAAAACGTCAACGGGCATCAACTTGGCTTCATGTTGAGGGAACTATCACCTTAACTTTATGAG
This sequence comes from Logfia minima, assembly GCA_963921325.1. Lineage (NCBI taxonomy): Eukaryota > Viridiplantae > Streptophyta > Magnoliopsida > Asterales > Asteraceae > Logfia > Logfia minima. Next base: position 879,886 of record OY992775.1, read on the forward strand.
ATTTATATTTGAGTATCGTTAAACACACACGTGTATGTCCTTTGAGAATAAGACTTGTTTAAAAGATGAATTAACGAGAAAAAATATTGTTTGATAGATGCGAAGCGATATACTTTTTCTAGATGTACAATGGTTAGGGAAATCAAATGTTTAATACAATAGAAAAGGAAGAAAAAAGAAAAGAAAAATGTTATATGTGTTTTCCGGAGCCTGCTTTTCGTATATTTATTTTAAGAAAATCATGGATGGAACAAAATACAGAATCGAAGTCAAGTGGATGTGAAGTAGATATGGTTTATATAACGATGGATTTGAAAGACTTTGTTTTATGAAATGCTAGGATGTCAATTGATTGTCTTGATCTTGATTGGATAAGCAATGATAGAGCTAACATGTTAAGAGGTCTCTTTTAAATCTATTACCACTTGCTTGTTTGATTAGCGTTACACAATTCTAACTATAAAATGTGATAGTGCAAATATTTAGCACTTAAGATGATTGCTAAGACTATTGTAACATCCGTACATGGATTTTTGGAACATCAGAAAGACTATTTTCTTAAAAGGACATGAAGAAACATCATAGCAAAGATTAATACAAGCTTTGATATCGAAAGTGACACAACATTGGGTTTAGGTGAGACAAATCACATTTTTAACCATGGAGAGACAGACTTTCTTGTGATAAATCTCATCATATAATAATTGCGAGTATTTTAATATTTATCAAATGTTTCATATGTAATCAGAGTTTATTCAACCAGATAACTTTTGAACTTTATTCTTGCCTTTTATTTTTTTTCTTTTAAAAAAACAAACCTACAATTATCTCATACGTTGTCATATATAACCATATATATTTACATATTGACTCTCACGAAATTTGAACCTATAATCTCTAGATAAAAGGGTAATTTACATACAGCTAAATTAAATGTCCTTTGATCAAATACTAGTGATATGTGAGGATCGCACAAAATATTATGAGTTCAAATCTCATTAAAAATAATGTATATAAGTGTGGTTATATATAAAATGTGTGATAAGTGATATATGTTTGTTGTTCTAGAAGAAAAGAAAATATGTAACTCTATATTTGGTTGAATTAACACCACGTCATTATAACAGTTTCTAAGGCTATTGACCAATTACCACTAATGACTAGTTGACCTTAATTTTCTCTAATTAAGTTGATTATCATTTTCGGTCGTTACACCTGGTACTTAATCATGAAATTGATCCCACCTTTTGAAAAAATGAAATCATGCACTGAGTAGTTGGCAAAACATTGACGGCTTGAAAAGGTTAAATCTTCATTTGAAAAATATATATTTACAACACTTTTGATTTTATTTTTGTCAATGACATATTAATCACCTACGTAATCTTTCGTGGCATATCACAAGAAGTGGTACGGTGAAATCAAAGGAAAACGGAAATTTAAGCCCGGCCAAAGTGATTAAGTCGACCGGACTGGCATGCTCTTATACAAATACAAAGACGTAGTAGAAGTCGGCTTTGAAATATATTCTCAACAAACAATTTGCTTTTTTTTTTTTTTTTTTTTTTTTTCATTACATCTATTAAAAATCGAGTATGTCGATCGTGTAATAGTTTCCACATTCTGGAGAATTATATAACTTCAGATGTCAACTATTAAACACGTTGATACCTTAAAATATTTGATTTTGATTTTTGATTAGAGATATAATTGTCCGCATCTTATTTCTTCATATTCGGTCCTCAGCAGAATTGAGTAGTAGTGTTGTTGTTAATAAAAATAAAAGTAAACTCTATGAATGATCCATGTGATTTATACGAATTTACATAAATTGTTTATCAACTTTTCTTTTTCGCGCTATCAGCTTTTAATTTAAAATAATAATAATTGTATTCACTTAATTTTTATATATATACAAACGTTATCCATAGTCCTCGGTGTCATGTTATAGGGCATTTGGACGTATATTATGAAAGTGAATACATAACGTCGTGCAAGATGATATATTTGTATCCCCTCCGTTTCAAATATATTATCCACCAATATTAAATATGTTGTGAAAGTGCATACACAAATGTAAATATCTTTTTTCTCTTTATATTTGATGTAAGTTTGATTTGAAATATCAAATAAATAAGTTATTGGGAGTAATTAATGAGGATAAATTTAGAAATTTAATACATTTTTATGTTTATTTTTTACACTTAATAATTTTTATAGAATAAATAAAAATAATGATATGAACAATAAACAAAATGAAAAAGATTGTGTTTCCTATCTTTAAAATTACAATAATATTCTCGTTATAGTAAATTTAAATACTTAAACAACTTTGACTATACTAGATTCCTATTAATTTGTCTAAATTTAAATACTTAAACAACTTTGACTATACTAGATTCCTATTAATTTGTATTTGTAGACAACTACTTACTTGCAACTTGAAAGAAGTAACTAATAGTACCACTTTTAATCCCCCTCATTTTTTAATATTTATAAAAAAAATTCACAAAGAAAAAAAACTATGACAAAAAGTTTCAACTAGATGTAACTCGAAATTTGCAATTTGTGAGTTGCATACTCGGGGCATGTTTGCATGCTTGAGGATACGAGGTCATGGATGGAGTTTGCATGTAGTTTCAGTTTTTTGAAAAAAATGTCTTATCATTATTCATTATGAATAATATTTTTTAATATTTTCGGAATTTGAAATAAAATAAGTTACATATATTTTTTTAATTCGTTTTGTCAGGTCAAGTGGTCCGAACCAACCCGACTCAGACTTATTATTGCTTTTTATTACTCTCTTGAACACAAACTCGAATACGTAAGTCATAAATACCAAGTCACAAGTTGCAATTTACGACTGGATGAAACATATTTTATCTTTTTGGAGCCAAAACATTTTATATGTTCACAATCGAGGACATTTTTTTCTTTTAATTTTCCTTTAATCAAACCAATTATTCAAGTAAATTAATCAATTCATAAAGTTTGACTATATATATGCTACTTTAATTTATACAATTAATAAATCAAACGGTGGTTAAATAAAACGAACATCAATGACAACAAACGATAAAGAAATCTATTTTGTGCGGCGATGCATGTTACAGATTGGCAAGACTCTATCGCTAATTAAAGCGTGTGGCGTATATTTATGTCACTATGTATTTGTGATATATATATACACTTGGTATATATTTATGTTTGAACGAATATTTGGTGATATTTATTGGCCATATGGCATGTGGTATGGTTTTTGTATTTTAAAAATTGCTAAAAATTACAAAAACCTATCTTCTAGATTCATGTTCCCATTCAATTTTTTCAAAATATGTAAATATTTTTGTTTTACAAAATTAAAAACCTTTGTTTTTTTTAATAAATGATAGTAACTTTATCTGATTCACGTGACCATACCAATATTTTATTATTCTACCGAAAAATAATAAATTACACCTTACGAATAAAACATTACTAAGTACAATAAAATGATTAATTTTAGTATTATTTTGTACTCGTATATGTGAGTATATTTACGTACTAAAAAGGAGCATTTAATACAATTATAAGCAAAGATTGGTATCTATCAATTTAAGATTTTTTTGCATGTTAGTCAATAAGTTATAATATTTTGCATATTAAAAAATTGCGATTTACTAAGTTTTCGGGTGTAGTTTATTTGGATCGTCTTTTGGCAGCTTTTTTCTGCCTCCGTTTTTTAAGAGTAAAATTTTTTTTGGTTTAGTTTGAGGTGTTTTTGTTGCTCTGTCTCCTCGTTGAAGATTCATGTTTTGTATTTCATCTCTTTTGCTCTCGTACTTATTTTTGTATGGCGTGCTTTTTATATATATTTGTACTTTTTAAAATAAAAGAGAATAGCAAATAGGTTATATGAAATAAAATTTTTAACTTTCAAACAATGTTTTGAAAATCGTGCTGATAGGTCGAACCGGAGTTTTGGAGAAAACCGGTCCAATAATAACCGGTTTTGGACGATGTTGACTTTGTCAACGATCCCTGATCGGATCAGGAACCGGAGCAGAGAACAAGCTTGGACCGTTTTTTTTTTTTTTTACTGAGAACCGCGTACGTCAATGTTCCAAATTAGTAGGTCAACCGTGATTAAGTTAAAATTATTTGTATGCTTGACTTGGAATATAAGATGCCATGGTAGGTTGTGGTTTGTGTTGCCATTGATGTGATACAACTTCAACATTAAAGTAAAATAAAATACAATAAAAATATCAACGCCGCATTTCAAACCTCAAACCTTATACTTGTTTGATGGTTTGATTACCAATTGATCTAGCCATAATTTTGTAATAAAGTTGTATTTGTAAATATTTATTACTAGTTTTTAAATGATTATTATAATGATTTTACTAATAACTTTTTTAATAATTATTTTGACAATTTTATAATAAGTTTGTAGCTATTATATATTTCATTTCTAATATCATAATTTATAATTGTAATTTTAAAAGTTTGAACGTATAAGTTCAAGTCACCTTTTTTTCATTTGACTTTTAAATGAATTTGACTACTCATAACTTGTTAAAGAAAATACTAATTTTAAAATCGTAAAATTTACAAGCAATAAAAAGTGTTATTAAACATTAACTTTCATTTAACTTTGATAGTAAAAAAGAATAAAAAATTCGAAAAGTCAACAGTCAAGAAAAGGTTCGACCAGAATCGAGAGATCGGCCAATCAAACTTAAAAATTAATTTTTCAAAACATTACTTTCAAAGTAAATTTATGTATTTAATGATTAGGTAAAATTATGAAAATCAAACATAGCATTACATCAATGTTTCATGCAAATCTGTCTCGCCTTAATAGCTATAACTTATAACACACTACCAATAACAATTACTTCTCACCTAAAAGTCTTTCATATAAATTTTTTATAACAATATTTAAAATGTAATTAGTCATTCATTTGATTTACTTTTATTATTTATAATAAGATAATATATCCAAATTAATTACGAAAGGGATGGGTTTCAACTTACGACGACACTTCACGACAACAATGGGTTCCAATTTAATAAATTACAACATGTTTTAGGACAATTTCCCAATCAAACCCACAATCCCATTGACTTTCATTGATCGGTCAATTCAAAAAGTTAGATTTTACTGACAACAACGTGGAATATAACGTAATTCATTTTATTATAGGATTGATTTTTGTAGGTATAAAGAGTTCGAATTCATCTGTGTATGTTGATTTATTACCATTTAAAAAGAAAAAAAGAAGAGTAAAATGTAAAGACCAATGTCACAAACTCTGTGTTAGCCCTTTTATTACCATTTAAAAAGAAAAAAAGAAGAGTAAAATGTAAAGACCAATGTCACAAACTCACGATACATAATTTTATGATTCTAGCAAATATCACCGTAACATATACCTAGGTTTTATTTATCAAGAAGATTTTTCACAAATTTTCAGTATCGATTTCGAGGTACTAAGCTATTTGAATGTGATACCATGTTTAAATTTTATCAAGAAGATTTTTCACGAATTTTATAATTGTATTAAGAAATAAATGTACTTAAATTTTGGCACCAAAAGACGGTGGGATTGAGACTATCGATGACCAAAATATCTGCAACGACACATGTTGGAGTAGTCCCATTAATGCATAATGGCGATAAGTTTGTTGCTGATGTTGTTAAGTCGTTGTATGTAACATGTGCTGGATTGGATTGAAGATCTTGTGAAACGGTTAAGTGACCACAAAAAGTCGTATCGCATATATATTAGCTCTAATATTTTTCATATCGGTATATAACTACATAACTATACGCACTCCCAAGATATTTGTCATGAGTAAAAGTAGTTCTTATTTGATGAAGTATATAACTGTATATGACCGTACGGTTATACTTTGGGAATGCATGTGAAAAGAGTCTACATTTATGCATTGGATATGAAATTGGAAAGAGTATATATTCTAACTTGAAAATGGTGGAAGAAAGTGGGCTATATAGTGAAAATGGTAGTAGGCTTTATAAGCATATGGGCTTTCCATATTCATATTTTTGGGGTTGTAAATATTTTTAAGGCCCGAATATCTTGGCCCCAATAATTGACTACACGTAAAGAGGTGTTTAAAAAAATCAATTTTTAAATTCAAATCAGTTCAAACCAATCGATTCGGTTTCAAATCAATCCGAATCAATTTGACCTTTTTCCTGACCGAACCGATTTCAAACCGAACGGATTTAGGTCCAAACTAGTTTTGATCAGATTTGACTCAAACCGGTTCGGTTTGAGCTCAAACTGATTTTTGTGCACCCCAGTACATGTATATCATTACCATCTAAATAGAATCTTTTTGTCTTGAACAAAAATCTTAAAAGGTCCAATATTTAAAAAATTACTAGTTAGAATTACTTGAATAAAACTAAGTTTAAGATTTTTATTTAATTCTTATTTTGAGAAGAAAGAAACAAGACAACAAACTCTTTGTATACATTATATAAATATGTATATCTAGTTGCGAACATACATCATAAGAACACATAAAGTGATAATGTTTTTCTCAGTGTTAAAGTTTTTAACGCCAACAGTTAATTCCTCGTCAACGTTAAACCTGAAGTTGAGTTACTAGTGGGTTAAACAATATTTTGGTATTTTTCTTCTTTTGATATCATTAGTTCAAAAATAATGCGTGGGTCCATTTTCACACCAAATTTAACACCGAACCATATCCTAAAAATTATATTTAAAGTTAAAATTTATTGTCGATTTACACTATACAATTCCTTATGCTCCGAGAGCGAAGATAATGGGTTAAAATCACATATCCATATCATTATAAAAATATGAAATGGATTATGTAAGTTGTCTTTTGTATTGACTGTAAAATTGGTCAGTAAAAATTAGAGAATAATCGGTTATTCTTCATTAGTTATAGTGTACAAGTTTTTATTTAAAAGAAAACTTAGAAGTAATTTCAATTGAGTAACAATTTTGTCATGTAAATTATATAGCTAGAATGAAATTGTAATACTACGAAGAACTTATATTTGTTTATTAACATAAAATTACAAAATTAATATAAATAAATCATTAAAGTCAAAAGCAACAATTCCACCATAAATAAAGGCTTCTCACAAACACAACCCTCTTTAAATTCCCAAAACTAAACCCTCTACTAAACACTGACCCACAAAACCCTGCACAAGTTCTGAAACACAAACACACCTAGGTTCTCACCATCAAAACACACACTGAAAAAATGGATGAAAATGGGGTTGAAGATGTAATGGAAACAGAGATGAGTAACGGTGGTGGGTCAACGGTCAACAGATGTTTAAGCACTTTTGTTGATGATGGTAGCATTGGGAGTCACAGATATTATCTTTCACGTAGAACACTTTTAGAAATGCTTAAAGATAGAGGTTATGATATCTCTGATTCTGAAATCAACTTCACTCTTAAACAGTTTCGTGAACTCCATGGTCAAGATGTCGACGTTGACCGTCTTCGTATCAGTGCTTCCCATATTTCTGATTCTGAAAATAAGGTTTATTTATTAATTGGTTCTGAATTAATGTGAAATGTGAAATGGGGTTTGCTGTTTGATGATAAAGTTATGATCTTTTTGTAATTTGGGGGTTTGTTTTTTTGTTATGTGGTAATTTTAAATGAAATGTGAATTGGGGTTTGTTGTTTGATACTCATTTTGGTTTTTGTTTTGTTTTGTAGGAATTGTATATGAAATGAGGTTTGTTGTTTTAAGTTAAAGTTAGGATCTTTTTGTATTTTGGGGGTTTGAATGTTTGATTTGTGGGAAAATATTATTTGGTTTATTTTGGGAAATTAGTGGTTTTCATTGGTGAATTTGTAAAGATTGCATGTGGGTTGGGGTTGGTTGTTTTAGGATTTGTTAGAATTGATTGCATGGATATGTGGAATTGGGGGAAATTAGGTAATGTTTAGTGAAATGTGGTTTGATGAATAACTGTTATTTGTAACAGGATATCACCGGTTTAATTGAGTAAGGGGTGGGACAAGATTGAATGTTTTGCCAAAACTGATTCCGATTCTGGGGTTATTTAATGATAAAATAATCTGGAGAAGCAGTGGTGAATATTACCTAAGTTCACCCTACTTATATGCTTATGTCTATTTTGATTTATCAAGTCGCAATAATCACTTTGAAAACACATATGCCAACACCCCATACTCCATGTGGAAGTTATATCTTGTTTACATCCAATATGAAGGTTAATTATATGGTTTGAAGTCTGCCGTTGATCCCTGCATACGAAATAAATGATGTTTTGCTTTTGGCTTTCTTCTTTTATTTGTGTTATATCTACCTTTCCTAATACCCTGTAACTCTCACAGATGTATACTTTGATATTTGAGGTGCTAGTAGTTAGAAGTTCTTTTTGAGAAGCTTACGTGTTTTGCGTTTCAAAGTAAAACGCCCAGTAGTATTGATTCTAAGTTGCGTTTGTAAGACTTTGCGAGTTCAAATCTTAGCATGAACTAGTTTGTGTGAGTATTTTTCATTAAAAAAATATTATAACAAAAAGAAGATATGTTCTTATCTTAAGTGATGTGATTATTCTATTTTTATTTTTATTTTGGTCACATATGGAGTAAATTCGGTAAACCTAAAAACCTGCTATGTTGTATTATTGAAATGACACCTACTCTTTGTTCATTATCTACATTTTCAGCTTGGAATTCTGAAACCTTCTGCTTTGGTTTTCTTAAATGCAGATTCTAGCTGTCTTCTGTGGGCCCGGTCCAGTAAAATTGAATGTGATCCGCTGGATTACAACACAGATAATGAACAAAGAGAGTTTAAGCCGTCTGATAATAGTAGTGCAAAGTCACATTACAAATCAGGCTATGAAATCCGTGGAGCTTTTCTCATTCAAAGTTGAAATATTCCAAGTAAGCGTTACATTGATCTTTTAGTCTTTTATTTAAATAGTTAGTGGTAGATTATGTACACATATGGTACACTTATTTTCATAACTTGTCTAACCGGTAAATAGAACAAGCTTGAAAGTAAATGGGTCAGATGAGTTGAACGATGTCTAAAGTGTATTCATATGTCTACAAGTTACAACCTCTTAAATTGTTATATCTGGAAAACATTATATAATAATTCTAAAAATATAATTTTTATGCAAACACTAGAAGTATAAAATGTCTCACAATGTATACTTGATTGGTCTATTTACAGATAACTGATTTGCTTGTTAACATTACGAAGCATGTGTTGAAACCGAAGCATAGGGTAATAACAGATCAAGAGAAAGAAAAACTTTTGAAGAAGTTCAATTTGAATGAGAAACAGGTAAGCGTTTATGTATGACAAATGCTTGAAACCTCACTTTACGTTTATTATATAATGCGGTCTTTTGGTTCTTGAATGCCTGGTTGACTTTGGTGGATTTTCCTGGTTACCCAATTTTTTTTTGTTAAACTCTTCTTGCCCGTGACGACGGCTGTATGTCACCTTCTATTATTGTATAATGCATAGTTTCTAGAGAGTCAAATCGGTTGAAAGTCGCCCAAGTGTATTGAAAATGCATAAAACCTCCTAAGTCGTTTTATTTCAAAGAATAGATTATCATTGTAATAATATGGTTTATTAATCATATTTAACACACGTTATTGATAGAAATAAGAAATGACAAGAAAAAATAGTGTTCATGGATCAACCTGACTCGACCCGTATTAGTAAATTATTACACATTTTTACCCATTACCCAACCTGACCAAGCTGCCCATTTTGCCACCTCTAGATAATAGGAATGAAAAACTTTTAGATAATTCAATTCTTGCTAAAGCTCATTTTCTTATGCATAAGATTTTATTATTTTATTTAGTTATTTCCAGATGAAGGTATACTCTCTTCATTAGAACAATAATAGCTTCCATTTCTCATTTTTGGAAAATTTTGAAGTTAAAGTTACATAATATGCCAACTGATATCATTAGCACTGGCAAGTTCAATCTATTTACTTGTAAAATCAGGTCATTTATAATATATAATGAAAGAAATGAATTAAGCTAAACAAAGGGTATAACTAATAAAGAAATGGGTTGAACGGATCATATGGGTTGAAAGTATGTGAAGTATAAAAAGGCATTTAGCCTTTTAAATCATTTTATTGAGAGTTTAATTTGTTTTTGTGATCACATTTAGAATATTATGTAAGAAAAAAAAAGTGTTTGTGCTTCGACCGACCCGTTACAATTTGCAGTTAAGAATTACCTGTGTTGGACCCCCTACCCAACCTGTCCGACCTACCCATTTGGCCACATATTGTTATCGTGACAGGTTACTGAAGATATTGATTCTTGTCCAATGTCCACTAGCTTCCTTATCAAGTTTCATGGTTGAAGGATATTTTAGACATATAACTGGTAGCTTAAACTAAGCCGGTTATTGTAATTTTTATGGAATTTACAACTTCTAATCATGCTCAATTTCACAAATTTCCAGCTTCCAAGAATGTCAGAAAAGGATGCCATCGCACAATATTACGGACTGGAGAAGGGCCAGGTGGTTGAAGTCACTTACAACGGTGAAATAACTGGATTGCACGTTACCTACCGTTGTATTTGGTGAATTTGTTTCATCTGGTATGGTATTAACTAGGAACTTTGTGTGTTTGTATGCTAGTGATCTACAGTTGTACTGAATAATTTCCTTGTAAACTTTCTAGGAGTAGTCTGTTTGTTGAATAATGTGTGAGCTTAAGTCACTTTATGTCTTTAGTTAGTTAATTTTGATCTTTAAGCATGCTGGTTTTCGTCGTCCATGGATTCCAAGCCGTCCCAGGCTTCTGAGTTTTAGTTTAATGCTATCAGTTGATGAATTAGGTCACCGTCCAAAAGAAGTATACATAATAAAAGCTGTAGGTGTAAAGTTTTGATGCATACCTTCAAGATTTCGTGTCTGTCATATTTGCAAAAAGAAATATGTTAGCCTTTAATTTATTTCTAGTCTGCAGATACAGCATTAACTTTTATTTATAAGAAAAAATATCGATATTAAGTAGCACATGTTGATATATCTGATAACCTCCACATGAAGCAATGTTCCTGCTAGTTGAAAAGAATTCCTCCTTTGGTACTACACCCTAGATCTTCTTTCCAAACATTTATTCTGTACTTAAGTCATGGATGAAGCTAAGTATCTTCAATTATTAAAAAAAATATTAAGCAAATGTGACTACTTGTGTGCATGATTTTAACTTCATCTATATATACTATGGGTACTAATCATGATTAAGTATGCATCAACCTTAATCACACTTGTTTATAATCCCAAATCATATTAATAATACTTACTGTTAAGATATTGACTAATGACGGAGGTTATTGAGGGTATTCAAAGCATCGAAGTGACTGAAGAAAACACAAATGAAGAATGGCTAGGTTCGATATTGAAAACCAAATCGTCACCCTCTTGTACGACGCAAATTCACAAAGTTCCAATGATCTTGAAAGAGCACCAGGATCATGGCAAGTATTATATGCCAAAATTAGTTTCTCTTGGTCCATACCAGTATGGTAACGCAAACCTTGAATCGGTCCAGGACTTCAAGCTTCTATTTACAAACAAGCTTTTTCAAGAGAACCTGGATGCTATTCAGGGTTTGTATAACAATCTTGCTGAAATGGTTCATAGGTTACGAGGATCTTATGAAGATGAAGTTAATCGCTTTTCAGACGATGAATTCACTAGGATGATGTTACCGTAGATGGTTGTTTCATTTTATACTTCATTGGACATATCTTTCTGAACAATAAAACAGGTTTATTAGGGATGAAAAACCACCAGATTATGTTTGTTCAACCAGGTTCTTGTTAAAGAACCAAATCCCATACCGAGTTCTGGTTGAAGTGATGAAGTTTGTACCAGCCGAGAATTGGGATCTTAAGATCAAACGGTTCATCGATAACCATATTCTAGCACTAGAAAGACTAAAAATAACACGTAATGATACTTATAAATATGTGTCAAGCGATTCAATCCCAGATAACATATATCATCTTCTTGAGCTTTCACATTATAGGCTAACAAAAGTCAAAACTTGGGTCCCAAGATCCTACGACATCAACATGCATACTTTTCGTAATGTAATTGAGCTTCTAGAAGTCGGATTTCATTTCATACCAAGTGTAACTAGGTCCTTAGCTCATATTGAGTTCACAAAACACGGATTTTGTGCAAATGGAGGACTTGCTCCTATAATCGTGGATGATTCCACAAGGCCAATGTTGTTGAATTTGGTAGCATATGAAATGTGCTCTAATGACACCCTCGTTTGTTGGGTCACCTCATACATTTGCCTTCTCGATTCTCTGATTGATCACTCTGAGGACGTTAAAATCCTTCGAAAAGCTGGGATTATTTACAGCCACCTTGGGAGCGACGATGAAGTTGCACAACTATTCAACCGAATAAGGACAGGTCTTGTGCCCAATTATTGAACTTAGTATAGGGCAAGATCTGAGATTCAAAAATCATTGCAAAAGGAATACATGGGCATCTGTAGCTCTTTTAGTTGGACTTGTGGGTCTCTTTCTCAGTAGGTTTCAAACTTACTTCAGTGTTTGGGGTGTCCAAAACCATTGGCAGTTCTTATCAAGCTTTGAAAATGCATCATCGCCATTGATTATCTCATAAGTACTGTGTGTCATCACAATCTATAAATTTTAGCATGTTTATTATTGGTATTCTGCTTGAGGTAGGATTGTACCACTTGTTGCATTATTTTACATATTAACACTATTACTTTTCTTGGAATCATCTTTTAGTATAACTTGTCATACATAGAATTGCTTTCTAAAAGAAAGTTTACTAACTTCACCCAAAATACTCCACTCACGTGATACATGCATTGGATAAAACTTTGTCAAAAAGATGGGTAATTGATTAGAACAAGAAGCTTTAGGTCATGTCAATCACAACACTAGTAACTTCATATATACATCAAGAGCAAGCACTCTTCTGTAAACACAACACACCAACAAATACAAAAGAGAACGCAATAAGAAAGTACCGTCTTATAAGTGATGGTTCATCTTCAAAAACCTGCAAAGATCATCACACTCACCTTTAGGACTCCAAGCAGTGAAGTAAGTTTGACAACCCACTAAGAATAAGAGCCATCAAAGCTCCAAGAAGTGCAAAAAATGACCATGGGGCCTTCACATACTTATGTGTTTGGGATTGCTTATTTAAGCGCTTATCTACTTATTTGCTTATTTTGATAGCAGATAAGCAAATAGAAACACCCTTATAAAAACTGCTTATCTGTTAATTTCATAAGGAATAAGCCCTTAAAAATAAGCATGTGGGCACTTGCTTATTTTTTAAGCAGATAAGTGCTTATAGATAAGCAATCCCAAACACCCGAGTTAGGAAAAAAGTGTGTTCCTCCAGCTTTCATAGTGCATTTGTATTTTATTATTGGTATCAAAGATAAGCTGAACTGTTTGGCATTAAATCAGTGCCTATTTTATTGAACAGTTTTGCAACTTTATAATCACTCCCTAGGGAGTTGTCAAGCCCCCCATCTTTCCGAAGAGTCTTATAACGTCTTCAGGGTAATCAATTAGAGAATCAAGAAGACATATGTATGATTCAGCTCATGTTACACGGGCACATTTCATAGGCTATCAAGTTGAACAAAATGGGTTTGGTGGAATTGTCCACAGTAGTTGAAGGAAGATAAGAAATGACAAGAAAAAAAGTGTTCAAGGGTCAACCTATCCTGACCCGTACTAAAAAATATCCCATTTTGACCCGTTACCCAACCCAAACGAGCTGCACTGTTTTCCACCTCAAGAATCTAGATCATATGAATGAAAAACTTTTATATAATCTAATTCTTGATAAAGCTCATTTTTTGTAGACATTTTCTGATGAAGGTATACTCCCTTTGTACCACTATAACAATAATAGTTTCTATTTCTCATTTGGAAAAATTTAAAGTTAAAATTGCGTACATATGCCAACTGATATCATTAGCAGTGGGAAGTTCTATCTATTACATTTTAATTTGGGCCGTGTTTAATCTCTAATGGGAGAAATGAATTATCCTAAAGGATTTAACTAATAAAGAAACAGGTTGAACGGGGTCATATGGGTTGAAAGTTATTGAAGAAATTAGTTTGTTTTTGAGATCATATTTAGAACATTAGTTATTTATGAAATAAAAAAAGTGGTTGTATCTCGTTTGACCCGAACCGTTACAACCTGCTGTTAAAGAATTACATGTGTTTGATTCCCTACCCAGATTGTAAGTCACTGAAGATGTGATTCTTGTCCACAAGCTTCCTTATCAATTTTCATGGTTGAAGGGTACTTTAGACACTTAACTAGTAGCTTAAACTAAGCCGGTTAGTGTAAATTTTATGGAATCTTACAACTTCTAATCATATTTAATTTCACATATGTCCAGCTTCCAAGAATGTCAGAAAAGGATGCCATCGCACAATATTACGGACTGGAGAAGGGGAAAAGTAAAGTCACTTAACGGTGGAATAACTGGATTGCATGTTACCGACCGTTGTATTCGGTGAATTTTCTGCATCGGGTATGGTATTAACTAGGAACTTTGTGTGTTAGTATGATAATGATTTACAGTTCTACCAAATAATATCTTTCTGTAAACGTTTCTAGTGAGTAGTCTATTTGTTGAATAATATGTGAGCAGGAGTCTCTTTATGTCGCTAGTATGTTAATTCTGGTCTTTGAGCATGATGGTTTTCATTTTTCTTGTGTTCCAAGCCGACCCCTCCTTCCGAATTTTTCAGTTTAATGCTATCAATTGATAAATTTGGTCATTACATATCCGAAAAAGTACGCATATTAAAAACTTACATTATATGTTAAGTTTTGATGCATACATTTAATATCTCATGTTGTTACATTTGCAAAAAGAAATACGTTAGCCTTTTATTTATAATTTCTATTCTGCAGATACAACATCCAATGATAGTATCATATCCAAATAAGATAATCTGGTATATATCATCTTTTTTATAAGAAAAAATTTCGATGCACATGTTGATAAATCTGATAGCCTCCACATGAAGCAATGTTCCTAGAAGTAGAAAAGAATTCTTGATTTGGTGCTACACCAAAGTTCTTTTTTCTTTTTCTTTGCCAGACATTTATTCTATACTTAAGTCATGGATGAAGTTAAGTATCGTCAGTTATTAAAAAATATAAAGGCACCTGTACCCAATTCTTGTGTGATGATTCTAACTTCATCTATAAATACTAATAGTAAGTATTAACTATGCATCAACCTTAATCACAGTTTCTACTAGTCTCAAATCACATTAATAGTATACGTATAGTTAAAGAATTTGATTAATGACGGAGGTTATTGAGGATGTTCTAACCATCGTTTCAATGGACGAAAACACACATGAAGAATGGCTAGGTTCAATATTGAAAACCAAGTCGCCACCCACTTGTACAACGCAAATTAACAAAGTTCCGATGATCTTGAAAGAGCACCAGGATCATGGAAAGTATTATGTGCCAAAAGTAGTCTCTCTTGGTCCATACCATTATGGTAACCCGAACCTTGAATCGGTCCAGGACTTCAAGCTTCTTTTTACAAACAAGCTTGTGAAAGAGAACAGGGAGTCAATTCAGGGTTTGTATAACAATCTTGCTAAAATGGTTCATTCCTTGCGAGGATGTTATGAAGATGATGTTAATCGCATTTCGGATGATGAATTCACTAGGATGATGTTACTAGATGGTTGTTTCATTTTATACTTCATTGAACATATCTTTCTGAACAATGAAACAGGTTTTCTAGGGATGAAAAGCCACCAGATTATGTTTGTTCAACAAGATGTGTTCTTGTTAGAGAACCAAATCCCATACCGAGTTCTAGTTGAAGTGACGAAGTTTGTACCAGCCGAGAATTGGGATCTTAAGATCAAACGGTTCATCGATGACAATATTTTAGCACCAGAACTACGCAAAAGGACACGTGATCATCCTCATAAAAATGTGCCAACCAATTCAATCCCAGATAACACAAATCATCTTCTTGAGCTTTTACAAACTAGGCTTACAAAAGTCAAAACTTTTGGTCCAAGAGATAACGACAGGTATACTTTTCGTAATGTAAACGAGCTTCTAGAAGTAGGGATTCGTTTCACACCAAGTAAAACTAGGTCTTTAGCACATATCAAGTTCACAAAACACGGATTCTGTGCAAATGTAGAACTTCCTCCCATCACTGTAGACGATTCCACCAGGCCGATGCTGTTGAACTTGATAGCATATGAAATGTGTTCTAACGACACACAACTTTCTTGGGTGACTTCATACATTTGTCTTCTTGATTCTCTGATTGATCACTCTGAGGACGTTAAAATACTTCGAAAAGCAGGAATTCTTGACAACCGCCTAGGAAGCGACGATGAAGTTGCACAACTGTTTAACGAAATAGGGACAGACCTTGTGCCTAACAATTTCGCATATTCACTTGCAAGATATGAAATTCAGAAGCATTATGAGAGCAAAAGGAATACATGGATGAGCCAACTGAAGCATGAGTATATCAAGACTCCATGGGCATTTGTAGCTCTTCTAGTTGGACTTGTGGGTCTCTTTCTTAGTAGTGTTCAAACTTACTTCAGTGTTTGGGGTGTCCAAAACCATTGTGATAGTTTTTGTCTAGCTTTAAAGATGCATCATCGCCATTAATTATCTCCTTAATTTCATCACAATCTATTAATATATATAATTATTATGTTTATTCATTGTATTCTGTTTGAAATAGGATTATATTATTGCATTTTGTATATATTAATATTACTTTTCTTGGAATGATCTTTTATAAATACTTGTGATACATAGAATTGCTTTCTAAAAGAAAGTTCCTTAACTTCACCTAAAATGCTTCATTCACATGATACATTGAATAAAGCTTATTAATTGAGTAAAACAATCAAGAAGCTTTAGGTCATTTGTCAATCACAATACTAGTAACTTTATATAACATTAAGATTGACTGTTGATATATTGGTGTTGATATATAACTTTAAACAGTTCATATTATAAAAGAGAAAAGCCCACCATATATATATATATAATAATGAAACATTACTGACTAAGAAAATAGTATAAATTGATACATTGATGTTTTACAAATGGTACATTTTAGGAACTTAAAAAGTAAAGCATACATATATAGGAATTAATAAACACAACACACATGCAAGCACTCTTCTGTAAACACAAGAGACTAACAAATCCAAAAAAAAGCAAAAAATGCAATATGAAGGTACAATCTTATAAGTGATGGTTCATCTTCAAAAACAAGCATAAATCATCACACTCACCCTTAGGACTCCAAACACTGAAGTATGTTTGACAACCACTAAGAGCAAGAGCCATCAAAGCTCCAAGAAGTGCAAAAAATGCCCATGGGCTTTTCACATACTCATGCTTGAGTTGGGAAAAAAGTGTGTTCCTCCAGCTTTCATAGTGCCTTTGTATTTTATTCTTAGCTTCAAAATAAGCTAAATTGTTTGGCACTAAATCAGTCCCTATTTCATTGAACAGTTCTGCAACTTCATTATCACTCCCTAGGGAGTTGTCAAGCACCCCAGCTTTTCGAAGAGTCTTAACATCTTCAGGGTGATCAATTAGAGAATCAAGAAGACATATGTATGAGGTAACCCATGAACCATGTGCATTATGCGAGCACATTTCATAGGCTATCAAGTTTAACAACATGGGCTTGGTGGAATCATCCACAGTAATTGAAGGGAGTTTTACACTCGCTGAAAACCACCACCACCAGCCTCGAAAGAACTCAATGTGAGCCAAAGAACTAGTCACACTTGGCTTGAATTGAATCCCTACATCTACAAGCTCGTTGACATTGCGAAAAGTACACCTATTAGGTGTTTGATTCAAACTATTTGTGGGAATTTCACCTCTTTTGGTAAGGCAACATTGCAGAAGATGGAGAAGATGATCAATTTTATTCAAGTCCAACTTTGATTCTTCTCTAGAATTTTGATCATTTTTTGCACAAAATACTGTCTCAAACCACTTCTTATTCCGTCTTCCACATGCCAACATATTGTCATTGATGAACATTTTAATCTTTGTATGACAATCAATAGTTAGCACGTTCATCACCTTGTCTAGCACTTTGAATGGAATTTGGTTTTCGAGCAAGAACAAATCTTGATGGACAAAGACAATTTGATGGCTTTGTAACTCTTGACAACTTTCGAATTTTACTCCAAAGATGTTTAGAATATAATACAAAATAAAACAACCATCAAGCAACATCATCCTAGTGAATAACTGATCGGAGAACCGCTTTGTTGACTCCTCTTCATAGAAGTTTCTTAATTCTTGCACCATGTTTGGTTCACCAAGCTTTTCATACAAATTTTTGAGGGTCTCCTTGTCATTCGAAAGAAGCTTCATTGTAAAAATAGGCTTGAGGTTCTCTACCAACTCAAGTTTCTTGTTGCCAAAATGGTGTGGTCCGATGGAAACGACCTTTGGAACATAGTACTTTTCATAGTCTTGTATCTCTTTCACCATTGACGGAACTCTATGGATTCGTACGGCTGATGATGATGGGGCCGTGGCATTGGCAATCAACTCGACCCATGCTTCATCATGTTGCTCTCCGCTGCGTGGGTTCTCATCTTCTACCAACATTTTTGAATTTAAAATGTAGTATTGGTTATGGGATTTTAAGGAAGTGTGAATGGTCTTCATATATATTAGCATATGTATAGAAGACTTGAGTTAATGTTTCTTCTTGGTACTTAAGTGTGTAAACACGTTTGTGATGGAGAATCTTGAAGACATTAGCTTTATTAAGAAATGACGTTAGGAATCCTGGTACTATGCCAAAACAAAAGCATGCTTTTGAGGTTAGATCTTATTAAAGGAAGACTTGAACGATCATTTATTTGAAATATATTAAAAAAAAAAAAAAAGTAAAAGAAATTGGACCAGCATGAGAAATTGGACCATTTAGTTACAAAAGTACAAAATGATAATTTATGTTAATTTGTTAAATAATTCACATATACCACATAATGGAGGAAAGTAAGTATTCATAATCTAACTTGTTTATAATCAGTAATGTTGATCGATTCAGATGTTCTTAGGATAATATATGAAAGGCAATTGTAGACATACGATTCAGACCGACTTAGCAGCCTGCTACTTACTCGAAAAAAATGATCATATTCACACGATTTTATAAAATAATAGTTTTAAACCGAGAGTTAACATAGACATAGTGACAAAAACCAACATCTAATCATAACAAAAATAAAGATAACTTTATAAATAAAGTGGGAACAAGTAAACATGTATTGACAACTTTAAGAAACGGGAATGATATCACACAATCATCATAAGAAAGAGGGGCTAGTTATTACCATCAGTATACCATAATCATCCAAAATGGTGTCTCCACGTATATCGACCCATCGACCCATCATCACCTCCACTAGAATCAGGGCTGTAGCCCGTAGACCATTTAGACTGACCTCGAACACCATTAGTCCCATTAGCATATCCTTTGGGATTGGGACTTGGACTTCGTGGGATCTGATAAGTTACATTGCCTCCAGAACTTGCTGTATCGAAAGACAGCCCATTAGTTGGTCCACCTTTCTTAAACGACTGGCCTTTATACTTTCCTAGGTTCTGAACCCGGACCTTTGCTTTGGCTGATTGAGTTGGGGCCATATAGCTTGGGACCTGGTCAGAAGAAATCGACTGACGTTGCGACTGAGAATGTTGTGCAGAGTCAAATGTCTCTCCACTGAGCCGGCCCGTTGTAATGTACTCTGAGCTCACGGGTGTAACTAAATCCATTTCAACTGTTTTAACTGAAACATCATCTTTTGCGGCTAGCGTCAAATAGGATCCTTCATTGGGCCCCACAGGGCGTGTGTGGTAAGGTTGTGATGCCATCCAACTCTCAAGCCAATTCCATCCCCATTGTTGTTTTCCATAATCATTGGGATATATCACCGTGCTATCAGATTCTGGATGCATGAAATGTTGCTGCTGCTGCTCTTGCTGTTATTTGAAAGAGGAATCTTGATTACACAAAGCATCACAATGCATAAAGATGGAAAATAATTTGGGTTGGGTAACAGGTCAAAGTGGGTTTGGATCAAAATGGGTCAGTGAGCCAACATTAATTTTCATTACGAGAACTATTATTAAAACAATAACATAATATTGTGTAGTTGCATGGCTTAGGACATTGTCGGCATTTGAATACAGGTTAGGCAACTTTTGACCCGTTTAAAGCTAACACAAATATAATTTTTAGCTTATATTCAACATTTGACCCGTTAACATAAAATGGATATATATTGACACCAACAATGCTCAAAAGTCTACCAATGCATTACGAGCATTGTGACACTTACAGAAATTGCATTTCATGAGATAATAATGCAAATCAATCAAACCTGGTAGGCAAACGCATAAGCAAGAGCTCGTTCTCTTTTCATCTCTGCATCATGTTTTCTCAAAGTACTTTCTTTGATCTTCTCAAAGCTTTGGTTTCTGTGTTCTCGTGCTTTCATTGGTGCTATCATCTTTTCATCCATCCCAACTTTCATATGGAGCTTCTCATGTGTCAACTCTAGTCTGCGGGCACGCACTCTTGCCTGCACACGTACTAAAGCTTGCATACACCTCATTGTCATCTGAGCTTGCTTTCGCACGTTATGACCTCTTACTAGTGCCTGCAACCTCACCAGTCCCTTCAATGCCCGTAGCGCACGTCTAGCCTGCAAACCAGATCACCAATATTGATATTATCAGCTAAATCATACAAATAGTACTCCCTTGCCCAAAAATAAAATAAACATTAAACACAATGTGGGAGTGAAGTATGTAAAAAAGCAGTAGCCTTTTAACTATGACAAGATCCAGAAATCTTGACAATCAAAAGATCCAAACTTCGCTTAAAATTTAAGAATCTTGTATGTAACATGAATGCTATCAATCTTTTGCCAGAGCGTTGATTTCAAATCAAACTTTTGCCAAAATGGAAACCTTGCATTTATTTTTGGGATGATCCTTTAAAAGGAGTGGTTGGACTTATTTGTGATTTTTGAAAGCGTATAAACTTACAAGATATCCTCTATAGTATGATTGTATCAGTATAGCAGCTCTTTCTTCCCTAGAATGACGACCATAACCAGCTAAACGAACAACTTTAGCTGCAGCTTGAGCAGCAGCAACAGCAGCCTCGGCTGCAGCCGCAGTAGCCACTGCTACAGCAATCGCATGATTCCGATCTTCACCATCACTTTCCTCATTGGTGACATCCGGCGAGCTCTCAGGGAAATGCTCGAATGAAACAACCTCTGGCTTGTCTTCTTCCCGTTTTTCCACAGCATTCTCTTTGCGAAAAACATTCTAATAATACTTAAAATAACTTAATCAGTTCACAAAATAAATCTCAAATTAAAAACTGTATATTAAACTACGGAATAATTTTCCGTGCAGCTAACAACACAGAACCTTGCATGCTGTTATGCTAAAAAAAAGGGATCAATTGTGTACATGCCCTATTCAAAAAGTTGAAATGTTAAAAATGTAACTTGTTGCACCTAAATTGTCTGCTCTCAACAAACACGGATTATATTCCTATATAAATTAAGTATTAACAGCTTAATTAAGTGATAATTTGGGTGATTAAGATCAAACATAAGATGCACATAATGAAGAGATCATGCATGATGTGATGTCATAGGTGTCATGATAGTTATATCTCTTCGCAAATTGTTGGCCCAAATTGCATGGTGGATATTGTGAGGGGACCAATAATCATACTAGTAAACGTGGAACCTCCAAGAAAAACAAAAAGGACAATAGATCACATGATTAATGATTGAGTTGAATTACAGAAATAGCAATGTAGAAGATTTACTCCTTATCACCTAGATGGCCTAGTAGTTAGCCTCCTGATATTCTCACAAGAGGTTTCATTTTCAAATCTCACTTGCTGCACATCTTGGGTGGTTAGGGAAAGGGTCAGAAACGGTCACGGGATACCCCGGTTAGACCGCGTACATTGAAGTAAAAATACGCGTCCTCCGTAATAACCAGAACAGGAAAACCTCGTCCATTTAACCTAATTTCATCCCCCAGATAAATCCTTACTTAATTATGTGCTTAAACAAAATCCTTTCGTTGATTCGATATTTACATTTATTTAATCATATCAAAATGGATCTAAGAGATTGACATATTTAAAATTGTTCTATTCGATGTAACCATTTTTCGATATTCAGGGCCGTTTTAGGGTACGTAAGCAAGCAAAATAGCGTACGTCTCAAAATTTACAACCAATAAAAAAACAAGCTTTAACTAACCTTATCATTTAAATCCTTGTTTGAAGGTTTAAAAACCTTTTTAACCGATGAAAACCAACCGCCGCCTTTCTTTCCCATTTTTGCCGATCAAATCAGTCTTGTTGTTCAATCTAACAAGATCAGTTTTCATGAGTTGATCAAAGTACATTCACATTGATTGAGCCTATTATATAAAAAAAAAAAATTAATAATAAAACACAAAAAGTAAGGATGAACAAAAACAAACCTGGTCAATGATGGAAAATTCAGTATAACTGTAGGTTGATCTGCATGCTGCTGCTATTGATAAGAAGAGAAATAAGTATAGCATGAAAACTGAAAATAAAACAGAAGAAAGAGAGTGAGTATGTAGAGTATAAAAGTTATAATAATAAAAAATAAATAAGAGTAGTAACTGCTCGGCGCGGAAATGGCGTTGGGTTATTAATCCATGTCACGGGTCGGTGGGTACCGGGTAGGTTTGGATTGGATTGGATGTTAATTTTCAGGTTACTGGCTTATTGCAACACACTCACTCACTCCTATGACTACAATTAGTTTTTCTTTCTTTTTTTCCTTTTATTTAAATTTCTTTTTGATGTTGAAATGATCAAATAAGTACATTTTATAAATAATAACAGTAAGACTAAATCACTATATTCACATTACTATATTTAGTATGTGAAGAAAGATGAATTTCCTTCACTAAAAATGGATACAAGTAAAAGAAAAATAATACGTGTAAAATTCTTCACTCAACAGTCCACACCTCTTGTAAATCTATGGTTAATTTTCGTAAAATTGGACATATGTTTTTCTATACATATTTGAGATGTATAAATGTAAATTTATTAATTTTATCATCTTCGCGTATAAATATGATGCATTTATTTTATGCTATTATTATTTTAATATGTTTTTATTATAACTTTACCCTCGATATATGTATTGGTATATGTAAGCAAGGGTGATCATATTTTGATATTAACTTTTGAGGAGAAATGTCTTTGTCATAAGGGTATCAATTGTGACGTGTTATCAGATTAAGTGAGGGGATTTTTTAGATTTATGGGTGAACGGAAGTAAAGTTTGAAAGTTAAGTTGTAATTGAGTAATAATGATATTAATCAGAGAAAATTTATCAAAATGGTCAGATCTAGAGTGGGGACCGTGTGGTTTCTAAACATGGACAAAATATTTAAGATATATAAAAGTGGTTAAGAATTTTGCTATAAACATTCTATCATGGAGCGAGATAATGTCATCTTCTCATATATACAAGACCAATTTCACACACTTCTTATCATTCATCCAACCTTGTTACAAACGGATAAATAAATCATATTTTTCCTATTCAGATTATCAAATGAAAGTGATCTTTGACACAAATGTATATGATCTACCGGAGTATTTTATGAATGATCATTAATTTCTAACTTTTTACCTAACCACTTCCAAGATATACAACTAATGAGATTTAAACTTTAGAGCTTTTGTAAAGACATCATGACACCTTATAAATAGACCACTTTGATGTTGAATCACAATCACATTATAATGTCTCGCTCAAGCTCAAATGCTTCAATCTCGTGCAAATAGTCATTTTATATCCAAATTCAATTTCATAGTAATTATGTTATGATTTATGTAAAGAGTATAAATTCTTTTGGATAAAATAAATAAAATATTCACAATAACTTTATCAACTTCTTTTTATCCTAGCTCCAACAAAATATACAACATTGTACATAACGTTGTTTTACAATATGACATTATCTCGATTCATAATAGTTTAACAAAATGGCAACACCATTACCATTAATCGACAAAAACGAAATGAAGTGTGTGACACGTCTTCAAGAGAGTCATATATATAGTTCCATGCTTGGCAAGGCATCAACAGTTCACTGTAACATGCGTTAACACACAAATTCGTCGTTGTATGAAAAAGTTTAATTTTATTATTAAACTTTTATTTTGTTCAATTGAATTATTGTACATCTAAATAATTGGTTAAAATGTTCTTAAATTTTTAATCATATACACGTCATATTCTTTCCACTTCACTCGTTCACTTCATACCATGTAATTTAATGAATGTCACATCAATACACAAATTAGTTACTGTACTGTAAACAATATTCAATTTCGTTACCGAATTTTCCTTTTGTTCAATCATAAAAAATATTCTATTTCATTTTGTTTCAAAAGATGGTTTAACTTCCCTTGAGCATTCTTAAAATTCGATAGTATCAAGAAATGATTTATTAGCCCCATTCGAATTTGAAGAACTCAAGAGAAAATAAGTTATTTGATCGAGCAAAAAAATAAAATATCATTCTACAACAAAATGATAATTGAACAAAAAGAAAGTTAAAATTGAACACTTTTCTGAAGTCCAGTAACTAATTTGTGTAGACGGGTGATGTGAACAAACTGGTGATGTGAATATGTTAAAAGTTTAAGTAACATTTTAGAATCGAATTTTTCTATAAAATTCAATAACTAATTTATTTATCGACTCTTATAAAATTATTAAAAAATTCATAATTGAACATAGGTAAATAATAGGAACAAAACACAGACAAATATTAATCGTGAATTAAAGTTAAAAATTGAGAAGGTATCACTGCGACAAATATGTTAATTGTTTACGCTAATTTTATCACCTTTCTGAAAATTGTGAAAAATATAATTGATTTGTTTATATTTATATTTATTAGTTTATATAAGATATAAGATGTTTACACATATAAGCGTAAAGAAATTAAATATCACAAAATAATTTATATAATTAACTTTTTACCTTTGTTCGTGTTTTTTTATATGTACCATTACAGGTGTGAAAAATGCAATGATTGGTTCTTTATTTACTTAATATGAACATTTTGTACACATTTAAAAACAACTGAAAAAAAGCACATACTTTTTAAAAGTGTAAAAAATTATTTGAAAAATATATAATTCTATTGTAGTGTGTCATCCATATATATCTAATCTTCTAACTCAATTTCATTAATGATTATTATGTGTAGCTCAATTTTAGCCTAAGTTTCCATGCAAGCACTAATCTACCACAACTACCACATCAATTTTCAGTCAAAGAAGAATTGAACATCAATTTAATGGCAAGTAACATTTGGTTCTACCATTTATTAGACTTATTAAATCACACTAATTAAATTCAACAACACAACACGATTGTTAATATATACCATTAATGCTTACCCGTGTCAAGCGGCCACATGATAAATAATTAAATACTACGTACTACAATATATGAAGTTATCAAAAGAAGAAATTATAGATGAAATCCATAATAGCATTAACATTAACATTAGCATAAACATACGTACCAATCAAAACACATTATTTAATAATTTTATCAAAGAATTAAAGTTGGTAGAGAAATTAATTTAAGAAGCAAAGTGACAAGCATTAGGGAAAAGTGAGTATTGAAGTCTCACCTTTTTAGTGTTGAAAGAGTTCATTTTAGGTACACCAAGAAGCAAGATACCCTTTCTAAATTGCATTCAAAGGCATAAACTGCATTCACACATGTAAAATATTATACTTTTTATGCCAATATCTATATATCTTTATATCTAGATGAACTAGATTCATGCATGTAAAAAAGGGAAAAGAATTTGTCACTCCCTAAATTATACAGTTTTATGTCGACAGTTTTTGTTTTATGTTTCTTGTGTCTTCACAGTCTATCTCATGTTCAAATCTAATTAAGTAAAATCTTGGGGGTTGCTAGAGAAAAAGTCAAAAATGATCATTGTGATATCCCAATACAATCACGGGTTACATACATCTAAGTAAAAAAAACTCACTCTCTCCAATAATCTAACTAGAAAAAACCTTATTTGTTTATATGTTCTAAAGAAATAGGGAGAAAGGAAAAAAGATAAAATAAAATATAATTTAGACTAGGGATGCCATAAATACCTCATATAAATTGACAAAAGAAATACAACACACCATTCTTTATGATCGACAAAAAGAGTAAAAGACACCTGGAAAAGGATGTCGGAAGGAAAACCAGCAAGTTCGAACTTACAAGTGATGGCTCATCTGAAATTTTTTGCAAAGATCGTTGCACTCGACTTTGGGACTCCCGACACTGAAGTTTGAATAGCAGTAAGAAAAAGACTCAAGACCCCTTTCAGTTAAAATTTTGTTATTTGATCAGTTTGTGAAAAAACACAATCCAGATCGATCCATTCATAAGTAAATGGGTCGAAATTGTCACCTCTGGATTTGTCATTAACTGGGAAGTTTTTTCGCCATATTAGAAAAGACACTTCATTCACGGCGAGTCCATACAACTTGCACATTACTTGATGGTCTCATGGAGAAACTAATTACACAAACTGATTTTGGATACGTCAAATGATTTATACACATAACAGAGAACAGAAGTTTACATCACCTATGATTAATATCATTATGATGCATTTTTCAAATGTTATTCAAGTAAGTTTAAAATGGAAGACAAGTCTTTATTGTATACACACAAACTATTACCAGCAACGAAAGCCATAACTTTGTTTTTTACTTCAATCCAACTACAACCAGGCATCTTCTTCAGTCCATGATCTGCCATCGCTTTCCTAACCAATTCGGCTTCTTTCCACTTTTCACTCGCACAATACAGATTCGACAGCATGACATAACTCATTTCACATTCGGGTTCCAACATTTTCAATTCTACCCCTAATTTGTTTCCTATCTCTACATCAGCGTGTGCATAACAGGATCCAAAAACAGCTTCACTTGACTTAACACCACGTGTCCTATTAGCCATCTGTTGTGCTTCTTTCAAGTAGCCTCCTCGAGCAAGCATATCCACCATACATGCCACATGGTCTATTTCCGGATCAATTCCGTGTATCTCACTCATCGATTGAAAAAGAGCACGCCCTTCGTTAATTAGCCCCAAGTGGCTACAAGTCATCAGCAGGCTTATAAAGGTAACATTATCCGGTTTCAACCCCGTTTCTACCATTTCTTGATAAACCTGTAAAGCTTTCTCACCCCAACCATGAAGACCATAAGCAATCAACAAAGTGTTCCATGAAACCAAATCCTTCTCAATAATATCATTAAAAGATTGCTGTGAACCATTAATGTCACCACATTTTGCGTACATGTTAACCAACCCATTGCCTGCAAAAATATAACCATAAAAACCGTAACGTATTGCAATACTATGAATCATTTTACCATGCCCTAACGTTGCCATAATCGAGCATGCATGTAATACCGTTCCAAGTGAAAAATCATCAGGTTCGAGGCCGTTTCTTATCATACCAACGAAAAAGCTTACTGCCTCTTCAGCATTTCCGTTTCTAACATAACCTGTCATCATTGAAGTCCATGATATGACATTCTTTTCGGGAGCTTGGTGAAATGCAGCAAGTGCTTTATCGGTATCTCCTATTTTCATTTGTGCATCTATAATTGCATTCCATGAAACTGTAGTTAGAGTCTCCATGGACTCAAACATCTTCACCACATCAGCAGGACGACTACTTAATTGTGCATAGAAGCTAAGAATCGAGTTGCTAACTTCAACTGCAGAACTCCACCCTTTCTTAGCAACAACTGCATGAACCATACAACCGGTACAATATTGTTGCGATTCTGCAGAAGCATTCATGAGTGAGCTAAACGTCCACTGATCTTGATCACATGATTCTTCTACCATCATTTTCTTTAACAGATCAACACAAGTTCCAATATTCCCATTTCGAGCATGCCCAGCGATCATAGTATTCCAAGCAACGTTGTTCACTTTATTAGGCATCACATCAAACACACTTTGCGCCATCTGAAACTGATTAGCATGAACATAAGCAAACAACAACGAACACCAAGAGACGTTATTTCTAAACTCAATCTCTTCAAACACATGGTTTGCACTACACGGGCTAAAACACTTCCCATACATATCAATAAGCGCATTATTCACCGGAAGTGAAGAACAATATCCTGTAACAACAATCAAAGCATGAATCTTTTGTCCATAAAAAAGGTTACACGAGCCTGCACACGAACTCAAAGTTGCGGTAAACGAATAATGATCAGGTTTGATGTTGCTAAGTCCTTTCATTAATTGATGAAACAGTAACAAGGTTTCTTGGTAAAGACTAAGATGAGTATAACAAGTAAGCATTGTGTTCCACACAACTATGTCTCTCACAGACATTTCATCAAACACTTTCCGTGCATATGTAACTCTCCCTGATTTTGCAAGCGCCGAAATCTTTGATGTTGTATGAACCAAATATGATCCCATCTAAGTCTACTAGTAGTATACAAGTTTAAGTTACATTAAAAAAAAATTCCTTTTACAATTTTAATCTCATTTGGAGTGGTTTATTTGGTAGTTTGTCTTGGACTTTGGTGAAATTTTATATTCTTGTATTAGAACATTAGTTAATTCAAAGTCAAATAATAATATATGATATATTATTCCTAACTTTATTGTATAGTTTAAGTTACTCACATTTGTTTCACATGACCTAAAAAGTTGCTGATATATCAGGGTTGTGACAGAAAGTTGTATGATATGCTATTGAAGTATTTTAAAGCAAGTAACTTTATCAAAAATAATGTAAATGGCATTTCCCATTAGCTCTTATTAATAATTATTTCAAATTTCTACAGTTTTCCTTTTTTTTTTTTAAATAAATAGGAAAGTTATACACCTTAAAATACTACAAAAGCAAACTATGACCCTTATAAAATGCTTGATTTGAAAAATATGAATCACAAACTCAAAATTGGCTTAAAGTATGTGGTGTTTTTGGATTGGTTATTTAAATTCTTATCTATTTATTTATCTATATATTTATATTTATTTACTTATTTTAGCGATAAATAATTAATCTAAATATTGTTTAAAGACTGTTTATTTTCAAAGTATTTTAAAAGGTAGAAACACTTAAAAATATATATAATAGTATCGACTTATTCTTTAAGCAGATAAACAGTATGAAATTGTACCATCTTCAGGTTAAATGCAATCTATGTTAATGCATACTTAAAGCACCTTCTATTGAATTAGATTTCATATGTCAAGAGCATGCTATTTTTTTTTATAAAATTGCCTACACTTGTATAAAATGATTTCATTACTATATAAACTGTATGAAAAAAGTTGATTATATTTCCATGACAAATAAAGACTGATGCATGCTAATCAACTGAAACATACAATACTCATAAATATGATTCTTAAATATATCTTTTGATGTTATTGTAAATCATAAGATGAATCTACACTGCTGCTACATGATATATGTCGACGGGTTTCCTATACACATTCTATGTTTCAGCAAGGTATGAATATGATTCGTAACTTCATTCATGAACAAAGCCGAACCTTCAAGATTCTAGATCAATCACGAAAGTAAAGTAACAGTGAAGCAGACGCATGAACACGGGTATTCATATGCTTGTACTAGCACCATAAACACTTGCTTATGATCCTATACAAATAGTTTTCGCTAATACTGTCCATAGCACGTAAGAAATATAAATGGAGGTCACCGATGAACAGTACCACGTTGAAGCATTGATAGAGTCAATTGCCTATGCCACACCCTCATCATCATCAAATGCACGAATTCATAGAGTTCCATGAGTGGTGAAAGAGATAAAAAAATATGAAAAAATAATACTTTCTGAAGGTTGTTTCCATCGGTCCACACCATTTCATAACCCGAAATTTGAGTTAGTCAGGGAAAAGTAAGCCGTCATAATTTCCCCATATTATAAATTTGATAAGATGAAAAATAAAACTGAAATTAAAGAGCTAATTAAAGATATTCAAGATAAACTTGAATATTAGGGGATTTAGTTTTCCAATAGAGATGTGTTTCCTAATTGTAGATATCTTGAAGACTTTTAAATGGAGAGTTCTTAGGAGATATTAGGTGTCTCATTCATTAGCCGTCGAATCGTCATGAAATTTGAATTGCAGGTTCCTAACACATATCATCTTTCTGTATCTTTCTGTTCGTACCGGAGTATGTATTGTGTAAAAATTTTATGTCATCAAATGTTTCTACACGTGGATATTAAATTCCAAAGTTGGTTGCAAAAAGTTTATTGTTTATGCGTGCATCTGCTGTAAGATTAACGTTATGTGTTCATTAACGGTTTGATCATCTTGATTTATGGATACATGTTTCAAGACCCATAGATCTACTTTTTATCCAAATTTGAGCTTGATCAGATGTGTCATCAGGGAGATCTATAATTTTGAAGTTGCTGCAAATTTTTAGTCTTCATCTGTCTCACACAGACTCAGACATAGCACAAACTCAGATAGTGCACAAAATCAGACAGAAACATAGATTCAGAAGAGGTCAACCCAAAATAAAAATTCAGACCCAGAGATCAGCTCATGCTTAATCGACATTTATGAAGCCGATGATGAAGTTTCAGTTGATATTTTTAATCTTTATGTGATCTAGGTGATGAGGTTTAAATTGTTATGTTCAAGTTATTCGAAGATTTTTCTTCGGGCATTATATATGTTGTTGAGGCTAAGTTAATTTATTGGGTAGCTGATGTTGAGGGGGAGAGTCAAGCTTCAAAGGTTACAACTCGAACTGATACAAGTATCACGAAGATATAGTAACTCAAGCTGAATTGATCTAGCTATTCAAGTTAACTTTAACGAGACGAGTTCTGAAGTTGAGTGGGAGAAAGATGTATACTCTTGTAATAGTTGATGAATTCACAAAGAAATATCAAGTTATCAATACAACAAGAGTTCGACAGATTATGCAAAATGTTTTGAGCTTTCAAGTCAAAGATTAGAATTACTTTTTAATCTATATTCAACTTCTTGTATTCATCTTGTAAACAGTTTACTATTGGTTTTGTCATCATCAAATAGGGGGACATTGTTGGGAAAATTAAGTCGTCAAAATTTCTCCACATTATAAATTTGATGAGACAAAAAGTAAAACTGAAATTAAAGGAATGTGTTTCCTAATTGTACATGTCTCTAAGACTCTATAAATGAAGAGTTCTTAGGAGATATTAGGTGTCTTTACTTCGTGTAAAATCACGATCTCGGGACTTGATATCATTTCCCCTACTTTGTATCCGTGTGATTAATCACTTATATATACGTACTTGTAAAAATATCTTCTTTTTGTTCTTCATTATTACAATTACATTATTTAATTCTTTTATTTGGATGATAAACAACTCCGGCAGCTAGTTGAGAACCTCCAGCTATTTTTAGAATGAGGCTTGTTGCAGATAACAAGGAGGCCCTCAAAAGTTTGTATAAAAAGCTTGGTGAACTAAACATGGTGCAAGACTTAAGAAACTTTTATGAAGAGAATTCAACAGTTGAGTTCAACGATAACGAATTTACTAAGATGATGTTGCTTGATGGTTGTTTTATTTTGTATTTTATTCTAAACATCTTTGGAGGGAAATTTGGAAGTCTAGAGTTACGAAGCCATCAGATTGTCTTAATCTATGAAGATCCGTTCTTGCTGGAGAACCAAATTCCATACAAAGGTCCAGACGAGATAATGAACGTTGTAAAAAATATAGATTGTCGTATGATGATCAAATTCTTCGTCAATGACAATATTTTTGGCATATGGGAGGCAGAAAAAGAAGTGCTTCGAATCGATACTTTGTGTACGAAATGATCAAAGTTGTAGAGAAGAATCGATATTGGACATCAATAATGTTGATCATCTTCTCCATCTTCTGCATACTAAAGTAGTCAAACCTCCCAGAAGTGATTTCAGTGTCAACCAAACATACAGCAGAAAGATTTCGCGCAATGTTAACGAGCTTATGGATGCAGGGATTCATTACAAGCCTAGGGGAACAATGTTGTTGACTCACATTGAGTTTGTTCGTGGCTGGTGGTGGTGTAGAGCAACCATAAAACTTCCTCCAATAGCTGTAGACGATTCCACCAAGCCCGTGTTGTTAAAGTTGATAGCCTATGAAATGTGCTCTCCTAAATCACAAGAATATTCATGGCTTACCTCATATGTATGTCTTCTTGATTCTCTGCTTGATCACCCTGCAGACGTTACGACTCTTGGAAAGCTGGGATCCTTAAAATCTCCAAAGGTAGTGATAGTGAAGTTGCGAAACTGTTCAATGAAATAGGCACTGATTTGGTTCCCCATAATTTGGCATATGCGGAAGCCAGGTATCAAGTACAAATGCATTATGATAGCAGTAACGTAAAGCTTAGCACAAGTCCTTCACAACTGAAGCATGAGTATATCTATAGCCCATGGGCCTTTTTAGCAGTTGTTGGAGGAGTCTTGGCTCTGTTTCTTAAGGCTTTTCAAACTTACTTCACTGTCTGGAGTCCTGAAGGCAAGTGTGACGATCTTTGCACGTTTTGAAGATGAATCATCATTTATAAGATCAAACAACTTGATGGTTTTCCTTAAATACTGCATTCTTCTCTAGGTCTATTTCTGTCAATCATGGTGTGTTGTGCTTCGAAAGAGTGGTGTGTTGTGTGTTTCTACTTTCTAGTCATCTATATTCTACTTGTATTCGGCAACATTTACTGCTGATCTAATAAATAAATCGATTTTCATTGGAATTGTCATAAACTCTGGTGCGTTCTTAGAAATCTTTGCATGAAATACTCCTTCAATCTGCGTAAGAAAAACACTGCAAAATGCATACTTAAGGCACCTTCTATTAAAGTAGTTTAGTGATTATAAACTTGCATAAACCGGTATAAATTATTTCACTGCTATATATAAACTGTATGAAAAAGTTGATTTCCATGACAAACAAAGAGACAGATACAGGGTAATCAACTGAAACATACAATAATTATCATAGTATCCCAAATGGTAAAGAACAAAAGCTTACAAGTATATAAGTATGAATCTTGATGTCTACTCTCGATCTTGAACTAAATTATTGATCATAGTTGCCAACGGTAGAGTTCCTTTTGCCATTATCTCTATCCTACTAGTATTAGAAGCATGAGCGAAAAGAGAAAGCCCAAATGTCAATAATTCAGGTAGAAATAATCTTGATGACAAAAAACCGTGCCAATAACGAGGTTCTAAATCAAAAAAAGCATCAAAGAACCTTCTTGTCCCTTCCAAATCGAGCTTTAGCAAGATATCCATACCAAAACAAAAGAATTCACGTTGTCGTCTCCTCTCTATAGGCCACAAATCCTTCCAAACTTCGGCTGATAAATCGATTCCTGACACCATGTTTTCAGAATTAAGATACTGAATTATCGATTTTGCAACAATGGGGGCAGCAGCTAAAGTTCTTGCCACCATATATCCAGTTGAAGGATGCACCATTCCTGCAGTGCCGCCTATTCCAAGAACTCTTTGAGGCAACACGGGAAGGGGCCCACCCATTGGGATGACACAACGTTCGTCTTCTTCGATGCTTTTCACTTTTATACCTAAATGCTTTAACCGACACACCATTCTTTCTTGTATATCTTCCATTTTTAACCCTGGGCGAGCAACAAGTGAAGTTTCTTCAAGAAATATTCTAGTGGACGAAAATGGCATCGCGTAAAGAAAAGTTGGAATCTTTGAATTTCTTTCTTTGATTTCAAGACTGTTGTTAAGATGTGAATCTCTCCAATCCATAAAGAGCATCTTATCGACATCAAAAGGATGTTCTTCTACTTCTGCTAGAATACCATATGCTACTTGGTACCCGGGATTATAAGGCTTATCATATTGAACAAGAGATCTTGAAAAACCAGTAGCATCAAGAACCAAAGTCGCATCAATTGTCACACCGTCATTACAAATTAACAATGATTTGAATTCTTCATGAATGACTTTAATCACTTTCGCCTGATGAAACTTAACCCCATTAGATATACACTTTTGTAACATCTTTGTCTTAAGTTGCTTTCGATTAACCCTCGCGTAAGGTCTATTAAGACTCTTAGTTGAGTTTTCATCGATGTAAACAACCGCACTAGCCCATGTAGTATCAAGACAATCTAACAAATCCATAGCCTCAAATTCATCCACCCAAACACCATAATTATTAGGCCAAATCAATTTAGGTGAAGGGTCAATCGAGCACACAGTGAGCCCAGCCTCAGAAACTTGTTGAGCAACGGCTAACCCTGAGGGGCCCCCACCAACCACAACTAGGTCCACCACAAGACCCCTTGAAGGATCATACATAGGAAGCTCAAAATCAAGATTCTCTTTCTTAAATTCAGGAACAAGCTCTAAAAGAGCACTACTACTGGCTTTAACACAATCTTTATGACCCCATTTGAAATGGGGTAATTTAGGGCCAAACCTAAGGTCATGAATATGAGACTTACAAGAACTTAAACTGTTAACATTTCCAGCAAATCTATTAATTGGGTGCAGAAACTCTAACAAATTATGAGTTCTTAGCAAAGTATCCATGAAGACCCAGATGTAATTTCAGCTAATTTTGATGTTTTTTTCAACTAAAAATCCAAACTTTATTCAATACATAATAAAAATTGACGATACCCTCAATTCTGCAATAAAGTTAGGAGCTTTAACTAGTAACTGATTCAATAAACCTAATATGTGGCTAGAAGTTGATGTGTTTGAAGTGGGTTTGTAGTGAATTGAACAATAATTTAGCTAAAATTCAGAGAATTGAAAAGAAAACTTACCTGAGGTGGTGAAAGAAACCATCTTTTTTTGAGAGATGGATAATGGAAACATGCAAAGAATCATGTGGTATGGATTGGACTTGGCGACAAGAAAGAAATTCAGTTTATGGATGGGTCATGATGGGGCGATATTTCATTTGCAATTTTTTGATTTTAAATTGTTTATTTTCATCAAGGCCGCTTGATAAAGAAGAGTGGCAATTATATAAAAAAGATTTTTGTTAGTACTTTTTAGGAGAAGTATGTATATATGTTTATATAGGAATTTCAGTTACATGATCCGATTGCAACATAATTTATTAGCATACTACCACATA
The DNA here is from genome assembly GCA_963921325.1 of Logfia minima. Lineage (NCBI taxonomy): Eukaryota > Viridiplantae > Streptophyta > Magnoliopsida > Asterales > Asteraceae > Logfia > Logfia minima. The sequence continues at coordinate 915,288 of OY992775.1, forward strand.
CATTTTTTAGTATTATCTATTTATATAATACATTTTATTTTATACGTATCATGTCAAATAACTCGAAGTTGCAGATGCCCATCCACTTTTTCTACTCAGCCGTTTTTGATCGATTACCTAAATATGATTCCCAAATTATATAGTTTTCTAAATTAATTAATCAGTTCAAAGTTGAGATTAAGATTATTTGGAACAATAAAAACATCATATAATTTATTTTTTTAAAGTTAACTTAGAACAAAACCACAAATAAAAATTATTCTTTCTCGTTTTTATTTTTATTTATTATTTATCTTCTCTTTTATTTCGTTCTCATAACCCGGTAATACAACTTGATGTTACATAAATCAACCACCAAAATGACATTAAAGACAAATAAAGTAAGTCCTATACGTTCAATGGGTTTAAGCGGAAAAAAAAACACTCTACTTCTAAAATATATCGATACAAGCAACTTATTTTTTTAATATTCGGAGACATACTTCTAAAATATATGTTGATATCAACGTGAAAAACTTGTTAATTGGCTAAAAGATCTTTTTGCTTACGAGTAACTTATGATCTTGATAGCCATGTTACCGGTGTTTACCTTACGTGACATTCATATTATTTTTCATTTTAACAAGAATTCTGAATAGTTATCAAAACAGTTGACTAAAATATACATATCTATATTCAAAATTGCCACATATTAAGGTACAGTGTTTTATATAAATCCAAACATATATATGTAACCCGCGTCAATGTAATCTCTTTATATTTTACAAGAGTTAATCACAAACAATCGTTAAAATAATATTAGTTGGCGTTTTAATATCATTATAAGAGATATTATATTTAAACTTCACTAGCTACATATCTTAGGATGAAAAAAAAATAATTAAAAATAATTATGATACAAACTACATCATCTCAGTAAGTAACCGCTCTCTTAAATAACCTGAACGGAAAACACACTTCCGTTTACACACGTTAGTCACAAATTATGGGGTCCAAAAGATGAGTATACTTTAACCTAAAAGGACTAAAGTTCAAAAATTTAATCAAAATTCAGCGAATTCGATAAGCCCTTTCTACACACAGTGAAAACAAACACACACACAGACAGTGAATGACTCGCCGGAAAAAATGTTAAGATCACTCAAACTCAAACGATCCATTCAATCTCTTAATCAATCACTTAAACCCCAATTACGTCACTTCTCATCACCGCCTGCAACACCGCCGCCACTCTCCGCCGCCTCATCTAGTTCATCGGAAACAAGAAAATACCTAGGATACTCCGCACTCTTGTTGGCCTGCGCTGTCGGAACATACTTCTCATTTCCGTTGCCGGAAAATGCAAAGCACAAAAAAGCTCAACTTTTCCGGTACGCACCGTTGCCGGAAGACTTACACACGGTGGTTAATTGGAGTGGGACCCACGAGGTGCAAACTAGGGTTTTTTTACAACCTGAAAGTTTAGAAGAATTGGAAAACATTGTGAAAGATGCTAATGAAAAGAAACAAAAGATCCGACCCATTGGATCCGGGTTGAGTCCGAATGGAATTGGGTTGGCCCGAAATGGGATGCTGAATATGGGTTTGTTGGATAAAGTGTTGGAAGTTGATAAAGAGAAGAAAACGGTTCGGGTTGAAGCAGGTATTCGGGTTCAGAAACTTGTTGATGAGATTAAAGAGTATGGGATTACTTTGCAGAATTTTGCTTCAATTAGAGAACAACAAGTTGGTGGCATTGTTCAGGTGTGAAATACGAATGGCATTATTTCGATTGTTTATATAACTGGTTTTTTTGTAAAGCTTATTTTTTCAGTCTTACCAGTTTCTTGAAATTGGGAAAACTAGAAAAGGCTCCTTTTTTTATCAGCCTTTGTCGAATTGCAATAAGCCCATGAGCTGTTAAATATGCTAAGTAGTCTATCACAGTACCAAGTGAATAAGAATTGTGTAGAATGTGACATAAGGTATTTAAGGATTGTAGCATAGCATTATTATTCTATATTTTGCTCAAGTTATGATTAGTCCTTTATGAGGAGAGTGTTTAGATTTCTGTTTTGAGACCGTTCAAAAAAGATATGTGATACTAAGAGAGTCTTAACTTTTATTGCTTACGGGCTTATTGAAATTTTGAAGGCCGGTAAGCTCGGTTTTAACGGCTTATGAGTTTATAAGCTGCTTAGGGCTTGTCTAAGACCATAAGCTTGAGTTGGTAAGCTCATTAGCAATTAAAATTATGTTTCTGAGTTTTCTGAACTATGAAGTCCAACTAGCCCGAAGTCAGCAAAATAAGTTTACCCAAAGACCCCCTGAATGATGAAAATAGCATAGTCAGCTGTTATAAAAGAGGCTACATGAAGGAGTGTTTCGGTGTGCTTTTTTTTCTGTCAGCTATGATAGATTTTATCTTAAGTTTTTAAATTATTACGGAAAGTGAAAAGAGGGGTATGAGTAGTCCTAGTTTCCAGACAATCTGTTTTATTACAAGCAGAATGGCTGGAGTGAAAGTCGCTATTCAAAATTTACTTGGACCCATAAATAATCAGATAAATCAGAATCAGAATCCTTTTTCACGAACACTAGTAAATGATTATTGTGACTTCACGTCCAAAAAACAGATCATTTTGCCTTTCAATATGTGGTGTAGTTTTTATTGTGTTTGTATCTTCATTTTGTATAATATAATTTCATAGGTTGGTGCACATGGTACTGGTGCAAGGTTGCCTCCGATTGATGAGCAGGTTATTAGCATGAAATTGGTTACCCCGGGAAACGGTACCATCGAAATATCAAAAGATAAAGACCCTGAACTTTTTTATTTAGCTCGTTGCGGGCTAGGTGCACTGGGCGTTGTTGCTGAAGTCACTCTTCAATGTGTCGAGCGGCAAGAACTTGTAGAGCACACATTTGTCTCTAACTTGACTGAAATCAAGAAAAAACACAAGTATGTGTTTTTCTTTATGTGTGCTATGTCTAACTTATAAAGTCAGCTATCTTACCGTTTCAAGCCTTTTTTTCTCTGTTCTTATCTCTTGTTTTTCTGGATTGCAGAAAGTTTTTAAATGACAACAAACATGTAAAGTACCTTTACATACCGTATACGGATACTGTTGTAGTTGTGACATGTAACCCTGTTTCTAAATGGCTAGGCCCACCCAAGTTTAAACCGAAGTATAGTGTGGATGAAGCTTTACAGCCTATTCGTGATCTATATAAAGAATCAAAGGAGAAATACAGGTGAATCTATTGTTTGTTGTAGAGTTGGCAATTTCGACCCATTTTATCATAAATGGTCAATTCAGGTTATGTTTGGTTCAAAATGGCTCAATAGACATTCAGGTTAAGAAAGAACTGATCAAATAGGTTTATTCGAGCTATGTTTTGTCTAAATGGCTCAACCGGATGAGACAAAAAATTTAGCTTGAAAGGAAATAGGTCAAAAATGGGTCAAAAGTCGTCCAATGTGTATTTTAATAGATGAAACCTACTAAATGTCTTGAAAAGGCTCAATTTTTTTAGATAGGAAATGTTTCGAGTCAACCCCAATCTGACCCCGTGTGTTTCAACCCGTACAAAAGAACCCGCCATTTTGACACCTTGAACTTTGTATGCAGAAGCCAATTGACGGCCACTTCATCTACAGACGAGAATGAAACGAAAATTTCTGACCTTATGTTTACTGAGTTACGAGATAAACTACTATCCATTGATCCTCTTAATAAGGACCATGTTAGAAAGATCAATGAAGCCGAGGCTGAGTTTTGGAAGAGGTCAGAAGGATACAGGGTAGGTTGGAGTGATGAAATTTTGGGGTTTGACTGTGGTGGTCAACAGTGGGTCTCAGAGACTTGTTTTCCAGCTGGCACCTTATCAAAACCAAATATGAAAGACTTGAAATTTGTAGAAGATATTGTGGAGTTGATTGAGAAAGAAGAGATACCTGCTCCTTCACCTATAGAACAGAGATGGACTGCTTGTAGCAAAAGTTTATTGAGCCCAGCTTCAAGCTCATCAAATGATGATATATTCTCATGGGTACGTGAATTTTAAACGTGGGTTTTGAACGTGGTTATGTGATGTTGAATAATCAGAATTAGATAATCTGATGTAATAGAATGGGCTGTAGAAGGTAGTTTTTTAAAAAGTGACTTTTATATGGAATTAAAAGATAAAATGACCAGTTATGTCTTTTGGCAATTGGCTTCTTCGCCTAATGAATCTCGGGTTATTACGTTATATATCATACATTCATACTCTTTTTCTATGTCACAGGTCGGTATTATTATGTACCTTCCTACATCAGATGGTCGCCAGAGGAAACAAATAACAGAAGAATTTTTCCACTATAGGCACTTGACTCAAGCACGTTTGTGGGATCAATATTCTGCTTATGAACATTGGGCTAAAATTGAGGTATGTATCATGTCCCGTTTATTTTTCTTTTTATATTTCTTATAGTAGCACAGGCATGCAATGAAATGCTGGTCAAAATGAAATCGGCTTTGACTAAAAGCTTCAGCCTTAGCTGTAAATATATGCTATCGTGCAGACTTTTTATGAAAGGTCTAGACACCTGGAAAAGTTTATGGCTGGACATTTTACGTTTACTTAAACTAGCTCCAGATTATGGTTTGAGTTGTGTTATTTAACAAGCCAACAAGATTTTTTACGGTTAGAAGCACAAGTAGTAAAGTAACCAGAGAGGAATACTTGTATTTTACTGACCTAATACTTGTATATATATCAAGCTTTTTAACCAACAAAACTAACATATAAATGATGGAAGCACATATCTACTGATTATAGTCTACTAAATGTAAACATGCTTAAATCGATTTCCTACAACAGGTTCGCGGCTTCCTCTTTTACTTATAGGGGTCTCTTATCTCTGACTTGACTAGCTTTACAATTTAACACATGTTATAAGCAAATCATCTAATAAGTTGTGCTCACATCTGGTTGATAACATATAGTATTGAGTAGCTCTTCTTTTTTTTTTTCTTTTTTTTAACATTGGTACAATGTTTTCATCTATCTCTTTAAGTATGATTAGTTCATTAGTGAAACTGTGTTGATCCTGATAATTACTTATGAGTTAAGTGAGTTTGGAGTTGCAATATATAACTTGAATTGTAGAGGGGGTGAATACAATTATTAGTAGTATTTTAAAACTCTTAACAGATTATTAGTATTTTAAAACACTTTTTTAACTCTTAATTTTAGTATTTTAAAACGCTTAACAGATTATTAGTAGTTTAAAAACACTTTTTTAAATAACAGAGTATTAATTGTAAAGTATGAAACCTGATAACAAGAAGTACACGAAACAAATAACTTGAATGATGAATTTATTAATCATAGATTACATCAAAGTATTGAATGCGGAATAATCTAAGCCAAGGCAAAAGATTAATCCAATACAATTACAAGTTACTGTAGCATTCCCTCTGAGGATAGTTCTACTATCACTTACTGACTCTAATTTGTAGTTAGACAAACTTTATCACCGAATAAATCAAGTGATAGCTACAAATTGGTAATCGTCTAAGTACACAATGTCACTCTATTTATAGACAAAATGTATCTCGTAAATATCTTTTGAATTCTAGGAAAGAGAATGACACGTGTCGCTGTGTGATTGGTTTTCTTCTAACTGACAGAATGCATATATTGTTGTCCCCTTCTTACGTGTGTTGGTTTTCCACCAATCGCAATCAAGCATCTTGTCATACATTCCATCACTTTAACTTGAAGGTTGCTGACGCCATAAGTATACTAGATTCATCTTTTTTCACCACAGGTGGCAAAATAGATGGGTTTGGGAAATCAGTTAAGGTATAACTGGTAGTTTTTTGTTTGGAAGTTAGATTGCCATGCAAGTACTGTTTGTCCATTTTTCCCTTTTGATCCGACCCTATTTAGCTACTTTTTATAATTGATCCGTTCGATATTACAGGGGAATCTTTCATAAGTAAGCAGCCTGTGATCAGTTTGTTGGGTCACTGATTTTGATCCTTTTATATTTTGTAAGTCAATACATAGCAATCGTCGGTACATGTGTAAGTAATGTGACTTAGAAGGATGATTTGACAACAATATGTGCGTGATTGCCATGGCAATAGACATCGACTGTCATTTGAAACAATGAGGCTAAGAAGGTTAGACTCTTAAAGATTCAAGTGAAGCATGAAAAGAGTTGACAAACATGTGTATAATTGCTAGAGGTGCCATTGGCTGGGTAATGGGTCAAAATTGGTTTAGGTCAAAATGAGCTATTTTTAATACGTTTGGATTGGGCTAGGTCACAAGTGTTCTTTTTGTCTTCTCAATTTATTTTTAAATTTTATAGCTACTTAATGTATTTAATATGATTAGAAAAAACTCTTAATACAACAATACTATTATCTGTTGATAACTAAACGCAAGGCTAAGAAATATTTCGTATATTGTATTTTCAGGTTCCTAAAGACAAAAACGAGCTTGCTGCACTTCAAGAAAGACTAAGAAAGCGATTCCCTGTAGACGCATTCAACAGAGCACGAAAGGAGTTGGATCCCAACCGTATTCTTTCTAATGGCATGGTTGAGAAGATGTTCCCGTTAGATGAGTAATAATCATTCTCCAGGTATCAAAATTTAGCTGTAGATTACATGACGAGGATACAGAAACTAAAATGGATATTAAGCTACAGAAATAAAGTCTTCATATCCTACGGATATATATATTTGCATGTTCTAGTATATCCTACAAATCTGCTTTTATGAACTTGATTGTTGAGTTCAACATAGTTCGTAGTTCTCACTTGTATGGTAGAACTGTATTTGCGATTTTGTTTAGGATTTGTGTTCTTTCTTCCTTGTTGTAAACCAATTTTCCTTTTGAATTTGAAGGAGTGAATGATTTTTCTTGTTTAAAAAACAGGAAAATGATAAGGGTTGTCGTTAAGACTTCAAACATTCATAAATTTATGTATCTAAATAGATATTGGATTCGTTTTATCTTAATAGCCTTTAATTAATCAAAACATAAGGCATATCAAACATAAATGGTTGTCAAACTTTTTATGATATTTGTAAACTTTGAATGAAAACATTGATGTCTTCGAACTATTTAGCTTTTATCAATCTTTATCCTTCAACTTCAGCCCATGTGGAATGATTCTATGTAGGGAAGTTTCAGACGCGTATACATAGTATTTGTGGTACCTTAAGGGGCAAGGGGGCCCTGGGTCAAAACGTTTTCTAATATATGTAGTAAACAATATATACTAAGATGTTGTTCGTTGTAAAATTAGTAAATAGTCCAGTAACTAAAAGAAATAAGATAGGTTCGTAGGGTTCCGTGGCCGCCGCTGGTTTTCACCAGTTTTTCTTTTAATCATGTCGCGGAAGTCGATGATCATGGATGGCAACATCAGAACGGGAGATACAAACAGCATCAAAGCAAACAGATTAGAGAAACGAACCCTAACTTCTTAAAACTGGATCAAATATCAACTACGATTTATGTGACAAACTTCCCAGATACCATGCTCTCTCGTGATTTATGGAGACTATGCGAAAGATATGGAAACGTGGCCGACGTTTACATTGCCAAAAAGCTATCGGAACTAGGGTGTCGTTTTGCTTTCATTCGTTTTTTAAAATTAAAGGATCGTACACTACTATTGGAAGACCTGAATAGAATTTGGATTGGTAATTTTCACGTATATGCTACCCTCGCCCGTTTTGATCGTAACGAATTGAATCAACGAGACCATAACATTGAAAAGAATAAACAACCTCCAACTAGTAATGACACCTTTCGAAATAAAGCTCCAGGAAACTCTTACGCATCAATTGTTAGTGGGAAAGGTGGGAGACAATCGGAGAATTATGTCGATAAAATCTTGAAGAAAGTTGAGGTGGGAAAGGGTGATCTCTTATCTATTCCCGATGCCTCATGTGTTGTTCTTGGAAAGGTACGTGATATGAACTTAATCAATAACCTAAGCACTGTTTTAGAAAAGGAAGGTTTCATGGATGTCGACCACCATTATATTGGTGGGTCATGGGTTTGGTTCGAATTTGGCTCTATAAAGGATTGTGTTAGCTTTAAACAGAGTTCGGAAATTGAATGTTATTTTTTGAAGCTTCAACCGGTTTCAAAGAATTTTGTGGTAGACGAACGTATTGTTTGGCTTGACATTGATGGCATGCCTCTGAATGCATGGACTCCTTCTGCTTATCGGAAAGTTGCAAGTGCCTGGGGAGAGGTTATGATTTTTGATAACGAACTAGAGGAAGGGGTAGCAAATGGTAGAGTTTGCATTAAAACGAATATTTCTGCTATTATCTCTGATCTTTGCCAAGTCTCCATAAACGGTGAGTCATTCAATGTTAGGGTTCGCGAATATGCTGGATGGCTTCCTAAGTTAACCCGTAATGACAATGATTCTCAGGGCGATAGTGATGAAGAAGATGAAAGGTTCTCTCTATCGGAAAACGAACCGGAAGATGGTGAAATAAAGGATGTTAATGATAACACTCCCTGTGATGATACTCCTAAACAAGATGAACCGGTGATTAATACTCTAGCTGAAAATCATTCGTCTAATCAGCCTCCATTTAGATGGGCTGATGAAATGGAAAACGAAAACACTATAGTTCAGGAGACGCAACAACATGCAAATGAGGATGGCTTGAAAGATCCTATTCCCTCTACTGAGAGCATTTCTTCTCTATCAAAACCTCCTGGTTTTGAGAAATCTAAGTTTCACGTGATAGGTGATAGTAAAAAGCATGTTAATGTTGGTTCAATGTCTGTTACTTCATTGTTGAGCTCTAGCGGTATGTTTAAAGGAAAGAAGAAAAAGCATAGAAGATTTAGTGAAGGGTCTGTAATCTCAAAGGCTGTCGATCACATTGAGATGGGAGCGGTCTTAGGATACGACATGGAAGGGAGTAAGGAACTTTTAAAAAAGATGATTGACCGGATTGGTGTGAACAAAGTAACCCAATGAATTTACTATCTTTCAACTCGTGTGGTCTCGGACTGGAAAAGCGCAAGAATATCAATCATCTTTGTTCGAAGTATCGTATCAGTTTTCTCGGTTTGCAGGAAACGCATTTGACTCGTATTGACCTCTTCAAATCAAACAACTTTGGGGTAATTTCCAATTTGATTTCGCTATTAGCCCTTCTCAAGGTCGATCCGGTGGTCTTCTCTCGGTTTGGGATCCTTCGACTTTTCTCAAATCTAAAATTACTTGCATGGAGAATCTGTTGATTGTTGAAGGTGTTTGGCTTTTCTCCAACATCAAGTGTTTCATTATTAACGTCTACGCCCCGCAAACAGATCAACTCAAAGAAGCTCTCTGGAACTATATATTAGAGTTCATGACCTTGAACCCGGGTTTTTTCATGGTTTTTGGTGACTTTAACAAGGTCCGTAATGCAAATGAAAGATTTGGTACTTCTTTCAATCACGCTTCGTCCGATAAATTTAATAGGTTCATTTTGGATAGCTCGTTATGGGAGATTCCGATGGGAGGTTTTGCTTTCACTCGGGTAAACAGACAAGGCAACAAGATGAGTAAGCTTGATAGATTTTTCATCTCAGAGGACTTAATTGGTAGAGTTCCGAACTTAAGAGCTATAGCTCTCAATAGACTCGTTTCTGACCACCGTCCCATCGTTCTTACTTATTCGGTTAACGACTTTGGTCCCACTCCTTTTAAACTTTATAATTCTTGGCTTATGTTAGATAGTTTTCATGCTTTAATTGGTGAAGCTTGGCTGTCGGCAAGGACTTTAAACCATGACAACAAATTCATTTTGTTTAAAAACAAAATGAAGTACATTAAACATCAAATTCGTGATTGGTCCATGAAGCTTCATAAAGATAAGGTTGGTAAAAAGCATGATCTTCTGACTTCTATTAACATTATCGACAAGGTCATTGATACAGGGAACGGTTCGTCTCAATTAATTGCTGATCGGAAGCGTATTATTGGAGAAATACATGAAATAGATAAAGTTGACTTAACTGATAACTTCCAAAAAGCTAAAATTTGTTGGAATGTGGAGGCCGACGAAAACAAAAAATTCTTTCATGGCACTATTAATCGGAGACGAAGACACCTTGCTATTTCTGGTATTCGTTCTGCTGGGGAGTGGATAACGGACCCAACCTCTGTTAAAAATGTTTTCTTTGATTATTTTTCAGATAAATTTAGTGAGGTTGCAAGTGTTCCTCTGATTAGGCGTAGCGATAACTTCCGTTCTCTATCTTCCTCCCAAGCTGATGCTCTTGAAATTCCGATCTCGGAACTCGAGATTAAAGCGGCTATCTCTGCTTGTGGGTCAGAAAAATCACCGGCCCGGATGGTTTTACCCTCGCCTTTTATAAAACGTATTGGGAGCTTATCAAGCTTGATGTTATCGATTTTGTGAATGAATTCTTCGCTTCCGGGAGAATTCCATCGGGTTGTAACTCTTCCTTCATCACTCTTATTCCGAAAATATCTAGCCCCGTGGTGGTGGCCGACTATAGACCAATTAGTCTTATCAGTGCTCCATATAAGATTATTGCCAAGATTTTGGCTCTTCGTCTTCAGAAAGTTATGACTTCAATCATTAGTTCCGAGCAATCGGCGTTTATCAAAGGAAGACAAATCCTTGATGGTCCCCTAGTGGTTAACGAGTTGGTGGATTGGTGTAAAAAGCATAAAAAGAAAATTATGATTTTCAAAGTAGACTTTCAAAAGGCTTTTGATTCAGTAAATTGGAGCTTTCTTTTTCAGATCTTAGCTTATATGGGTTTCGGATCCAAATGGATCAATTGGATTCGGGGTTGCCTCTCTTCCGCTAAAGCCTCCGTTCTCATTAATGGGAGTCCTTCTCGAGAATTTCATTTGGAAAGAGGTCTTCGTCAAGGCGATCCGCTTTCGCCTTTTCTTTTTATCATTGTCATGGAAGCTCTCCATGTAGCGGTTCAAGATGCGATTACAGCTAGTCTTTATAGTGGTTATAAGGTGGGTTCCTTGTTAATATCTCACCTTTTTTACGCTGATGATGCTTTATTTTTGGGAGATTGGTCTCATTCAAATATTACCGCTCTTATTCGTATTCTAGACTGTTTCTATTGCGTTTATGGTTTAAAACTAAACCTGCACAAGTCGACTTTATTTGGGATTGGGGTCGATCCTCAAGAAGTTGAGTCTTTTGCTGAGCTCACTGGTTGTCGGGCAGCCTTTCATCCTTTCACTTATCTTGGGTTACCGGTAGGAGAGAACATGTCCCGTATCAAAGGGTGGAAGCCTATAATTGACAAGTTTAGAAAAAGACTCACTAAATGGAAAGCGAATATGCTCTCTGTGACAACCCTCAAAATACGGTTAATTCCGTAAATTTTAATTTCGTGCATTTAGGCTAATTCCCTATTAAATTAAAGTGAATTCGTTTCTATCAAATAAAGTCTAGCAATAAGCCCAAATTTGCATATGAGATGCACAATAATTTAATGCGAGATGCATTGGTGATTTTTAAGAATTATACGAAACAATCGGTAGAAACCGAGATTTCCGAACGTTGTGATCGTTTTCTTAAAATAACGTAAATCTATTTAATAATAAATAGTAGTTATTAATGATATGATAATTATGCCGAGAAATAAGCATATCAACTTTTAAAACTCAGTAAACGTTCACGTGAACTAAGAAACGTGTAATGACGGGATAAGTTGTGAATTTAATCAAACAAGGTATCGATAAGTAATTGAACATTATTATAATTAATAGTAGTTGATTACTATTATTATACAAGTTATTTTATAACATTTCAAATAATCAAATCAAAGATTATACGAATTCAATTAACGCGGAAACGTAGAGATTTCCACGAGTAACAACAAACGATGTATCGGTAGACGATTTGAATATTATTTCAATCAATTAACAACATTATAATATGCTAATCAACCTTAATCTACCCTAATTAAACCTAATTAACCCTAATCATATGTTTAACGACTAAACTAATCGAGATTAGCGGTTAATGATCAAAATATCAAGCTTTAATTGTGTTTAGCCCTTAAAGGGGGGGGCCCCCTTCCTCCTCCCCCTTGGAAATCAGCCCTAGAAAGGGGCCCTAGGGACCCCTTTGATCTCTTCTCCTTGATCCCTAAACCATGGAAATGGTAAGCCATGCCTTCCCTTTCCCTTACCCCCTTTTTGCTCACTCATTCCCTTCATTTCCTCACCAAAAACACACACACAACCAAGCAATCCTCTCCCTTTTTCTACCCCTCCCACGAAATCAGCACAGCAGCCCCATTTCAGCCACCATTCCACTACCAAAACACCACTACAACACCATCATAACACCACCCTTACACCTCCATTGATTCCACCATGAAATACCATCATTAAACCTCCCTTTTATGCACTTGAACCATCAAAAACGTGATCACCTCAGCCCTCATTTCATTTCTAAGAAAAACAAACCAAAAACTTAAGGATTGAAAGTTAGGAACTCATTCACAACATCATCAACCTCCATTTTGCTCTCATTTGCTCTTTTAGTGCATTGTAAGGATGTTTCTATTTTAAACTCTTTATAATTCTTATTAAAATGATTATATGATGGTTAGAATATGTTTAGATGTTCACTCTTGCTAGAATCTAACTTAAAAAGTCGTATTTGTATGTTATATAACTAAGTTATGCTAAAAATGACCAAAACAGTCTCTTAAACAGCAAACTGAAAAACGGCAGAATCTTTTGTCAACTTTGGAGCTTCATAACTTGGTCAAATCGTGATGAAATTTGGTGTTTCTTGGTTCTAAAATTAAATTCAAGAAGTTATCTTTCAAACCCCACCGATTTCATAATTTTTAGACAAGTATTGATTCCTCAAAATGAATTTATAAGAAAATGTGTACAAACTGTTATTTTGTTACAGAAAATGACCTAACTTTGAAGAGTCATAACTTTCAAACTATAGATCTAAATGAGTTGATTCTTTTTCCTACAAGTCAAAAATTTTGTTAGCTTTCAAATTTGTATAATAGCATTGTGTGAAAATGAGTATAACTCCTTAAACTCACGGATCTATGACCAACTGTCCCGGAAATGTACTGTAGGACCTTTGCGTAGTACAAAATATATTTGGACCCCTTAAACGTAACCAAAAATGACGAATCTTATATTTCTGGAAAGCTAAGACATAGGGGAACATGTACAAAAATTTTCATAAAATTATAAGTTTGTTTGACTAGTCAAAACCGTAGCCAGAGATAACTTAAATTTTGGACAGAATCTGTTAGAAATGGACAAATGGAACTAAAAAGGACAAAAATGATATAAATCATATATTAGGGACTTTAGGTATAAACATTAGTATATTTCATGTATTTAGGTATAAAATAAGTGTTAGAACAAATTAGAACAAGATCTAGATTATTAAACTTTAATTTCACCAAAGTTAGGTGTTAAAAATGAGATAAACAAGACTATAGGGACTAAATTGCAAAAACCATAAATTTGAGGACTTAAGTATAAAAATCAGTAGGTTTAAATGTATTATAGATAAATTAAATAAATTAAAATTTTAAGACCAAGACTTAGATATTAAATGCGGATTAAAACCGAAACCGTGAACTAAAAACGTTAAAATAGGAAATTTAAAGAATAAAAGTATAAAATCCCTAAGTTATGGACTTAGTTTGCGAAATCAATAAATTGAAATGTAATTAAGTATAATTCATGACTTAAAATATTAGATGCGAGATTTGTACGATTAAAACCCGAAAGTTAGGTTAAAAACGGAGTTAAAACGACTGAGACGATATTATAACGTCAAAGTATTATAACGATGTTAATAATATATATATATACATACACCTATATGAGTATGTATATATATATATATAGAATAAATGACATAATGATAATTATATAAACGTAAGGTTCCCGAATTAAAGACGAATCCCGAACCTTGAACCAAATGTAACAACAATATATATATATATGGATATGTGAATTATATATATGAGAAATCACAATTCGCGTTAATTATATATAATGCGTATAAAGAGGTATTATAACGTTGACTTAAACAAGTTATAATGTTTTTGAAAGCTAATAGGGATCACAACGTGTCGTTTTCTTTTAAAATAAAGTTCCATGATATTCGAGCCCGTCGATGGTATATTTAAACCTAGTTGAGTGAACAACTGGCATAGACTGACTATTGAGTCGTCTACATATATTAATTTGAACTCTTGCATTTAGGACGCTAAGAGACTTGATTTGGACATATATATATATATATAACTGTTTTGCTAGCACGCTCGGACTCAGGTGAGTTCACAGCCCCACTTTTACTGTTTTAATGCTTTCAACTTGGGGTGAAAAACATATAACTGAATGTATGCGATTATTAAAACCTGACATTGTATCCTTATGAGCGACTAAGTTGGATAAGTTGTATTGCCAAAGTCCTAGCATGCAATACTATAACCATTAGTTAGATGACGCTAACCACTGAGTATACATATAGTACTATCGGGTTTGACAAGCCCATCCCACGTATGTTTTAGTTAGTCGCGCTAACTAGCGACCTTGTTCGCATGTTTTGGGGACGAAGTATACTTAACCGGTCCAGGCAAATGTTTCATCCATTGTTGTGTTGTAGTTTGGTTATAGGCTTAGTTTCGACATATTAACTCGTCGGTTTAGCTAACCCTCGGGGGATCGTAGTCAGAGGTTTTGATTGATTTAAATTGAGAATAATCGCATAATATGCCTTTGTTGCCATTTTTGATCTGTTGATAAAATGTTTATAAATGATGGTTTATGATAGAGTCATTAAACCTGTGAATTCACTCAACAATTATGTTGACCTTTTAAAATATGTTTTTCAGGGGAATTAGCTATGCCGTATGAGACATACATATTTGGGACCGTACCTGCCACGACAATTAGGATGCCATTTTTAAACTAACGAGATTTATTTATAATATTGACTTGATGTAGTTTTATTAAATCCCGAAACTCGTATTTTATTTAAAACGATGTATTCGATAACCTTGACATTTGGACGGCTCGATGAGCCGAAATGTTTGAAAAACTATTTTGGCATCCTAATAATATAGATGTTCTGCGATAATCATACGCTCGAGGTATTGTTATTCGATCTTCGTCACGCCCCGAAAGCTTCCGCATGATTATTATAAATGTCAAATTTGGGGGTGTGACACTCTCCATTGGTGGGAGATCGATCCTCATATCCTCGGTGCTTGGTGCCTTAGGAACTTATTACATGTCGACTTTTGTCTTACCTTCTCAAGTCAAGAATGCTCTTGAATCCCTACGTTCTAGATTTTTTGGGGGCTCAAATGACACTTCGAATAAAATCCCTTGGGTCAATTGGAAGCTCACCATGGCCTCTAGGGAGAAGGGTGGTCTTAGTATTGGTAGCTTGGAGTCTCTAAATCAAGCTCTCATTCAAAAGTGGAGATGGCGTTTTGCAACAGGATGTAATGCTTTGTGGGCTAAGATCATTACAGAAATTCATGGTCACTTGAGAGGTGATCTTTCCATTCGTGATCCTCATTCTCCTCATGGAGTTTGGTCTCGCATAATTGGTTCGGTCAACACGATGCACGATCGAGGTATCATCTCTTTCTAGATTGGTCAGTAATGGTAAAAATACTCGGTTCTGGGAAGATTTGTGGCTTGGCGATACTTCTCTAAAAATAAAATATGGGCGGCTTTATCGTTTAGAGAGTAACCAATCCTATTTGATAGTTGATAGATGGTCCGATGGTTGGAATTGGTCTTAGATCAGAAACATTAATGGTGGTAGACTTCAAGGTCAGCTCGATGATCTTCTTGTTCAATTACAGTCAATCTCTCTCTCCAATGAATATGATGTTTGGCGTTGGGAGTTAGGTGGTAATATCGGGTTCCGTGTTAAAGATGTTCGTTGGTTCCTTGATGATATTGCCCTTCCGAACGCCACTCTTTCCACGAGATGGAATTGCTTTGTCCCTCGTAAAGTTAATATTTTTATTTGGCGTACTCTTCTTGACAGAATTCCTACGCGATGGAACCTTAGCCTTAAAGGTATTGAGCTCCCTTCCCTTCTATGCCCCTGTTGCACTTCTCGAGTGGAGACTGTCGACCATCTTTTTATACATTGTGACCTTGCAAATGAAGTTTGGCTTAGAATTTTCCGTTGGGTGGACTTGATTTTACCGAGCCTGGCTACTCTTCACGACTTGTTCTCCTGGTTGGACTTGATCAACTTGCAAGGTGTTCGGAAGCATGCTATGGCCTCTATAATTGACACAACCCTTTGGTGGATTTGGAAGTACAGGAATGGTGTTCTTTTTGGAGAAAATCTTCCTCTGAAAAGTCTTTTATTTGATAATATTGTTGATTCTTCGTTTAGTTGGTTTGTGTTTAGAAACAAGAAGGTTAAAGTCACTCGGATTGGGTAGCTTCAAAATCCCATGTTAGTTTTGTCTTTATAATCTTTATCTAGCCTCTTGCTAGTTTTTCTCAATAAAATTTAGCTGTTCAAAAAAAAAGATGTTGTTCATTGTTCTTTTGTTTAACAAAAGAACGACTATATATATGCTTATACAACATGTGTACTTGAACTTATACAGCAGTTTGCAAGAGCTAGTTTAAAACAATGGCTTCACAATTCTGACCCCCTAAGCAAACGTTCAAGTTATGTAACTGTTCATCGACATTCTTTATATATGGTATTCAAGACATAACAACTCTTATTTCTTTTCCTAAAAAACCAAACATTATAACATAAGTTTGTTATAAATGGAAATGTTTATTGTGACAATCCAAGGGCTCGTAAGTGAGACGACAAAATCTGGCTCGTTCATTAGCCAGTAGTCATAGCAAAACCTTGGGAAGGTGAACTAATTAATGTATATGATTATTTCTTATTTGAGTTCATTTTTTGATAAACTCAGCAGTTTAAAAATTAGGTTTTTGAGGCCTATACATAAAACATACATGATCCAACTTTTATAGACATATAATAAGAATGCATGTGATGAAAAGTGTCAAGTTGGTCATGGGCATGTCACTTCAACCGTATTTGTCCGGCCAGTTTTATGCTAAGGGTGAATATTGCTACATTAAAAAACCCTATTAATGTCTCAAGAATTTACTGCAAAATTCCAACAAAATTTCTTAAAAAGACTGAATTGAATACAAATTTATTACTTTTTGTCATATCCCAACTATTAAAATAAAATTCTGAGTTTGTGTTTAGACTTAATTTGAAACAAAAAACGTTATGTTTAGTAAGATCAACGCTTAATTATAGAATCATCTCTCGTATTCACGACCAATTTGAAACTCGCCTAAAATCTTATAGAACTTTTATGCACATATGAGCGTATAATATTTAAGCACTGAAAAATGTGAGCTAACCTTTGTTATTTAATTTTACACGGTTGCATTCAAGAATATAAAGAGGGGTCAACTATTATATATATATAGGAAAAAACTTCATAGGGAAACTCCAAATCTTGAGGAATGAGGGAAGCAAGTCTTAACCCTTAATTTTTTCATAAATAAATATTTTTAACATTCATTTGTGATGAATGTTAATTTTTGAAATTATTTGTGATTTTTAAAATTCATTTATGATAAAATCAAGAGTTGAGATTTGCTTCCCTCCTTTCTTAATTTTTTTGCTTCCCTCTGATCCCCACCCTATATATATATATATGTGTGTGTATATTAAGAAAGTTGAGGAACTGATTATGTAAATTTTATATTTGCTCCAAGTGTTAACCGCACGTATCATATATGGTGTTAATAACGTATATGATTTCGCTTAATTAAAATATATATTAATTAAATAATCTTATAAAGAGTAATGAACAATTTATGTTTATGATATTAAGATTACAAATATGTGTTGCATCTTATACACACATCACCTTTCATACACCCAAAGGGGGTCCTGGCGTCGAAATGGATCAATATGACACAATAGTAGAACGAATAGTTCCTCTTGAGATTCGTATAGTCTATTAGAGCTTCATCCCCACTCACTTGTTTTCAAAAGTACGTGCTTTCATTTTCATCGATCTGAATATTGGTCGAAACATGTCGTGTTAATGAAATAGATGGCTTTTAACAAATATTGGCCGTCATAAATGAACGGCTTTGAAAGTTACATATTTACATGGTGTAATGTAACATTAATAAGAATGTGTTAATACATGATCCAGATAGATTTATGATATCTTACGTATTTACTGCGTATTTAATCTGTCGATAAATATAGTTGATGATTTAATATCATATAATTATAGTTATAGTTAATAGCTATAGTTATGGTTTTAACTAAATTTAATATGTATATATCATTGATAGTAACCAAATTAGAGTTCTTTGACAGCTAGAATATTTATAACTAAATGGTACGGGGTACTTTTTTTGGAGTGTATGTAAATGTCATGAAGTATAATTAATGATCAAAAAGTGCAAACATAATTGGTTTTTTAAATTTGCTGTTACAACACCTAACTTAATTTGATTATAACCCTTCAATGTAAAATAATTATACTATACTACTGAATTAAAAGGACAGATATATATGAACTAATTTATGACTATTATTCTGAACAAGGTCTGCGCATTTCATTAATAAGTCAAGCACACAAAGAAGCACTTTTTATTGTGGCTGTCTTTCTTCAATCTTAAGTCACATCTATATATTATTATATGCGTGCCTGTTTTCAAACGACTCTATTAATATCGTACGATCAGTTCTCACTGACTAAAAATTTGACACACGAAAATTACATAACATCATAAAAGCAAACAAGTAGCTAGCTACAACTATAATAAATAAAGAAATATTAATATTGAAAGATTAAAATAGGGTAATGCTAAATATACTGTATTAATAAGAGAATACTACTTTAAAACTGTCATATTATTTTAAAAATTGTGATCGTGTAAATGTCAACTAATAAGTTGAGTAAATTTATTTAATACATTAAGTTTGAACCTTGAAATAAGACCAAGCAGACAAAAGAAGAAAAGATGATAGGGTGACATTTAACTTCTTTAATAATACTTGTTTAATTTAGATTTTTACATATTGTGAGTAATGAAAAATTAGTTTGTCGTCTAGTTACAGAAAACTGCTTCAGTTTTTTGAAAAGAAAATTAAAAAACCTGAAAAATTAGTAAGTGCATTCAACTTGAAATTTTTCAAAGAAGTTCTCTAAGAAAATATTATATGTGATTTATGGTTTCTTAATTTTTTCAAGAGACATAAAGTTCTAAAAACATAAAAATTATAAATAATGATACTTTTCCATTACTGAACGCTTAAGTGCTACGTATGCAGATCTCAATTATATTAATGTGACCAAAATAAATTTGAGTATAGTGAATAATAAAAGTTTAAACTTATATAGTCTTTTTATATAGCTAATGGTTTTATTCCTTCTTTGGCTTCATTGCATGTATATGTGAATCTACACATGCATGTACTGTTCCTTTTCTTGCTTTTGTCACATAATATATATGTATATATGTAAGATGATGATATATTCATTAGATTTTTTATAAATTCACCAAGAATGCATATTGAGAGCTTGTACAGTATAAATAAACATTATACAATTTCAATGAATTTATTAAAAAATATGATGAATATATGAGTATTTGTATATGTACATTGAGTACATATATTGAGATAGAAATGAATAATATATCTCAGTGCATGCCTTGGGGTTTTCAACAGAATATATATGTAGATCAACTTGTTTATTTGGTTACAGGCCATCCAAAAGCTTCATAGGATAACTTCGAGACCTTAAATTCAAATCATATAGTACATATTATTAGTTGTCTCATTAATTGATTATCATGAATACACAATAAAAGGTTCAAAACTAACCATATATCCAGTTAATTTTCTAGTGGCTGGCATCAAAATTAAAACATTGAATTTAGTAAAGAAGTTAGTAGTATTTTAAATATTACTAATTGGCTCAACTGAACATTGCAAAGGAGTAAAAGGAAAGAGACAGAAGTGAAAGCACTTACTTTTTTACTGCAGAAAGCTGTGGAAATTAGCTGAGAGTTAACTGAGTTATAGACTATGACTTTTCATCACCAACAGGCTACATATACAAACCTTAAACTTATTAACTTAGCCATGTTTACATAGGGAACGTATAACTGAAACTGAACAATAATTAGTACCTAAAAGCTTTAAGAAAACAACTTTGCAAAAGGGTCACTTGAGAAATGAATAATAATAATAGTTGATAAAAGAAACTAGAGATCCAGATTATTATAGTATAACATTTTTCTATAATGTGGATAGTATGAACAGTTTCATAGTTGGTTCTTTTTTTGTACTGAAAGAAAAAAGGGTAATAATTATGCCTGAAGTTACCAGTAAGTACTTTATTTGATTTATAATCAGGTTTAAAAGTTCATTCACTAAGAAAATCAAAAACAAAAATGCATAAATCAACTAAAATAATATCAACATATTCATCTGTAACTATATAATACTATCATCATAGGGCATGCATGCTACCAAATTTTTCAAAAGAAAACAAACATAATCAAATAAATCGTTAAACATGATTAAGAGATAAATTAGGGTTTAAGCTTTATGATCTAGTGTGATGAGAAGGGACAAAAGACAAGATTACATGTCGGGAATCCAGAAATTAGATATCATACAAATTAAATAATAACCCTGCTGTGTTGTCACACTCACTTGTTGCATTCATGCAAGACAACCAATCAATTTGTCCATTTGGCCATTTACCCCATTTCATGTCCTTTTTTTCTTCAGATTATTTTATTATATAAAATTTGCTACTTTTCCACACCTAATAATTAAGTTAAAATCCAATTAATATTATTAAAATAATATTGTATTCCTTTGAACAACTTCAACTTCCACTTTTAAAATATACCCAATTAAAACTTTCTATTTGAGCAGGAGATTGCACATCTCCATATCAAACGGATACAGTTATCTTTCTTTTTATCAATAATTAATAATTAAAATATTAGAAAAACGTATACATATATTTATATACAAAAAAGTACTAAAGTGCATTTATTATTTATAAGCGAATAAATGAGCTTGTAATCAATAAACATGATTTAGTTCAGTTTGTAGGTCTATTAAATACTATTTATTAATCTTCTGTTCACCAAAACATCTACTCACATTAAACTCTACCGGTGCATGAATTTGACTTTCATACATTCTCAGATAAGTTTGTATATAATTCTGGAGTGTTAACAAAATACAGTTATAATAGTGATAGAAATTGATAATTAAGAAACTTATATAACTACAGTCGAATTATAAAAATACAAGTTAGATACGTTTCTAATCTAATCTAATATATATTTTTATATATATACGGGAAGAGTTCAGAGGGAAAGGAGAAATCATTAATATGTTGTTTAAAATATTTCGTAAACGTTACAAAATATAAGCAGTTTTATTAATAAATATTAATCATAATAGATAGTGTGAATGTAAACTTCATTGAAAAATATTTCTTGTAAATTATATCATCAATGGAAGAATATTATAACAAAAACCATTAACAGACTGAATGATATCAAAATGAAAATAGAGTTGACGAAATTTATTAGTATTGTATATTTACCTAACATTAATCAAAAGAACATCATTTAATGAGTGTTAGGTAATAAACTCAATAATATTCTTTGTAAAAGAATGTTATTGGGGAAAGAAGGAAAACATAACATGTTTTTTAGGTAGTTAATATTCTTTTCTACAAATGTCAAAATAATAAAAGAAGAACTTATAATAAATATTAATCAGAATCGATAGTTTTAATGTTAAGCTTTCTCGGTGAATTTTTTATATATGTTATAATATTAATTGATGAAATATTATATCAAAAAATTTAATATGTATCCCGAATAAATGTTACCAAAATAAATAAATAAAACATTAGCAAAATGAAAATAAAATTGACGAATGTTAGCAACAATGTGTATTTAACTAACATTCAATGAAAAAACATCCATTGATGAAAGTTAAGTGATAAACTCAATGACATTATTTCTAAATATATGTTATTGGGTATATCATTTAATGAATACTTTCTCAATGAATATCGGTCAAATATATGTTTATTGTGATTTTAACTGATATTATCCATTTAATTTAATGTTCAGTCGGGATGAATATTAACGATTTTCTTTAATATTCATAAACTAATATTATAACTTATATAAAAAAATTATAAATAAGTATTACTAGTTATAGCATTAATATCGATTGATAATAAAAAAAAAATATGTTTGCTGAAATATATAAAAACATATAATTTTTTTAAGTAGTTAACATATATTTCAGCAAATATATAACTACTAATACTTGTTTATAACTTCTTTAAGTAGTAAACAGATACTAATGTTATAGCTTAAAAAATATGTTGTTGTTTCCTTCTTTCACCAATAATCCCTATAAATCTCCCTATATCTTATTTATATATATATATATATATATATTAAAGGAGAATAAAAAATTATTTTATATTACAGGGAGAATAAAAGGTTATTTCATATTTTATCACGTATGTAAAATAATATGTGACGACTTCTTATAATTTAAAATAAATAATTATTTAAATTTAAAATAATTAAAAAATAAATTTAAATTAGATGCAGTATTTGGTGAAATACTTATCCATTTTTTCCTGATTGTTCCACCAGTCTTTATAATTAACCAAAACTATAGTTAACGCAAACCAGGTTTACTCCTTGAAAGGCTGAATTTCTTTAGAGTAATGAGCACAAGTATGCAACTTTATGTTGTTGGGATCCGAGCATATATATTTATTAAAATACTACAAGTAGCTGAACCTATCCTTTCATAAATTAACCATATAATATATAATATAAGATTTATAATATTTATATCAGGTAAAGGTAGATGATGCTTCTGGTTGAGGAGCAAGAAAATAATAATTGATATATTACTCTAATAAAATAAAATTCCAAGAACAAAACAAAAGCATATTACTAATAAGAGTTGACAGATTGTTATTTTTTTTAGAAAAGATTGACCTGCTTCTCTTCCACAAAAAAAGAAGAGCTAGAGCAAAAACTTTGATTTCAAGATTCTTTCATGTCCCATCTCATGAGTGATAATTAGAAAAAAAATCCCACCTTCCATGGTCTATGATCATCATAGAACCAACAATCAAGAATGCCCACCACCCATTATGTCATTTTAAGCTCAACAATATCAATTGAATTGAATCTTGTAATTTCCAAGGTATAAAGTATAAGTTTAGTTGTAGAAAAATAATAGCACCCACTAACACACTACAAAAGAAAAGATTAATTAAAAAAATACACAAAAGAGATGGAAAAAGGTGACCAATTATAGATGAAAGATGATATCAATACGTACCCATGAATTGGTTGATATATTTGTGCTTCAAATGTCCCACTTCATGGGTGAAAATATATAAAGGTGACTCTAGAGAAATGATAATTATATATAAAGATAGTTGACCTAATACTCATGATGAGAATGGTGGTACATTGATGTGTCACAACCACCTTGAGAAGAACCATGTCTATGATGATGATGATGAGTGTTATGTTGGCTATTATCTTCTCTTCCACCACCAACATCCATCTTGTTACATCCAATTTGTGCTGCTGCAGATGCTCCAAGATTCAAATAAACCAACCTTGAATCAAGATTCAAATTACCAATATTCCCACTACTATTTGAACTACTACTATGAGCATGTGAATGATCATCATTCATTTGTGGATACATTTGTGCATTTGAAGCTGCTGCTGCTGCATTACCTTCTTCTCTTGAGATCACCAATGCAGCTGATTGAACTAGCTCAAGACAAAGCCTAAGTTTATTCGGTTCGATATGAGTTAGCCCAGGGACAGCCCCTTTAAATAGGAAATCAGAAGTTAGGGTTCTAAGTATATCAAGTGGTGTGATCCCTTCAATTGTTCTAACATTAGGGTCTGCATGATGATCAAGTAACACTGCAACCATATCCGGTGAGACCATTTCTGATGCTATGTGAAGTGGGGTCTTTCCAACCGGTCCAGCCGGATAATTCACATCGGCTGCACCTAATTCGAGTAACGCTTTCACCACTTCACGGCTACAATTCTCAACTGCATAATGTAATGCTAATGCTTCATCAAGATTTAGTCCTTCACCCATTACCATAAGCTTAACAAGCTCAACATCAGATGAATCAAGAGCACGTCTCATTCGTCGAATCTTTTGATCTTCGAGATCTGCCGCTACCGAAAGATCATGGTGATGATGTGGATGGTGATGTGGCATTAAAGAGCGCCGAGCTAAGGACGATTTGAGTCGAAGTTCTTCGATTTTTGCTACAACATCTATAGGAAGATGTTTAGCTAAAACTTCTGGTGGGAGGCCAGATTTTGCAACCAAATGAGAACAAGTTGTCCATAGTTGATGCATGTCTTGTTTTCTTGAAGCTAAAAGTACTTTCATGACATCTTCAATTGAAGCTTTCTCTACCATGATTGCTAATTGCTTCTGCAAATTTAAATTTTTTTTAAAAAGAATATCTAGATTATTATAATAGTAATGGTCTTTATACTTTTATCAAGATACGGTTAGAATGACATAATTAAAGAAACCTATTTTTTAATCATAAAGATAAAATTATATTATTTTGGTTACAGGAAGAAGATTGTGTTATGATGTATGACATTACCCTTTTCTGCATTATTAATATGACTGTATCTCTATAACCAAACAAAAACACAAATGAGGAAAGTTGAGTGTTAGGGGGGAAATGATGTGTGTAATGACTGTTGAAGACAAGACTAGAGATGGATAAAAAAAGATCTAAATTTAGTAAGCTGGTAGTGTGGAACATAAAGATAGAAGAACCCAATTCAAGAAATGAACAATGTTCATGAAATCAAGATAACACATTAGTATTAAACACTTCTCTTTCCTATAAACATTTTTGGAAATATTCTGTCTACTTTCAAGAAAGATTATATGTTGTATTTCATCATCTATTTCAACCTTTGTTTATGTGAAAAACAATCATTTTCAAAAGCCTACTCGGACCATACACTCCAACACACTATACTACGATCCAATATTACATTTTTATACAAAAAGATTACATTTTTATGTAAAAAGATTCAAAAACTACAAATTTGAGAAAGAACCCAGAAAAATAACAATCAAAGATACGTTTTCATGTAAAAAGATTCAAAAACTCCAAATTTAAGATAGCACCCAGAAAAACCACAATCAAAAGATCACATTTTTATGTAAAAAGATTCAAAACCAACATATTCTTGAAACAACCCAGAAAGATCTTGCTTATCTTTTATAATCTTTTTCAAAAAAATTCATCAAAAAAACTGAAAGAAAAACCTGAGTGAGTAACACAAGCTGTTCAACACCAAAAGATCTAGCGGCTGACAGTGTATCAAGAGCAAGATCAACGGCTGATGTGCAATGTGTATGCCAACATCCTCTCTCACCACAATTAGGTCTTGGTTCATGTTTTTGAGGTACAACTGAAACCTGTCCACTGTACAAAAACTGCAACATCAGCAAGAACACCTCGTACCCAACCGAATTCACAGGTATAACAACTTGTTGTGAACTTGTTGAGTTTCTTGGTGAAGCGGGTCCCATACCCATACTACCAACTCTTGACCCTAACGGGTCGGATCCAGACCCAGACCCGGTTGGAGAATCTGTCCCACCAGAACAAAAAAACTTGCGAAAAAACAAGCTTCTAGCTGCTAAAATACAACGGTGAGCATGAACAATTCTACCTTCAACACTAAAAGTTACATCACTGAAAGCTTGACCATTTATCAGTAAATTAAGGTAATCTAGTGATAAAGATCTTAATGAATCTTCTAGAGACATGATCTTGTTGATAGATGGCGTAAGAATAAGAAATAAGTTTATGGAAGATGGATTTTGTGAGAAGATTTGAAGTTATGTCTTATTTAACTTCAGGTTTTTTTGTAGTTTTTCTTTTGTTTGTTGAATATGGAGAGAGAGTGAGAGGATGAGTTTACTGTTATTTCTTGTGAGAGATATTTTTTGGGGAGAGAAGAGAAATTGGGTGGCTAGACGGCTGGGACTATTTACAAGGAGTTTATCTGTTGATATACGGAGTATGTATAAAGGAAAGAGAATAAAATGATGGGTTAATATATAAATAAATTACTAGACTTTCTAAAATGTTCGACTGATTTACTATATTATTAATTTGTCTGATGTCTGATTGAATTATTAAATTTAATCTATTACTCGTTATAATGTATATAGGGGAAGTTTTACTGTACATTCTTATCCGTTACAATCTACGGATACTTTGTTATCTATACTTCTATACTAATATATAAAACATTTACCCCCTTCATATTTTCTCATTTTTTAAGACTAAGTAAAATAAATCTTTACCATTGAATATATATCACTTTTAATCTCATATCTTCATTTTACGTTAACATACCTATATAATAACACACATAACAAATAAACAAACACTTTTGACCAAAAATCTCACACAATAGTTTTATTTGTCTCCCTCACATACCTGCCATCTGAACAGACATATATCTAATGAGCACCATAGAAAACACACAAATTGGACACAAATAAACATGGTGTCGAATTAAATCATTTGGCGTCGCTGCTTTGCGCTAGTACAAGGCTAGTAAACTATAATATATATGTTACTTAACTTATAAATATTAACACCTAGATCAGTTTAGTTAACTTATGAAGTTAATTAAGTTATTAAATTTATAAATATTCTGACATAAAAAGGTTTAATTTAGATATGAAACTAGTTTAGTAACTAATATATTAATATTTTAGTAATTTATCTAAATATTTTTATAAGTAGAGTACTATATTTATCTATTAAACTTAAAATAATAAAGGTAAACTGTTTATGAATTTATCAAGTGGTCAAATGGATATATCATAATTCTGGTGTTATGTAACTTAAATTAATATAAAATTTCATTGTTGATCGTAAATCGATGATGTTGATGTGTTACAAAATATAATTGTGGATAAGTGAACTATCAATAAATTGAGTAGAGGGTCTTGGTATTTTTATAAAACGTTCTGTTAAGTTAAGTAGATATCTTGAACGTGATCGAAAAAGAGTTTAAAATTGATTATAAAAATCTCTTAATTAGATTGTACATATTAGAGTCAAATTAATTCTTCACCCTCATCCAATAAACGGAAAAAAGAAATTATGTTTATTTGTGATTAAAGCTAAGTGAATACGGGTGAGATTAAGTAATTGACAATTTTAATGTAAAAGTAAATTACATGTCTTAAAGTATCGCGGTTATCAGTTCACCTATATACTGAGATTTTTCTTTTCACTATATTTAATTAGCGTTGTGCTGATAATTAATTTAAATGGTTGTGTTTGCAGGATTACCTACTATGAATTACGCACTATTTTAATTGTTTCAGTTAAAATGTTTACTTTAACTATATATATAATAATTTTAGAAATATTCACTATTTATATTTAATACAAGTCAAATAATTTTGCACCCATTAAAATCTATTATAATTGATTATAACATACAAATAAATATTTATTTGGAAAAATTTAAAATAATATAAATAGTTGTAGTGAGACGGAGTAAGTAATATAAAATACATTTCAACTTTACTTTTTAAAAAATCTAAAACTAACATTTTAAAAGTCGACATATTTTTAGAATTCGTGTTATTCCAACTATATATTTCATTAAATTTAGCAGATAATTTGCTTATCTATTATTAAATCTCATTTTTCAACACAGACGAGTCAAACGAGTATGTTATAACTATAATTCATCATTATTGGTGACTCATCGAAAAAGAATAAAAAAGACAAATTGTTACAATTAATCACTATATATTGATGAATTTTGCTTTATGCTGCATTTTGTGGATATTTGTTTTTTTAATATTTGTTTTTTTAATGTTATAATGATTATTTTGATAATTTTATAATAAATTTATAGTCATTATATATTTTATTAACCCTTAATCAATTTTGATAAAAGTGAAAAAAATTAAAATAAAATAAAATTTAAGAGTTAAAGATTTGTTTGATCTTCCAGTCTAACCGATTAGACCCTGTTAAACTGGACCCACTATATCTTCAGGTCTACTCGAGACCCGGATATGAAAGCATTAATTATAGTTATTAAAGTTAGAAAAGGGTAAAATAATAATTTAAAATTTTACTTTAACCAAAAAGATGTGATCTACTATATATATTATATCTTCGTATATAATCAAAGAATATTTTCATTGTTTTCATTGAAACATGAACAGTATTGAGAAAGAATTAATCAATGGTAAGGGGGAATTGGAGATTGATAGTTGGTACAAAGTTTGAAGGTTGCTTATTAAAGTTTGTTTCTAATGACGTTTTCTCTCTACGGTAAAATTTCTCATATAGTATATCCTTAAGATCCTATTGATCACTCAGCCTTTTTTTATTCTGACCAAAGTTTTAAAATGCATTTATTTATTTATTTATTTATTGTGATCATGATATATAAATTGCATTTAAAAACAATTTAAACTAAATCTAGAGGTACAATAAGTCTTGTATTCCTTGATGGGTTCATGTTGATTGTTGAACATACCCTTAAGGTCATGAAATCCTAGAGATAAAGGTCAAATAATGCATTAATTATACATATCATCTTTTTTACAAGATTAAAATAACAACTAGCCACAACTTTAGCAAATGTTTATGCAAGCAATATCATGTATTGTTGTAATTATTTATTATGTTAAAAAAATCTAATTTAAAAATAAAAAAATAATAAGTAGACGTAATTACATATATCTAAAATTTGACGTAATAACAAGAACATGACAAATGTAAAATTTAATGAATAAAATAAAAAAGAATACAATATCTAACTGATAAATGAATTAGGTCAATTTTTAATTCTATACAATTATTATTATATATGTAAGTGGAGTTAAAGATGGTTAATTATGTCTATGTGGTACCTATTAAGTGTTGTCAAATATACAAAATTCACAGGTGTCATTTTCAAAAGAAAAATCAGACTTAGTTTTTCATGTTATAAGTCTTATGTGAAAAAAATTTAATTTTTAAAATTAATAAAATAAATTAAATTAATTAATGATTATGATTAAATAAATTTTTAAAAATTATATTCATAATAATTTTGAAACGCATATGCATATTAAATAATTGTAAACTTTAATAACACATAAACCTTTATAACTGTATACATATTACTCAATAAATGAATAATACAGAGTATTACACTGTCGTGAATCTTATGAATTTTAACACTAGTTAGTGGTGTTATATAGCATTACTTTTAATAACAAAAAAAATATATATAATAATAATAATAATGTATGTTTGTGATGGAATTGAGTTCACCGGGATTTAATGAATCATTTGACCGATGCATAAAAAGACAAACTCAACGATCACCGAACTGTCTAAAAATTGAACCACCAAAATACCAAACAAAATTATTTTTTGAGGCAAAAAGCCGAGCACAAATGGGCCAACAACTCATCTATTTGATCTAGTTCAGATTTTTGGTTACGATCAAATTAACTCATACTCATTCATGGTCTTCCAAAAATACGTATACTTGTGTAATTTGTAACCTTAGTGCATGTTTCTCAACTAGTCTTATAAGAACTTATTGTACTTTAATCTTATGTGTTGTATAACTTCGGCTATAAGTTGCGTTTGATTGATAAAATTTATAAAGCTAATTTAAAATATAAGCTATTAAATTTATAAATTGCCTTTAAGTGGTTTTAGCATTTGCTCGAGTTTATTATGTATAATTTTACCATAATACCTTTTCATATATGACTTCCTCTTTCTTTTATATTTTCTAGTATGTCCTCTGAAGTAATTTTCTATTTGTATTACATTAGTGATGGGAACCCGATCAACAAATTGTCAGATGTTTTTAAAGAAATTTGAACGTGATAAATAAGTGAAGAATCACGAGTAAAATTTGTGGATAATGATATTATGACTAGTATGAATAAAATTCGAGTGACATCATCACTATTATCATAAGTGTCAGATTAACTTTTTAGGATCTTGGAATCAGACGAGATTCTCACAGTCACTGAAAAACGGCTTGACTTGCAAACTCCTCTCTTCGCCAAAACCTAAAGACAATTTTGACCATTCGAAGTCATTTAAGGTCTCAAAATGACATTTTACCTTTTAAACGTTTTATAGGTTTTAATTAATTATTTTTAGTTTGAATAGAACTTTAAGATTTGTTTTCTAATCAAATTAGATTGTTAGTTATCTATAAAGTGAGAGTTCTATTCTTACAAGGAGACTCGACTTATAATTAGTTATTATGAATTTTTTATTATTTATTTACATTTTGATGATATTACTTTTCATTTTCGAACTTGATATTCGTTTATGGTTTATTTTCGTTTTTCTTATTCGTCGACACGTGAAGAGGCAAAAGATTTATTTCTTCTTCAAGTATTGTTTTGATTCATTTTTCAAAGCAATGAGTTTAGATTTTAGACACCATTTAATTAATCATTTATACGAGTATAATTAGGAGCCAATAAGCAGTAGCCTGAATCAGGGTTTGTGAAATGACACGTCTAAGTGTCAATTCCAAACATTTGAAATCATAAGACAGTCAGTGATGTGTTGTCAATCCGTGATGTGTTTATATTCCACTTCGTTTTGTAACAGAGTGCTCACCACAATCAAACTTTTAATCTCCTAAATTTTGAGTACTAATTAGCATAAAAGTGATAAGGAACAGAGGTTTTCTATATACAAGTACCGAGTGGTGACAAAAAAAAGAATCAATAAAATACAATATACAATATATTTTGCCACACTTTCTGCTTTGGAATTACTACGGGATCCCATTGTCCTTCTTGAAAAGTCGTTTCATGATATAGACTATTTCTACTGACGAAAAATTAGGACAAGGATATATATATATAACCTATACAAACATATGTAGAGTGTGGATGTATAAGATAAAAATTAACGTAAGAAAAATGAAATAATTTGTGTTAATGACACGTGTCATTGAGGGTTTAAGGGTATTTTGGGTAAAACAAATTAATTTATCTCTCCAAATTACTCATTGTATTAACTAGCTTCACAATTTAAGAAAATTATCTTCATAAGGTCTATTTCTTGATCCACGAAATGCAATTGCGCGGCATCAATGATTAATTCATTTTCAAATTAGATTGGCTAAAGTTTAAATTGTTAGTGGATTTTATATCCAACTATAATAATAATTGGCCAAAGAATTTGATAATAGGCCGGTGGGGAAGTTTTGTTTATTTAACGAATATATATTTGTTCAACTCTGAAACTTGAATCAAAACTTTAAAGTTGAAGAATTACCTCAACATCGCCATA
This sequence comes from Logfia minima, assembly GCA_963921325.1. Lineage (NCBI taxonomy): Eukaryota > Viridiplantae > Streptophyta > Magnoliopsida > Asterales > Asteraceae > Logfia > Logfia minima. The sequence continues at coordinate 946,803 of OY992775.1, forward strand.
TCGGTGTATCTTTGCTAATTGCCTCTCCATGTTAAAAATATGGGGATAATTTCATTCATATTTTAACAAACCTTTATAATTACACGAATATACCTGCAAACTTTAATATTACATCAATATACTCTCAAACTTACAAACTCGTACATATGTATACTATATTTAAACCGTGCAATGCACAATAATTTAAATTAAACAATTTTTATAGTTTTAATAATTTAATATTATTTTTTTAATTAGTGTTTAAATAGAATTCATAGATTTTTTTAATTAATTATTATTACATCTAAATATTATATAATTCTATTTAAATTTATTTTTTAGTTTATCTTTTAAATTTAAATAATTATTTATTTTTAAATTATAAGAAGTCGTCACGTGTCATTTTGCCTATGTGACAAAATATGAAGCAATCTTTTATTCTCCTTTAGTATATATATAGATATGCTAGTGTCGGACCCCGCATACAACAACGGATGAAGAATAATTGCGAAACAAATATTTAATAGTACCTTAATGTAAGAATAATTGCTACTTCTTTAATTAAATTGATTTTTTTATGATAATTTAAATTTTTGTAATTGTAAATTGAAAAATGTGATATAAAAGAAGAAATAAGATATTTTAAATATATTATGAAAAATATAATATTAATTAAATTATTTATATACTTAATAAGTGATAGAATAAATAGAAGGATAAAATAGTAATTTTTAATATTTTTATTTAAAAATTAAAAAAGAGTGTGAAATAATTAACAAGAATAATTATAAATATTCAAATAAACAATTAAATCATTATTAAATGATTTTAGCTGTTAACAATTTTATCTAAATAAAAACTAACCGGTCTATTTACTTATTTACCCTCTTTTTCCCACATACAACTCTCCTCTCTGTTTACCCTATCCTTTTACCAAATGTTAATATCAAATATAACCATAGCTAAATCAATTTTGATAATATTTCTGATTTTATATTACAAAAGTGCAAACAGAAAATGGGTGTCAACGTATCGATCTACGAAGTTCTTTGTTTTTTTCTTTTTCACAAGGTAAAATTTCTATAAAATTACCCAGCAAAATAAAGAGGAAACGATAATATTCTTGAAAGGAGAAACGTAGATTAAACAGATTCAAAGCTAAATATTTTCGACTACGGTGGGGGTATCAACAAAGGTTTATGCGACTAAGAATAATATCTTTGATATAAAAGATATAATGCATTTAAATAATTGATTTTATTTTTAATCCAATTACGAAAAATGACTATATTATTTTTATATAATTACTAACATTTTAATTATCTCAATAATTATACTTTGTATTAATATTTATTATTATTATTTATTATTACTAATATATAAATTAAATTTTCCTTTATTATCATATATATTAATATATATATATATATATAAAAGTATACGGTAAACTTTTAAAACGTATAAATATTTTTAATTTTTTATCACTTCACTATTACTGTCATCATTATTACCATCACCCTAGACCATTGTATTACGTGAGTATTTATTAGTTTTGATAAAGAAGATAAGTACATAGATCAATTGAGTTATTAGTTTATATATAAGTAAAAGATTTAATCGCTAATATAGTTTAATAATAACTTAATGTTTATTCGAATAGCTAATTAATTTAAACTGACAGCTATACCCTTCATATTCTTTGGTCCATATGTAACCATTGACCTGCTACCTCTCGGCTCACGCACACTTTTAACTGCTCCTTCTCTTTCTCTTTTTCTTACTACTCAATAATTTACTTTCTAATTAAGAAACCGCAGTACACCGAACATTCAACCGGAATAATAATGAAACAAACGAGCAGTTTCATTGTTACATGTTAAACTCAATTGCATAACAAACGATAATATTTATGAATTTAAGACATGTATGTTATCCTTATTATAATTAATGTGTAATGCTTTTCAATTATAAATGAAATTCTTTTCATGAAGAAATTTGAGTTATTTTATTGATGTTTTTAATTGTTATCACAAGTTTGAATTTACGGGTCTCAAACCGATTAACCCGATTATTAGCCGGTTGTTTTGGATTGAATTTGTGTAGTTTTGGTTTGAGTATTAGGTGGTTTTTTTATTTTTAAAAAATTAAATAAATCAAGTTGAATAACTTTATTAAAGCAAAACCCAACCGTTTAAACACCTCTAGTCATCGTAGGAATATAACAAAAGTGAAGTTCTCTATAATCAAAGTTATATATGGATGAATTGAGGGGAAAATAAAAGGTATAATTTTTGGTGATTTTCTTCAACCTTACCAGTGAGTTATCTAGAAATGGCGGATCTCATAAGGTTTCGAGATTTAGTACCAGTGTCGGTGAAGTGAATGACAAGACTGAAAAACAGTAGATGAGGTAATTATTTGATAGGTTTTTGAAGATGAAAGATAGAAGATGAGTAGAATTGTGTATGAGAAAGTGAGAGTATGAAAAAATAAATATTTAAAGGATATAATTATCAATTCAATATAATTTTTGTGTATGGATAAAAAGTGTCCGTGTCAAAATCAATACCCATTAAATTGATGTTCAAAATGCTCTATATTAAAGTATATAATAAATTTTAATAGATATAGATATTTGATTAATCGCTTGATATAAATCTATTATATTCCAAATATACTTTAGGTATGCTTGATATTGTTTTGGAACTTTCTCCCAAATACGGAAACTACATTGGTCGGCTGAAGTTAATAAATTTTGTTCTTTTCCATCTGTCGGTTAGGACGAAACTCACGAAAGTGATACAAAATCTCTCTTCTTGATTGTGTAATTGACATAAATTAATTGTTAATTACTAAGTATTGATATAGATTGCATCAATTGTTTCTTAGACGATGGTATAACGTTTATTGGGTATCCAAATTCAATGAAATGTGGCGTCTTTCTGTTAGAAAAGATCTAATTTCAAAATAAGTTATGTTATTGTATTTATATAAAAAAAACAATTAACGGCTAAATTTTATTAAAGAGCTAATAAAAAATTACATAATAATTGATAAAAACGGATTGGAACGCCAAGCTCCTCTACTAATGCTTAGGTTTCTATTCCTATGAACAAACCAATTATAAGAGTAATCAATCAAATCGTCAATGAGAGCATCTTTTCTCACGACACGGTCACTAAAAAGGAGATTGTTTCTAAACTTCCAAATCAGCCACCATTTGGTCATAACAATTGCTTCTAACGCCATCTTTCGAGTCACAGAGAGAGCAACCAAATCCATCCATTGTATCACCCTTCCACATCATAAAAATTTGGTAATATAAGATCACACCATTTGCTAAGAAAAACCCAAAGATCACCTCCAATAATAGAGCAAGATATGAACAGGTGATTGTTGTCTTCCATATCTGAATTACATAAGGCAAAAAGAATATTGTTTTGAAAGTGGGAAAACTTTTTAAAAAATTTCAAAAAGAAATTGTAACAAAATAACCCAAAGTTAAATATATCAAAATATGTCACTGTAAACTCGATGGTCGAGTGGCGAGTTGCTAGTACCGCCTTTCGAGTTCTTAATGGACAAGTTGTAAGTTGTGTAATCGTTTGTTGAGTCTAGAGGTTTAAGTTTCACTAATTATATATATATATATATATATATATTGTATTTTGATGTTACACATTATCAACACTAGATGGTAATCTTTAAAAACATCTAATAACGTTTGAATTAATGATAATTTAATTAGTTTATGATTTAATAATGTTTGTGTTAATGAGAATTTAATAATTAGGAGTATATTAGTCACTTTTATAGATTTTTAAATAAAAACCTTTAGCAATCATATGAGTAAAATGATTATTTTTATTTAAAAAAAAAACATCCCAAAATATTATATAATAGTATAAATATATAATTGTCTCATTCTCGAAGAGTTAGAATTCTTAAACTTATAATTGAAAAATTACCTTGGTATCAGTGAGTTAATAGTCCTTTGATAATTAATAAATAAATTACAATTATTATAAAGATTAGAAAAATATGACAAGGTTCAAGGGCCTTGTAGTTCCCTGAATATTTCCACGTACGTAGCAATATGTTCAACCATACATCTATAATGTTTTGATGAATTTGTCATCATTAACCATATATAAATTCATACGAATATATTATATTTTGATGAATCTTGGTAAAGTAATTGCAAAATAGTATCATCAATCACTTATTTTTAAAGCATGTTGTCCTAATATACATTTACGAGTGCCATTGTACTTGAATTAGAAACAAATTAATGAACTTGTTTTCGCAGATTTTCCGATGTGCATTTGATCCTATAAACATGAAATTGCACAAACGAAACCAAATGATGTAATAGAGCAAATAAAAGTTTATATTTGATACATGCTCTGCCTTTCATAAAAATAATTTGTCGACTAAAACTGTGATTTTGATTGGACTAATTAATGAACAACCCATTTTCTTTACCTTATGAAATGTCAATTTATTAACTTGATTACATTAAATTATATTTGATTTATACATAACTCTCCGTTAAAACAAAACAAAAATAAGTTATGTCAAGTGAGCGGGATTCCTTACACCCTGCTAATACTAAAAGCATCTGGAATGGTAACTCATTTTCAGTATCGAAGGATTTTCAACGTGGGGTTACCACTCTCCCCTGCGTTAATGGACAAAGTTGACGTCTCAACATTGCGTTGAAGGCTATTGTGCTGTATTTTTTTATCCATTGTCTCAAACACGTTAAAAGTGAACTCATTTTGGTATTGCTTAGACATTGACCATTTTCACTAATAGTTATATCCGAGGTTGTTTTCAATGTTAAACTTAACATTAAATTCAACGACGAACGGTCTTTTGTGCTTAAAGTGAACCTTCATAATATTTTTTTAAGATAAACGTCCTTTTATGCTATGTGTGTTGGAGTCATGATTCATAAATCAAACTATTTTTAGCTAGACCAAGTACTATAGTACCTCCTGATCATATAATGTGATTGCATTGAGAGTTTAACTTAAATCTTAAATATACAATTAGTAAATAATAGTTGATAAAATACATTATATATTAACGCACACATCAAAATCTCATAGCAATAAAACACGTGGTAGAACCTTTTAATCCATCATTTTTTATGTATCAATAAAAAATAATTTTAATATATAAGCTTAAAACATTGATCTAATTATCAATGTTCTGAAATTCGGATAAATGATTAATTCGATTAAGTTTTCAAGTCCGTTTTAATCGGGTCTAATCGATTAGATCGGTTTATAATTTTTTTTTTACTTTTTGACTTTTACAAAAATTGATTAAGGATTAATGTTTAATGATACCCATATTTACTGTAAAATTTACAATATTGAAATTAAAATTTTCTACAACAATTTATGATTGGTCAAAGTGCAATAAAAAGTCAAATAAAAAAAAGTTGACTTGAACTTATACGCTCAAACTTTTAAAACTATAATTATAAAATATGATATTTGAAATGAAATATATAATGGCTATGAATTTATTATACAATTGTCAAAATAATCATTAAAGGAACTATTAGAAAAATATTAAAATAATCATTTATAAACTAGTAATAAATATTTATAAATACAATACAATTAAAATGTGATGGCTAGATCAGTTGGCAGTAAAACCATCCAAGAAGTATAAAGTTTGAGGTTCGAAACATAAGGTAAATATTTTTATTGTCGCACATCGGTTATAACACAAATCACAACCTACCATGACGTCCTATATATTTCAAGTCAAACACACAAGTAGTTTCAACCTGTCCTTGGTTGACCTATTAATTTGGAACGTCATCCTACCCGATTTCGGTAAAAAATAAATAATAAAACCGGATAAATGACATGTCCTGTTCACAGAGTCTAACTGGTCCGACCAGAGAACCGACCGATTCTAATCGAGCTGAGAAACACTGTTAACCTGACAAGAATTGGCCCGGCCTTGAATTCGAATTTCGATCTGGTCGACCAGAATTTAAAAACACTGCTAATTATTGACGTTATTCTTTTAACATATCACTTACACATATTCTTTCTTCTCTTATTACCTATTTAGAATAGGTATTACTAAATATATAAATTTAATAAATGAAATATTACCTTAGAAATTGTGATACTTTATTGGAAACTGTATCATGTGAATAATTAACTAATAAATTTAAAAAATATAAATATAAATTTAGGTATATATATTCAGCTTGACTTTTTAAAATAAGAAGAATCGTATACACTAACACTAAAGTTAATAAATTGTGTTACTCTGAGTAAAAGAAGCAAAAACAATGTAGGAGCAGAAGACATTAAACAAGCATGGGTATAAAATGGTTAATGGATGAATTTGCACTCAACATGTTCACAAAGAAGTACTAATTGCCCTACAAAATAATTTGACGGTGTCTTGTTGGATTCCAAATATTGCAAAACTGATGGGACAATTCAAAGGCGAAATATTGACGTTGACCAATGACTTTGACCTATCCCTGTCACAAAACCATCATGTATCACACCACTAAATGGCTATCAACCGTACGATCACTTTTCATCACCCTAACCCTAAATATTCAGAAACGTGTCAGTAGCCCATCTTGTCCTCTTTTGAAAGCTATCGAAAGATGGTTAGGTTATTGAAATATGACAGAATTAACTAATACAATTTAGAGTTTGAGACATTCTATTTGCATTGACACTCATTGACACTCTTCAAATCAATCCATAGATCAATTTAATGTTCCTTTTCTATATCTTAACTACTTCTTTTAATATATTTTATTTTGTAAAAGGTTTTATACAAACATGAAAATTTAATAAATATAAAGTTTAATTTTGTTTCTAAAAGTACACAGAATTTTTTAAATAAATTATACACGTGAACTTTTCTAACAAATTAAAAAGTTTATAAATTCTTATAGAAGATTTTTATTCAAACATTGTCGTGTAAGAAAAAGTTTTTTTTTATAAAATTTTCAAAATTAATAAAGATGTAAAATTATATTTAAACATTGTTATGTTTTGAAAAAAATGCATTTTTTTAATTAAAACAGTAGATTTTAAAATATGTTCTAATAATAAAAGGTAGAATCTATAAAAGTAAAATGAAATAACATAAAAGATGGAACTTGATTGGTGTTGGATGTGCACCCGATTAATAAAAGATGCAACTAAGAAGAGTACAAAAAGTTAAAATCTACTGGTAAAATAAAGTGATTTGACAATAACAAAGATAATGATTTAACACAATGAGAGTGTGCAAACAGTAAGTTTATTAAAAATTTCAAAATTTTAATTCTTAAATATTCAAAATTGAGTGGGAATCTAACCTCTAGTAAAGTTATTTTTATATCTTTTTATATTCTTTTAATAAATTTTTAACCGAATTTGATATATATATATAAAATAACATATGAATATACGTGGTCTACAAAGTCATTTTCAAATATGACTAACCTACAAAAACAAATAATATATTTAGGTGACCTCCAAATATATAATCTCAATATAAATCTAAAATTTCGACTTCTTTATATGATTAATTATTAATTAAACTAATAAAAATAAAACTCACATTTTTGTGGCAATATGTGATCAGAAGTGTTGATCGGTTGCTGTAACTTTGATTTTTCATTTTGAATAATCTAGATAAATAAAAAACCAAGATTGAAATGTCACATTGTTATCATTCAAGTTTATTTTTTGAAACCCAAAATTATTTTTTACTTTTTATTTGTCATACAACAGCCTTACTGTGTATATATCTCACGTTATATATAAATTTTCTTTTGATTAATATTTAATTCACAACCTTTCAATTAACGAGTTTTCAACATACCATAAAATTAAAGACCATTTAATGAGAATTGTATACATTATACTTAAATCTATTACAAAGTTCGATGAGGTTTTTTCCTTACAATAATAGTATGGAGTGCATTAGTATTATTATCTTTCACGTATTATTCTCGTGTTTATGCTTGTAAGTTCAACGGAAACATGATCCCAAAATGAGTAACACAAAAGGTAAATTAATAACTACTACTATGATTTGGAATCCACCAAGTAAAATTATAGGATGGTAATTATTTTACTTTTACTTCTAATAATAAATAATATAGTAATAGTAACTATTACGAATATACAGTAGCAATTTAATGCTCCGAATTATTTAGGCACTGACTTCCAAGAAAAAATTATTTTGACTACAATGTGACTTTTCCCTTGCATCTTTCAATTTGTTCGTTGATGCTCGCAGAACAATAATATCATGTTTGATAGAACATTTTATTTTATTTTATCTAGAACCTTAAACTTGTAACATAAAAGTTTTAAAATCTTATATAGTTGAAGTAGTTTATAGGTTTCAGTTTAGGGTATTCGGAGTGTAGGTCCTTCAACGTGTGTTGATCCCTCCCCTTCAGTGTTGTTGAAAGGTGGCATTGAGCCCTTGCAAGTCGTTGGTATATTGTTTGTTTGCTTTTTTTTTTCTATCGGTCCAACACGATATATATTTGGTGGGTCCACTTTTACATTATTTTTCAACGTTGACTATTCACTCAGATTTGCATTTTGGCGTTGTTCAGCGACATTGTCGATAACTTACTCCGTTTTCACTTGTTGAAAGCAACTTATATACATATTTCTTAGTTAATTGTTTTTCCTATTTTAAGTTTTAGTCGTATAGAAACTTCTGTGTCATTTTAGGTGTTTCGGTTACAACTCAACTAGTTAGTCATAATATTGATAATATTTTTATAAACAAAAATTAAAACTTTAGTTACCAACCTTTAAATAAAACAAGTTCTCAATTAACAAAAACACATTATATAGCCATTGTTGATTATTTTCTTAAAATTATTATTTACTACAGTATTTTTTATTTTTTTAAATAATGAGTGACAAAGTAGCTTTATTCTGTCAATTATGTGTTTGCTCACCTTAAAGAGACATGGGTTGGTTTCCAAAATCTTATGATAGCCTTTGCAGGAATAACTCCAGTTCAGTTACAGTTGTTTTCAACGGTTATATAAGGAAAAACACTATACATTATGCCATTTGCATCCCCTACTCTAGTCAAACCACAATGTTGCCTCCTCGGTTTACTCTATAAATAATCTACTCAAATGTATACATGTTCTCAAAAGTATTAAGAAAAAGTAAAAACTTTTGTTTAAGACTTAAATAATTGACAATTGTTTTGAAAATTACAAAAAACTCTATTTTGGAGGGCACAATATAGCCTCTTTGAGACTTAAATGAGACTCCGGGCCTTTCGAAATGAGCAAGAGTTCTCGAGTCCGGATGACATGCAAATGTTAGATTTTAGTTATTTTTAAAGAGCACGATAATATGATCTTTTTCACGTCGTTTAAAAAAGTGAGTTTATCAAGCCTATGTGACTTATATGTGAATGTTCACTTGCAGAAAACCTTGTTATAGAGTGCGACGTTTGCAAGAGAACATAACCTCTTGAAGTCGTATTTATGTAATTTAATTATTATTATTTTTGTGACGCATTCAAATATTAATACTGACATTCTTAAATATCACAAGCTGTTCTTTCTAAATAAATAGAAAATAAGATTAAAAATAAAATATTGACATTCAACCTTATTACGTAGCATTTTACAAAATATTGGTGTAAACATATCTTCCCTTTCAACTTTGAAGAGAATAAAGATAACTAAAGAAATAGCATAGCATATGGAATTGGATGGAGCCCAAATGGTGCAATTACAAAAGGATTTATTCCTTACCACCATCATTTCCATTTTACTTGGCCCACAAAGGGTCATGACCTTCTTGGTCCGATAACATGATTGGTCCCACCATTTAACTTAATTAGGTTGCATTTCCATGATCTCACATCCATCATCTCACCCTGCTTGGTCAAGGTCAAATCATGTTAAATTAGTCCAAAATACTTGCATTATTTTCTGATGAATCAAATTGAGTAGATCCTAAACTGCATAATGATAATTATAGTTTTCAAAAGATGATTTGTTTGTTAGAGGAAATCACATTTATCGAAAATATTGGGCTTCTTCGATATATAAATATACACTTGACGCACAATAAATAAATACGCGTTTATGATAAGTTCTATAACATTCTTTAAAAAGATTTTTATGAAATGGTAATTTAGGCCTATTGACAACAGATCATTAAGTCATATCGTGATATCATTCAAGATTATCGAATACCTAGACGAGCCTTTCATTTTTCAACATAAACCGAGCCAAATATCGCATACAAGGTCATTAAAAACCGGACCTTTTGTATAACTCAATGTACGCAAAATAAAGTGTTTCATCTTTTGAATTGATTAAAAATCAAATTTGAGGCGACAAATGGTTTAAATATATGATAACAAAATAGAGCAATCAACATCAAGCAACTTCATTTGCAAATCTAGTCTTTATTGTCTTCATGTGCATGCACCTGTGGGTAGGGTTGAATTACTGGACCCAAGAACATGGTCATGTGAGTGGATACCAAATAGAGATGAAGAAACCTTATAACTCATTAAAGAGAAACTGGTAGTTGAGTTACAAATGAAGTCAAGAAGTTAAGCTACTACCAGTTATAGTACAAAACAGAAGTACATTATTAAATAAAACATTTAAATAGATATCATAATGATTGTATTTAATTGTGTTTTTAATTTTAATTATTATGATTTAAAACTTAACTTTCAAAATTATATGTACATGCATGCACATACATTCTCAAAAGTTATTGTTCTTTGGTAAATACATCCTTGTATACATACTGTTGCAAAAATATTCTGTCAAATGAATTTGTAATGTGTTGGCCAACTACTAAAAAGTTACTGCTATCATGTATGGTAAAAATAAAAATCCTTTGAACTAAAATTGATCCAAATATTAATTGGCTAAAACATATGCATGTAACTAGATATATAGAAAAGAAAATTAGTTTTGGTTTGATATGCAAGTAACAAATTAGTAATTTCAAGTGGGGCATGCATATCTTGAACCTGTGACTACTACTTTCTCTCAAGTGACAAAAAAAAATATAAAAATCTGTTTTTTAAACTTGAGGCAAATAATTTACTGGTTAAAAAATTGAAAACTACATAAATATTTAAAAGTTTATATTAATTAGAAATAGAAATAGGTGTTTTAAAAAAGCAATAAATCAAGGCCCACAAGCATGGGGTTGTCTTGTCATATCAAACTTAAATTTTTGGTAGCTTTCTCCAAATTTAACTTTCACATAAAATACAAAACCATATGTGGAAAAAGTTACAAATTTGTTAGATGTATCTTCATTTCATTTATAACCAGTCAAACTCTTCATGTTTTTTTTGAAAATTTTTGAATCAAATTAACCAGAAATTGTTGATTTGTTATTACCACTTAATGCAACACATGCATATATTGTTTATATGTTTAAGATATGTATATTTTACTAATGGTTTTTTTGTTTATACGAAAAGATTGTAAATGGCTTTTTTGTGCACTTGATTGACTTCACATTCAATCTTTTCGTATCCTTTATAACTAGTGGTATTGGTTACAAGAATGTGTTTCGACATTACTCATTCAATATGAGTGATACATATCTAGTGGCTCAACATTTGTCGGCTTGTTGCAACGGTGTTGAATCGTAAGAAATGATCTAAAGTTGAATTAGTGTATCAATGATCGATAGTCGCTTTTGGCCTTTGGGAATACATCAAGTCATCAGGAATATGTTGTGTTCTTGTGGTGTTGTTCCACTCAATCGTCATTTGGAAGACTAATTATTTAAGATGGTCATAATATCATTCAATATTTGTGACATTATTAGGTCATTAAATTTAATTGTTCAAGTTAAAAAAATGCTATATAAAGAGATAATAAAGTGAGTGAATACTTGTTTAGATCATGTGATTCACTTCATCAAAACTATATAACTTTTATCATCAGCTCTTGTTGTAAAGTCTAGAAAAGAACTTGATTATTTGTTCGAGTATTGCAACACAATAAGGATATACAAGATGGGCTATTGAAGGCCGAATGGTCTATGAGCCCGCCGACTGACCCACAAACTTATAATCAGTATGTGATGTGTAGCTGTTTTCCTTTGCTCTTGAATTTTAGTATATGTTGATTATATGTTATGAATTAGTTAATTAGAATAAAGAAAACTATTGACTTATTTTATATATACTATATATATATACTGTAGAAGTTGCCACAAATTACATAAAAGGTTATAGTAAGATGAAGTGCCTTAATTGACATGTTAGTACAAATATCATATAGATATCTCTTCTTTATTTCTTGGGAAACTTACTATACAGCATTCAGTCATATGATTAAACGGAAAATAAATAATTAAAAAGAACATAACTTTCATAGTCTTCTAACAAAAAGCTAAAAGCTGGCCTTGTTCCCTCAATATATACAACAAACAAATTAATGCAATTTACACTATACAGACATCAGCTAAAATCTACATCATTTAACAAGTTTATTAAGTTCGAGAATCGAACTTGCATGAATCATAGATCACAATTAGACAATAGCCCAAAACTTATTTTGGCAGATTAGTACCGGTTCTGGTTGCTTCGTTGATTTTCAAGTACATATGAATTAACCTCCCATAGGAACTTTGGTGCAACATCTCTTATTCTTGATATAATGGATTCATCATCTCTAATAATAATAAAGCCTTGAAGAAAACAAGTTTAGAGGTCGTTAGAACTTTGGTACTAAATTGAATTTTTTAATACAAGGCCAATAAGAATCAGAAAAAGATACCCGAGGTCGTATAACATGGTCCATCTCAAGCAAAATATATTCCAATAAGCAATCATCTTGATGGTTTCCATAGTGAGAAAAGAGAAAATTCACATGGAGCAAATTGTATGTGCGTGGATATGATAAGAATGGCTCACACCTATAGGTTGTAAAAGAAAGATCAGTATCATGTAGAGATGGCAATATTAGCAGGTCAGGCAGGTTGGCTAATGGTTCATAATAGGTTCGGGTCAAAATCGGTTCTTTCTGGTATGGAACGTGTTGGGTTGACTCTAGAGACTTTTTGTCCAAAAACTTTAAGTTTCTTACAAATAAAGAGTGTCAAATTTTGACCTTTAGCGATAATACAAAACCATAATTGACCCATTAGTAGGTAAATAGGTCAAAATTGCCACCTTTAAAAACACTGTTATTTAAACTCACCAGTCATGAAAAGCGCCAATTAAACCCCCTTCATAAATAGCTGACGAAGTATCGTTCCTTGTTGCAGGGACTATATTCATTACCCACACAGGCTAAGTACTAAAGGCAACCGCAAATCCACCATAGGCATTCATGTCCATAACATTTCTCACTGTTGTATGTTCGACCTTCATCAACCTGCATCAACCTCCAATATTCACGAACTTGATCTTGCCAATAAAAGGTATCAGAAAGAAACTTCTCTCTTGTGATACCTGCAACCAAAAAAGAATATACATTAATCTCTTAGAATGCACGCAAACTTCATGTCAGCGTGAAATAATCAAAGACACGCCTATACTGTTAAGACTTTCTGAATACACTGAAAAACAATGTGGTATAGCAGGGAGCTTATGAGAATCGGCGCCTGCAGGGCCAAGTGTAACACAGTTCCTTAAGGGTATTTTCCATGATATCTTATCATCATCTGCAGGATCACATATATCTGTGAGATTCTGCTCTGAATTCTGCTGAAGGCAATCTAGATCAGTTTCTTTAATCCATATTGCTGTCTGAACTTTCTTAGCAATAAGCTTCCAGCACATTCTAGAATTAACTGTCACCAACTTATCCCATATAACAGGGTAATCCTTGTCCTTTCTATAAGCTGGAGCGGAATATATAAAATACCCATTTGGCCGAAGAAGTCGATTTATCTCTTTTAGTAAAATCCCATCTAATCATAACAAAGAAAGTTGGATTACTAGTATTGGATAAACATGATTATTAGTGCCGGGAAATGAATATATAACCTAAAGTAACTAACATTTTGTGTATGAAGACTGTAGGTTGAGATTTCGACCCATTTACTTATCAGAGGGTCAATTCATGTTATGATTTATTTCTAGTAATAATAAAAAGTGGAGTTTGTAATCGTATTAAATACACAACTTATTTATAAAATTATAAAAAGTGTGCAAGGCAACCTCAAATGTTACAACCTGTACCAAAAAAATAATTATCATGATCCAACCCCTTTTGACCTGTTACCTAATTCATCCAACCTTCTCATATTTCTAGCTTCAATGAAGACGTGTATATAATAAAAAAATACCATTCTCATGCCATTCAACATGGCATCTTGAACAGTGAACCATCTCAAAGGAGTGGCTGGGATAAGAAAGCTGTTTTGTAGCTAAAGCGGATACCATAGCACCAACCCTGCGTTCTAAAGCAAATTAAATTACCATCTTTTGGAGCAAATGACATGGTTTGTATCTGAAAAGCTGGCAACTCCACACATCAAGAACTAGATATACACCAATCGAACGAAGATTACCTATCTCATTGGAAATCATATTGCCTAGCCTGCATAAAGCATACACAATAAACAAACCTTAATTTCAAAGTTGTTTTGTCAATTCATAATTTCGTATGTGGTAAAATTGCCTAAAAAGAAAAGAACTTTATTCTGATTTCTAGCTTGGATGAAAAATGTTTTTGCACTCAGAAAAAGGCTCAAACTTTCAAACAAAAGACTTTTGGGGTAATCTGCTACATTAACAGTTTGGTGACAAGTCAAGAAAAAAAGAAGTCAAACTGGTCAAAGTTCCTAACACGTCCACGCCCCATCATCATTTTGACAGGCTAACCAGTTCAGAAAACCTTAACTCATTTTGTAAAAAAGTTTGAGTCTGTTGTAGGTGCCAAATTAAGTGTATTACCCAAAGAAGTAATCGGACCAAAATTAGTTGCATTTTCGTTCAATTATCCCTTGATATATTGCAAACTTTAGAATCATATTAGATTAATCAAAATCTTTAAAAGCTTTGCATACATCAGTAACTAGTAAACAGTCATATGCTCAAGGCACATATGAAGAATACTTTTAAACATAATTTGAGATAAATGTGTGTAATCAGGATGGTGTGTAAGCTAAAAGAAAGTCTGTTTCAAGTACCTCTGATTATCTTCACTAGCTCCATGTTTAAAATGCGTACCACCGCCTGGAAACCACCAAAGTTGATCCTTTTCGTGCAGCCAATTTTGACCACCTTTGACTTCTGCAAGATGTGTATGATTCACATTCTTCCTCCATACGTAGTGTCAGCTAGTCGGCCATCGAATTGGCAACTTGCAATCTTTTG
Organism: Logfia minima; assembly: GCA_963921325.1. Taxonomy (NCBI): domain Eukaryota; kingdom Viridiplantae; phylum Streptophyta; class Magnoliopsida; order Asterales; family Asteraceae; genus Logfia; species Logfia minima. Next base: position 962,136 of record OY992775.1, read on the forward strand.
GTGGTGGTATCAAGCAAAATAACCGTCTTTCTAGTGGCTGGCAATGCCATTCTAAATCTTCTCTTCTAGAATGATCTAAATTTGGGGATATTTCTTTTATATATTTAGGATCATGGCAAGGAATGTACTCGTTAAACTTAATGCGGCATATGGTCATCCCAGTTTCTGGAATTATAAGTGGTGACTTATGATAAGTAAGAGTAACTTGGTTAGTAAATGTAGGACTACCTGCAAGCATAAGAAACTAATCAGCTGAGATGAATTCATTGTTCAATATACATATGTTTTCTTCATGTTGACTCGTATTTGCTTTTCTGTAATCTTCTATATACTGCTAGAATTGAAATAGCAAGTTTCACTATTGATCAACTGTGTCAATCAAACATTTATAAATGTTTCAACCGCTCAAGTTTCAATTTTGTTACAACCATGTGATTTTATAATTATAATTTTTTCAAAATGCAACCTGATTAAATATGCTGAAGTGGCATTCCAATTGTATACCATCGACAATGTGGCGTATCAACTTTACACAATTGGTACTCAAATTTCAATCTTGCTTCAATTAGGAACAACTTTTTACACGCAACCCGGTTACATATGCTGATGGGGCATGCCAATTGTATACTATCGATGACATGGCATATCAACTTTACACACAACTGGTACTCAAGGTTCATTTTTTTTTCATAGTTGTGATTGTTTTAGGAAAAGGAAATTCTTTTTGACATACAAACCGGTTATGTATGCTGACATGGCATGCCACTTGTATAAGATCAATGATGCGGCATAGCAAGTTTTCATAATTGGTACGCCAAGTCAGTGTATGCAACAGGGTTGTATGTCCATTTATAATTTCATCTGAAAAATCACAACTTTAAAAAATCAAAATTGAAACTTGAGTGGCTAAAGTAATACAAGGACAGTTAAAAACCAAGTGATATAATCCCATAACCCTAGTGATTCATTTTCCTCTTACAATTTCCAATTGGGTTCACTTTTACCAAGTTATAAAGATGCAACAAGCTAAATTCACCAAAAATCAGTTAACTGTTGACAAACCCATATAAAGGATCACCACAATTGTAATAAAGACACAATTCAGAAAATTTACATAATGATTTTGTTGATGAAGATGGTATTGACCAAGAATTATAATTGTGCCCAAAAAAGATACCGGTGTAAAAAGATGCAGTGATTACTAAAAGAACCAAAAGTATTGTTTGGCCTGATTTTGAATTAAAAGCTAATGTTGACCAACTGAATCTACCCATTTTGTGTCGAATGAAATTTTAGAGTAAAAATGGTGATGTGAACGAGAGAGATGAGTAGTAGGAACTAGGAAGAGAAGGCTGGGAAGCAAAGCTTGGTGTCACTATTCACCTGTGGCTTTATATGGTCAGGTGGTTTGAACAAGTTACTAGTCTTTTTTTCTTGAACAGTAAACATAATAGAATTTGTTGTAAACCATGATTAATTGGAATATGGAATGAGATAATGTCGAATTTACTATATCACTATTTTTTTATATTATATATGAAATGAAATTTGGAATATTTAATTACATTTTTAAGGATTCATTTATTACCGAAAACATACTTACATCTAAGTGTTACTATATAAAAATAAGTAACACCGTAAAACCATCTACTATCATGATTCGAAGAATTAAACTGTTAACTCAACGCTACGTCCGTATAACTCAAAAGAGACGGACCAACGACTGAACAAAGAACTAAACAATACCCGAAGAAATTAACTATTTTGAGTATAACAAATGGGAAATTCTAAATGGACACCTTAATATTTCTGAATGTACACTTCTGTGTGAATGCATGCCAGTCACATCATCCCTTATATGTGTGTGTATGTATCAGTCACATCACCCCCTAAGAATGTTCAAACAGTAAGCCGATCACAAATTATCAATAATACTTTTATTATATACTTAAATAAAACAGATAGGATGGCACCCTATTTACTCCGTCCCTCTCCATCTTTCGCAGGACTCAGGCATCTAAAGGACAGAAGATGCTAGACTGCTGCCTGCGGCATTCCTCTGTCTTGATCATATAACAACACCGTTAGGACTCCCATAGAGAGCGGTATATAGATATCTTTATAATAAAATAATATATATATTATATAATAGAGGGGAATGATTAATGGGGAAGTGGTAATTTTGGGGGAAGCAAATATGGGTCGTCCGTTAATATTCATCACGGTGAATGTTAATTAACATTCATCGTGATCAAATTAATATTCATCGTGACCAAAATTAACATTCACCAAGATGAATGATAATTAACATTTACCATGATGAATGTTAACGGACGACCTAGATTTGCTTCTCCCCTTCCCCAAGATTAGGTTTTCCCTCTGAATCATCCATCAGTATAATAGATATAAATATCAGTAATGAATATAATGTATTACATCTTTGACAAAAAAAAAAAAAAAAAAAAAAACTTGACTAATTGTAAATGATCTCATCATGCATCGCCTCACTTTATGTGATACACTGACATTCATAAACTCAACAGCTACACATAAAGCATTTGACAAGTTGTTTAAGGTTCAAAGTCAAGAATATCATCATCATCATCACAGCGAAAGCATTGCAGTAGCATCATCAGAAACTCTATCCTCTCCGTAAATTGCAAGAGTAGTTTCAGCAAGAATATCAATCTTGTCTTTTGCGCCTCTTGTATTCTTCTTTGAGTTCTTGTATCCATTAGCAAAAGCTTTCAAATGGCTTTGCAGTCAACAGACAGTTTCTCATACTCATTTTCAGGACCAACACCGAGGCTATTGATCTGTATTAGCACAAATATTCAGTAGCAGAGTTAGTAAATCATTTACAATTTGGTTATAACTTTCATTGGAGGGAAAATGCATGTGTATATAGAAACATCTCTGTGTTCAGTACAAAAGGTGGATATACACCTGATCAAAATTTTCTGGATCCAATACTATCATCCCCAAGCTAAACTTTTATGATCCGCGACCAAGTTTTGGGATGATTCGGGGGGATCGTGTTTGCTTACCAGCAAACTAGAATCCACAATAGTTAAGCCAACCGTATTCAGGACTTCCATCAAAATTCGAGATATCGATCAACGTTCTTTCTTCTGGAGGCAATAATATCAAATAGATCTACTAATGCGTCAAGAAAGTAAAAAGATGTAGAAACATTTTTAATATCTTAAATAATGAAGGAAAAATAGTGTCTCGGGTCAACCCAACTTGACACTACCAACAAAAGCTTATATGTTTGACTTGTTACACAACACATACTGCCTGACGATTTGCTACCTCCCATATTTGTTAATGGTAAAAGACAAGGACCCTTTGTTGAATCTAATACACACATACTTCTGTAATGAATCTTATAAAATGAACCAAACAAGTCTATATACCTTGTATATGTAATCAAATATGTAGTACACTCGAAAAGTCAACATCTTGGAGCGTAAGTGCCCCAATATATAGCTGACTTATATGATCTGGACATAAAGGAACACACTTCCTATCAAACACCCCATGAATAACACCAATCCCCGAAACCCATGATTTTTCATCTGATGAATTCAAGTTCAAATCTTTTTGCAATAACCGAATTCGATACACAGTTGTATCAAATCTTTGACAAAAGTGAGCACCACATCGATACAAATTCTCATAGGTAGCCAATCTTATCAACATCATAGTCAAAGCTCCATCCACGGGCTTCGGGTCTGCAAGATTCTTATCACCCATCATTCTAATCTCTCTTTCAGTAGGATAATGCAATTCTTCACTTCCATTAACATCGAAAACTCTCAAATCTTTAGTAAAATGTTTAATAGCTTCACGTTTAGTCGATTCATGTTTTTCAGCTAAAGTCAATATACAAGAAAATCTCAAGTGATAACTTACAACAGTTTTTACAATCTTAAAATTATGAGAGCAACAGAAGTAATCAAGCCATCTTTTTCCCACACCCGTATACCATTTAATAATATCAACATCTTCTAGAGCCATGAGCGTACCGATTGGCCTAGGACGGCCCATGTTATTAGTGAATCCAGCTAACCTAACCGCTTTTCTAACAAGTCGTTCGGGTGCATCAACTTTTATACAAAGTTGGGTCAAATCTGTAACTGTTCTTTCTGTGTATTTCCGTTCTTCTTCTTCTTCTGCCTTAATTTTTCTATCCTCTAACTCCTTTTGAGCATTCATTGGCTTCAAATACTTATCAACTTGCTCTTGGAACTTGTCATAAGATTCTACAAGATCAGGAGGAAGTTGATCTCTAATTCTTTTTAAGGATAAAAAATCGCCACCCGAAAGCTTACGGTACCAAGCTGCACGTTCTTCTATCAACTCCAAAAACTCATCAACCGCTTCACGACCCCAAGTTTCAAAAATCTCCCTCACTTCGTTCTCAATTTGGAAATCAAATTTGAACCCATTACTCGTCTTTAACTTTTTGTAAACATGGCTAAATATTTTCATAGCCAATTTTTTCCTATTAGTATCCCTTCTATTTTTAAGTTCTTGAAGTCTTACTTCTTTCTGTCTCAAGTACTTCTTTCTCGCCCTGATCGCCTTCTCGGACATCGGAGGATGCAAAACAGAAGGAGTTACTGCTCGAATATCCATACCCAAAAAACAAATTTCCTCAGAAACCGCACTATGAATAACAGTTTTCACTTTATCTACCTCCAACGCCAAGTTCTTTTCTAGAAATTGTACAACTAAATTCTTCAACTTCACAGTTAATCCCTTCGACCCGGAAGTAATCACAAGTATTTCATCCATATATCTAACTGCATATACCTTCAAAGGCTTATAGAACACACGATCACCATCATTATCATTTGCATCATCCAATCTACTTTTCAAGTTTTCCTTATTAATCATTAATCGTAACTCTTGTAACTTTTGATCAAATACATTCAAGTAAATATTAATCAATATTGAATTCAAGCCACACTCTTGAGGAAACCCCTTACCTAAATAACAACCACCCAACTCAATCCGGACCACTTCGGATTCAATCAATCTCTTAATCATATCAATAAAGTTTTCATCTTTAACCTTTTCTTCGATAACCAAGCATAACTTATTTAAATTATTTGAACTGGATATATTATTTCTTTCAAATGTAACGGTAAACCACCAAGAGGGGTTCACCACGTTGTTCTTTAGATACCGAATTGCGGTATGTCGACCCATACCGACACGACCACCATAACTAAAAGTAGCAAAACGATCATCATATATAACTTCTAAAACCATTCTAATTGATTCAATTAACACTTTAAGTTTTAAACTTGGTAAAACAAGATTAAAGCTTTCACCTTTATTCGCCATTTGGACGAAACAAGGCTCCAAGTTGAACCGGTTTTCGGTGAGCTCGGAAGCCATTTCTGTAATTGAGAAGAAATTGGCGAACAGTGAGTCAACGGTCGGTGGCGCCGGTGAGTTGGGGTGGTGGTGGATAAGGTTGTGAACGGCGGTGAGGATGACCGCCGGTGAAGAAATGACATTTTGGAGTAAATTGGTGAATTTGCCGTTGTGGTATTGTGAGAGAACTAGGGTTTTGAGTTGGGGTTTTGTTAAGGGTTGTGTGGCAGTAGAAATTGGTTGTTCCGGAGGTGAGATTATGTTGGGTAGTGTTGAGAGGAATCTCGCCGGACGCAATGTTGCGGTGGCGGTGGTTCGCCGGAAAATTAAAAGCATTGAACGGAGCAAGGAGTGTGGGTGGTGGACGTTGGGTCTATTAAGTTTTAGGGCTATAAATTGAAAGCCCAAATCAAAGTAGAGTAATTGGGCTAGAAAGTTTATATGGATTTTAAGTATACAAAATTACAAAGTGAATTAACCAGAATACTTGAAAGATACTCCTATGTAATATTATACCCTCTAAAAATTGAAATTTACTAAAACACTACTCTTCAGATACAGTACACAATTTGCGCATTGCGTTGGGGTCTTTGCATTTTGCGTGCACGAGGTCGGTGTAAGGGAGACGGGCATAGTCAAACAACTTGCATGGCTATTGAGGATAGAACGGACGACTATAGCTGATCAATATCCCAATCAACATCCAAAACCAGTAAGTTGATAACCTTTTGACATTAAAAAACTAAAATATTCGTATGTCTAACATCATCTTTCAATGTCATTTGCAGAAAAACCTCCAGAAAATCAAAAGTGAACGTCGAATCATAAACATCTCAACCAACACAACGTTTTCCAAGTGTACATTTGAAAAACCCATGAATGTATTGTAATGAAAACAGTTATATTTCTTATTTTTATTTATTGTGTTTTTGAGTTTTCATCTAACGAAAAATCTGAGCTTTTTTTTAGCGAATACTTGAAATAACTTGATAATCATATAAATTTAGGGTCATATTATTTGTATAAATTTTAAAAGTCCCAAAAATCATACCAAAAACGGATAAAAAATAAGCTAATTTACACAAAAAGAATTACAATCTTGACCGCGATCTGTTACGATCCCGTGCATGGGTTCCACGACCTCGTGCACGCAAAGCGCAAAGACCTGGACTCAAGAAATTGCGTTTTGCATCCGAAAGATAGTTTTTTGTAATCCCGATTTTAAGAGAATATAATATTAAATATGGATATTTTTAGAGTATTTTATTTAATTTTACAATTACAAATAACATATTTGATTGTTAACTGGCTAATACACAAAATCTTAAAAACTATTTTATCATATAAGATTTAAATTATAACTTGAAAAAAGTATAATGTTACAAGCATATGAAAATAATTAATTTATCAATACACAAATCCAACTTTTAAAACATATACTGTTGTAATTTGATTAACTTTTTAACTTTTTTTTTATATATTTTTTATAAATCTTTTGACTTGGTTGGCTTTCTATTGTATGTATTTTTAATAGAAAATACTTATACTTGTTTATTCTATTTGGGATTTGAAACTGCTTTTTTTTAGGTCATTTTGATACTCATAGATCAAAGTATAATGTTTTTTATTATCTAATTTTCTTATATAATTAATTCATTCTTTCAATATAAATGTTAGAGTCATGCATTTCACTTATACCACATCATTTTCGTTGATCAGTTTCTTAGAACATTCTTGTTGATCCAAGCACATTATCATGGTATACTGAATGTTTATATAAAAAAGGTCAATCTATAGAGGATTAAATTCAATGATTAATGAATCATAGCATGATTAATGAATCATAGCATCTTTTGAGATGATCAAATAGCTAATCATTTTGTTTAATGAAAAAAGTCAAATAGAGATTAATTAGTCTTCTATATCTCTTCAATGATCGCCTTTGTGAAAAAATAATATTTGTAAGGAATCGTATGCAATTATGCATGTACATTCCATGTATTTGAGCTTAAAAATATGTTTGGCTATTTATGTAGATTTTTCATAATACCATATAATTGTGACGAAATAGCAAATCATGGTAAGACCACGTTTTATGATAACAAAGATTGAATAAATGCATTTTCAGGTTAGTGTTATATTAATATTTTTTCATAAAGACTAAATAAAATTTATACACTGCATATGATCACAGAAAGACTAAAATTTTTTGTACTCCACTAATTAATTTAATTTTTATTTTTTAACTACCACATAGTTTAAAAATACATTCATTAATTGAAAAAAAGAAGAAGAGAACATTATATTAATAAAATTAAAAATTTATATTCATTATTTTGAATACGGAGATTTGATGGGAAGCTCCAGATTTGTTTGATAAAATTATTTCGAAGTGAATGATGCATTCTCGAATCACATAATTCTTTGTCCATACAAAGTTGCAATGCAACCCTCTCCGACCACGAATGTCGCGGAAGATTATTCGGGTTTTCAAGGTAGTCTTCCTCAAGTTGACGTATTGCGCATTCGTTGTCTTCCGTTATCATATTTTGTAAAATCATATAAATGTACATGATTCTTCGTATCTTGTTGATGCTATATGGAATTTCTGGGTTTTTAAGGATTGTCCAACGACCTTGAGACACACCGAATGCTTGTTTCACATCCTTTCTTGTAGCTTTTTCGAATTTCTTGTGTTTCACATTTTTGTTTCTCAATCGGACATTATACAATTTCAAAATAGTCGCCAATTCCAGATAAGTTTCGTCAATGAGGTAATATCCTTTTTTCTATTCAACCCCATTCACATTATACGATTTGATATTTGTATTTGAATTATATACGTAATATTTGAAAGAAAGTAGTAAAATATGGTAAGAATTTTTGAGGTTGTATTAAAATAATTATTCTTTTGATGAAAAAGATATATTACTGTTTTACAATGGAGTATATTTTTTAATAAACATAATGAATTTTTTTTGTTTATCGTTGCATGCGTGCTCACCAACCTCCGTCTCCCTCTCGTTTTTCCTGCGACGATGAATCTGAAAACACCATAAAAATGATGTCGTGCATATGGCGTCATTCTTGAGATGTTGAAGAATGGCATGGAAGATGTGCCTATAGGCGGTCTAATACATTTTCAAAAATAACTGGATCACGTCACTAGAATAGTTTTTTTTTTGACAAAAAACGTACCAACATTAATAGAAGTCTAGTTGCTCAATGTCTATCTATTATTGTAATAATCACCTAAATAAGTGTTCTTTAATGTTACGAAATTCTTCATTGGTCGATATTGTTCAAACTTTTTACTAATCGATTAATTGTGGGTGGTTCAGTGGTTGTTGACCAACATGGAAGTCGGCATGATTTGTTAAGTAAGTTTAGCGTAGCTTTCATGTGTTAGCAAGTTGAAAACATAAAGTAAAAACTATTTTTGTTGTTTATACAATAAATAATTAAAAACAATAACTTTTCTGCTTACTTTGTCTTTTCTGTTAGACAACATTAGTCCAGTCCGGCCACAGAACATGTTTTTTAACACCCAATCCTAACCGTCCATTGAACCCACTCACTCAATATTCTCCCACAAACGTTAAAAAATAATAATAATAAAATGTACTAAAAGAAACACATCAAGAATATAATCTTTAATTTTTTATTACAAATATCAGAACAATTCAGAGAATCTAAACAATCACAATAGAGCATCTTTGTTTTTTACTTAGTTGTAACTGTAAAAATATCTCTTTTTTTTTCTCTAATAAATCTATCTTTGTTGAAACTGCTGGTCCATCATAAGAGCAAAGTCCGCGAAACACACAAACCCATCTCCGTTTTTATCAACACTTTTAATCATCCGTTTACAATCTTCTAACGAACACTCACCAAACATTTTAAACACTTCAAATAACTCACTCTCAGTTATCATTCCGTCACCGTCAGTATCAAAAAACTCAAACGCACTTTTAATTTCATCGTCACTTAACGGCGTTGCTCCAAAGACAGCACTTTCAAATTCATTCAAACTTATACTTCCGTCACCGTCTCCATCAATTTCATTCATCATTAACCTAATTTCCTCCAATTCGGATGATCCGGATGACGATCCGGACGCTCCGATTCGGATCAACACGTTTTCTAATTCGGATCGCGTGATTATTGAGGAACTGAATGAGTGATTTGGTAACACGCTGGTCGGGTCCGGCGAGCCGGATCCGGATGAGGCTGAAATTGAGGAACTGAAGGATTCAGATTCGGATCTGGAAACGGAATTTGATTTTTTTTGTTTCGACGATTTGAAGAGGTGTTTAGGGTTTAGGTTTTTGGTTAATTTCATGATGAAAAAATTAATTTGATTATTTATGGAAATAATAATAATGAGAAAAATTGGGGGAGAGGAGGGATGGAAAGGAGGAGGAAGCAGAGGGGGAAGATATAAAGAGAAAATGCATGGTGAAGTTCCAGGAAGTTTCGTTGAGAGGTGTATAATAAGATGCTACTTATATTTATTATTTTTGGTATTAAATGTTCTTCTTCAATGGTTTTTTATTTTATTTTTTAAATTATGTGTTGAGAGGGAAAGCGTTTAGAGCCGTTTGACACGTTACTGACGAGAGATTAGATTAATGAAATTAAATATCTAAAGTTTGTAACTTTGTACAATTGTTGGGAACTTTCCAACTTGGGATGAGCATGAAATGTTTTGGAAAAAATAGTTTGAGTTTGATTGTATCATCTTTCACTGTTTTCATAAAATCATCCATAATGTATCTCTTTAGTTCTTATTATAAGATTAATAATTGTATTATAATAACACAATAGTCATGGCTTTTACATTATATAACTAGACATGTTAGTTACACAGTCTTCATCACAATCAAAGTCAGATCTGTGTTAAAATGTCATTACATTTTTCTGACGATATATTCTAGATGTTGACCATCATATAATACGTAATGAGGTCTAAGAAATTTATCAAAAAACACTCGTATCTAAAACTTAATTTCTTGTCATAGAACAAATTTGCTTCTTTACAGACGCACATCACGTTAATAAAACAAAATGAAATTACATACGTATCATACAATTTATGAATGAAAAATGATCAATAGATATGCGATAAAAAAATTAATAGAATCACATGTAAAAAATTTATAAACTATATGATTAATTCTAATTTTAGATTTATATATTTAAGTTTATTTGATGTTATTCTTCAAATTATAATTATATTATATATTATATTATTATTATTGTAATTAAACACATTTACAGACCTCCATTTTAATATTTATCAGTCACATCAAGCAATTTTTTTAATTTGACAAACCACCGAATTTAATTTCCACAAAACACAACACACGGTAGAAACACGGGAGTGTGTAGTGCACACGATGCACATCTATATCTATATCTATATATGTACTAAAGAAGAATAGAAGTTTGCTCTAGAATTTGCCATGTAGGCAAAATGCCACGTGGTGACCTCTCATAATTTTAATATAAATTGTTATTATTATTTAAATTTAAAAGATAAACCTAAAAAATAGATTTAGATAGAGGAAGATAATATTTGAATATAATATTAATAATTAAAAAATCTATAAATCATACTCAAACACTAATTATATAATGTTCATTGAAAAACGAAATGACTGGATTCAAAGTTAATGTTGCAATAATTTCATCGTCAGTTTTTGTTGAAAAGTATAAGTATTTAGTCAGTCTCACATAATACATACAATCACACATATATGTATTTTTTTAATGAAATTTGAACTCGTAAGTTTTTCATTGAAAAGCTCTTTACGTGCAACTAGATTAAGATTTTTTTTTGATAAATACATATCGTTTTTAAAAATCTTAGACTTTAGCACTATATGCGTATTAATTTGTGTTTGTGTCCATATAATTGACTTCAAGTGTATATATCCACTTCTTTTTGGTAGTAATACGATATGATGTGATGGGCAACATTGAAATCGGCCACCGTTGTAAAAACAAACATAATAAGAAAAAAAAGATAAAGGAAACTAACAAGAAAATATCATGGGTTGATTTGGTATTGATAATAAGAGTTTGTTGTTTAGTATGTGGATTGGATCATGATTGGGCTATGGAGAGCACGAGTCACAATTGGGCGCATAATGAGTTGGACCAGTCGGTGGCACTTGGCCACATGCGGCGGACAATGCTTTTCAGAATTGCTTCCATTGTCTCTTTCTGCATGTTTTGCTGGACTTTGTCCATATAGTTTAAATATTATGATAATAATTTATAAAAACTTCATATTAAAATGATCCATACTGGTAATCATACGTAATACGTGTAAAGTTATATTAAGAACAGTCTATAGCCCGTGCACCTAAGTTTATGTTTCATGAAATATGCACAATCCAACAATATGTATATTCATTCTTCGTGTTGTACTTTCGACCAATTAAAATAATTTTATACGATAAAAGATTAAATTGTATTGATCGTAGAGTACAATAAGTATAAATTTTTTTAAATTATATTTTTTGTCTATAAACAATGAATTTGAAACTAAAGAAGTACTAATTTTATGACTTTTGTTAAAATAGCCCTAAAAGATGTTGCTGAAATATCTAACCATCTATAAATGATTGTATATTAGTCAATATTCAAGAAGTATAAAGTTTGTTATAGTCTGAATACAAAATGTTCAAACACCTTATTGATAGTCTTGAGAGATATTATTATATATTTTTATTTGTTATATAATATTATGGGAAATTTTAATATTGTTGGTGTATGATAAGGAATTCCATTAATGCGAGAAAGTGAAATAGTGGAGAATGAAATGTTCCATGATTTGCCGGCTTAGCATATCACCTAGCTTACTCTTTATCGGATGTTTATATTGCATTTCAATGTGTACCCTTTTTAATACTATGGTATATAAATATAAATATAAATAATAAATAATAAATAATGTACGTCAATTAACTTTATAAGTTATGGATACATATCAATCTTTTATTTAAAGGCGATCGATCAAGTTATTGATTTTTCTTGGTAAAATACTAAAATGTGACCAAATCGACTACCTTTCTAATAAAACCAATTTCATTATTTTTCGTTTCACATGTGAGAGGTCGTGTGTTGATGTTTAGATTAGACTTTTTTAGCCACTTTATTAGTTTTATGTTGGTTAATAAGTCATTAATTTAATACGAGTTTAGACTTATTCGATTATAAAAAGAAATATCGTACAAATTTATAAGTTATTAAACAGATCATTTCTATTTTTTGTGATACAAAGTTTGATTTTCGATTGTCTACAAATTGAACGTTCTTCCTTTATTATGTTCGTAGACGTAGTTGAAATTTTAGTACCCTTATTAAATATTCCTTAAGAAAATAAATAAAAGACATGGTTTAATTCGTATAAAAGAATCATTAATCATGGCAGAATCATCGCCTATACCCACCACATGCTCGTTACTGATTAGGTATGTTTTTTAGCATTTACTTCTGTTATATTTTTATAATAATAATAATAATAATAATAATAATAATAATAATAATAATAATAATAATAATAATAATAATAATAATAATAATAATTAATAATTAAAATTTATCGAATTTTTGTCTAACAAAAATATACAAACATTTATTCTCACATAATTTTTCCAAAGAAAAATAAAAGTGTAAGAGCACACACCATGTAACATACAATAAGCATAAAACATCACCAAAGTGCATATCTTTAAATCTATTATGTTATTGATTGATAATATAAATATAATATTATTATCATTACTAAATGATTAAAGTCATTTTTAAGGTAATCAAAATAGACACGCTAGCAAGAAAACAAACGTTTTACGAGTCAGTACACGATCACGAAATCATGTCATTTTCAATCAGCATATTTTTTCAATATACAACATTTCATTCGTGTACCGTTCTTTAATTTTATGGTGGACCATTTATTTGTCTTCTATACATTCAATCTTTTATCCAAAATTCAAATTATTCATTACTTTTATAGTTAAAGATAAAATCATCCAAAAAAGAAAGAAAAAAAAAACTTCTTCTAGCCACAAATTTGACAACAAGATATATCAGGAAAAAACATTTGATGTAAATAAATTGCTTTTTTTTTTCTCAATCAAATCTTATACTTGTATATTTTTAGTGAACTTTGTTAATCTTTAAGACGATAAAAGTATCATCTATACACCAAAAGATCATTACCTAATCGTATCAAAATCACGCTCTGACTATAAAATTGTGAGTTTAATTTCAGAAGTAAACATCTATATATATATTTATAGAAAAAAAATATATATTTATAATTAAATGTGTGATTACGTTTACTTTCTAAAAAAATACCACTTATACATTTCCAAATTACATTTTTAAGTCGACAGTTTAGAATTATGCTTAATCACCGATCCCGAGTCAACTCAACCGGGTCAACTCGCCTCAATCTACACAACTTTTGTGATGACCATCTTCGTCAAGAAGATCACAATGATCTTTTGGTTCACAACTAACCTGCGGTTCACCGCTTTCAGAAGTCCAGCTAGCGTCCAAATATTCTTCCGGTGAGTCGAGTTGCACACAGTCAGCAACCGAGTCAAACGGTGAGTTGCTCTCCAAGTCATAACTCCTATTCGATGGCGTCAAATCTCCTTTGTTCACAACAATAAACACAATCCCGTTATGAATCCTTTCCGGTTGAAGTAAATCGCCTGCAGCAACCGTGATACTACCATTACTGCTACCGTTACTGTGACTGTTATGAACTCGGTTAGGAGTATCTCGTTGATCGAATTCGGGATCCGAGGTTCTCTCAGGTGGTACCACTCGTAAATTCTGAAAAACTCTAAACGCCTTGTTCATTTTCGAGTCAGTATCAAGGTTTTGAACAAAATCAACGAACTCTTCAGCCGAAGTTGTTCTCATTAACAGCCCACGGGACCTCTTCCACGAATTTATCACGGCAGTCTAGCTCGGACTCGCTATCGTTTCCATCGTGTGCGCGGTGATGCCACCAGTTCTGATGGAAGGAAGACGCAGAGTCTGCAAGGTCTTCTTCCCGTGATGTGATTGAATTCTCTCGTGCGATACAGTTCTACGAAGGGTTTCTTTTCGATGCGTTGAATCGGACTGCAGTAGACGCACCATGAGAAGCTGCAGCTGCTCTTTCTGCACTGCATTTCAATCTAGCATTATGATTGAGAATTGCAGACACATTCGTCAAGAGCAAGCTCGATACCACAATTGGCTTTTTATGGAGGAGAGTTTTTCCCATCTGCATCTTCGACCCTGATTAGCAGCTTTTTGGAGCTCCAAAGGAGATGGATTCTGTATGATTTTCGAGTAGTGGCAATAGAAAACAAAATATTCGAGTTGGTTAACACATTCATAGCAAATTTTGATTATGCATTTGCAGAAACATAAAAGGAAACAGATTATTGTTTACCTGTGCTAAGGTTGCAGGCATAAAGACGTAACATTGCCCTCCCAATCTTGAGCAAATAGCTTTGCAAGTCCTCCTAACGGAAAACCAAGTTCTAATACTTGATTACATCTGTGTCTCACCTCCATTTCAACAAGATGTGCAAGCTGCATCAAGAGAATACCAATTGTGAAAAACCTATATAGCCAAATTTCAAAAGAAGGTAGCAATTTCGGAACTGGGTCCAATTAGTGTTATGTTTTTTATACCTAACCAGCCAAATGGGCAATTCGAAACATCTGCCTAAAAATGAATCAGGTTAAAGTCAAACCGACTCAAAAGTCACCCAAAGGGTTCTTTTAATTCGTACAACCTCCTAAACTGTTTCTACAATAACCTAAGTAATTAATGAAAACATATAAATGAAAACATTCCACATTAAACACACTACGAAGCTATAATAAAATCTAGAAAAAGGTGCTTTGGGTCAACTGATACCCATTTTGACCCTAATCTGTTTTGACTTACCCAGTCCGCCTTGCCATTTTGCCAACTCTAAAGATTGGAAATGACTCCTGCTATTGACTTATGTTCGCTCGTTAACAGTTACAGAAACATTTTCAATATAACGGTCATTAAGGAATATCTAATACCAATTAATAAACTAGGAAAAAATAGACCTTTGCTGCAAAGTTGCCTCTATACGCTCTTACAAACTCTTTTATCGGGAGTAAAGGTGCGATATGTATATTTGCTTGACTCACAATGAAATGATTTACATTAAAGAGTTCTTTCAATTGTATCATAGGTAAATCGATCTCCAAGCTACCATCCTTCCACCGCCTAACAGACGTACCATTAGCTTCTTCGGGTCCCCAATGGAACGGTGGGTGATACGGGACAATTTCTCCACTTCTATCCTTTGCCATTAGCTCTTGAGCTTCAAAAAGTCCTGGGAAAGCACAAGAAGCAGTCACTGCGCTCCATATGACCAAATGAGGTGACGTTATGTAGTTTAAACATCTCGAGGTCTCATGTTTTCTTGGAGAACATACCGTTATCCCAAGAACACGAAAAGTCATATCATAAGCTTCTTGAAACATAAGATTATTTGTCAAAGTTTCTTAATAGAACTTGCAAATGTCTAATGTCATGAAGTGCTCCTTGCGTCATAACCCTTTTGAAAACATTAAGAATCCCAAGAACTGCAACGAATGCCATGAATCTTCAAAAAAACTTTGAAGTTCTGGCCATGATTTCATAGCTACAACGGCACACATTATCGATCCAACACTAGACCCCGCAAATATTCTAGGCATAAGCTTATGTTCTACTAACGTTTTCACCACACCCACATGAAAAGCTCCAAGAGAAGCACCACCACTTAAAAGTTAAAGCCGTTCTACCAAAAGCATGTCTAGTTTCATGCATAAACGCAAGCTTTTCTTCTAAAAGTAACTCATCAGAATCCGAATCACTAACATTCTAAGCTGCATTGAAACCTCATCAATGTATTCTTTAATAAGTTTTGGTACTTGATGTCTACCCTTATGAATCTGAGGATTACACATATTCCCTAAATTCCTAATCAAATCTGCTGGCATACAAAATATAATATCTCTAAGTGAACACTCTTGACATCTATGTCTAAGTTCTCGAAGTTTATTTGTCAGAAGTTCTTCATCGTAAAGATCATGTTCATTCAACTTAGGCATTTCTTTATCCAACATTTTAGCAGCATGAGCCCATTCCTCATACGTTACCGCAGCCCTCATCATGTTTCCCATCAAAACTTCCTTTCATACGCCATTTCCACCTTTACTTTCACCAACCAAGAAAGATATGGGAATTTTGGGCGTCAGATTCTTCTTCTTCTCTTACTTGCGAGCAAATAGAGCAGAGAGCTTACCCTTTCTTTCTATTAGAGTCGTGAGCTTGTTGTAGTCTGTCCTAAAGGGAGAACCCTTCTGCTTACTTGCTATATCCCCGCGTCCTTGCATGGCTCGGCCTGTTCTTCAAGCCCTGCTTCCCCCTTCCCCCTCTCCCCGTTCTACCGTCCAAAACAGGTCGGTCGACGGTAGTCTCCCTAACGGTCGACAGGTAGCACATTCTTATAACGTTTTAACAAAAACGCTATTAGCGTCACCATTACTAGTATCCCTTTCGTGGATGTAACCATGATATAACAGGTGAAACAACATCTGATACATAAGTACTAATTCTATGAAAGTAATATGACAACACATTGTATATTTGATGCCTTAAATGTATCATTGACTTGCAGAACAAACTCTGAAAGCAATTGTTATCACATCATATTTTTACTTATTTAAGTTAGAAAAAATCTTCCATTATGGTGAACAAAATTTATCAAAGCTTTTTGTTCTAAAAATCTATACACTAAAAATAACAAAAAGGGTCTTTGACTAATGATTTAAGATGTCTCTATCTATTGTCGAAAGTTTTTTTTAACTCATTTGGTAACAAGTCTTTCAAATAGTATTTATTGGAGATTAGAGATACTTAAAAAGTCTAATGTTAATATTTATAACTAAGAAACATTTATTTGGTACGTACATTTCTATATTTTTCTTTGAAAAGTCTTTCAAAAAGAATTTATAAAAATTATTTGTTTAAAATACTCAAAGGTAAAATGAATACCATTAGAAATGCCTATAATACATAATTATCAATGACGATTTTATTGTTTATATATCTTCATATTCTTTCTTAAATTGAGTATTCCTAATTGGTTATCAAGCTCTTATGTGTTTTTTTAGTTTAATAAGTTTTTTTTATATAAATAAGAAGATGTATGTACATATTAAGATTTTTATATAAAGAATGATTAAGAATTACGATATTTTGGTGTTTTGACAAAAAAAATTAAAAAAGTGTTTAATGTGCTCCTATTATTAAAAGCATATATATGTCTATTTTTAAGGCGTTATATAATATAAGTAAATCATTAAAGGAAAATAATAAATAGATTTAACAAAGTTATAAAAATATTAGAGAAATATCAAAGAGATACATGTCATCTTTTAAAGTGATAATGTGTCATATTGAGATCGAAAAGGACGTTTTTTATAATAGTTAATGAAATGAAATGAAATGATATAAGTTTAATAGAATTAAGTTTTACATCAATGATTTGACTTCTTGAGTTACATTTTGTATCATAAAATATATAATGGCAATTAAGTTGGTTTATATGTGCAATCAGGCTCTTACATGCTAACATAACCTAACCAAAAAAAAAAGGTTGTACATTGTACCTTATAGTAATAGTACAAGACCATATTGACGTTACCCCGTCTGAAGGTTATATTAATACGATTACATTGATTTATAAGAGAAGTTCATACCATTTATATTATCAACCATATTATTCTCGTCTATTTGTGTTCTATTTTCTTTTTATATTTAAAAAAATAATAAATACAAAAGAGTTGATAAATATCTACTCACGGCCTCTAGAAATAGTTTGGCCACCTAAAATTTTTCTTGCAACTAAAGAGCTATGATCACTTGAATAAGAATGGTTATGGAATGGGTCATACCATTGCATTGATATGTATTATTGTTCTATTGGAATGTAATTAATGTGTCATCGATCCATATTGTTTGGTAGTTACCAATAGAGTCATGAAAATCAATGAAACAGGACCAACTGCAATTGTCTTGTTTGTTTGTATTCTTCAGTTACTAGCTAATCTGTTATAATTAGAACAAAATTTACGGTTAAAAGAAAAATAGTTTAATCACGATTAATCAAACTCTATCTTTTTGATCTTAGTATGAAACTGTTCACGAAGTTCCTCTCTACGCTCGCGACTCCAACGACTATAGAAGTTTTTATTATTGAAAAAGGCTCGGTATGCCTAATAAGTAATTATACTTGTGTGCCTAAACAAAAAGATTTGTACACTTGGTAAATTTAAAAGTGAAGACTTGTAGAACGAAATCACATGAAATATGTGTCAAAACACAAAATAGATAACGTTGTTCTATATTTATTTATTTATTTTTTAGTGAAGCTTCTATTGGAACATTAATTTAACTAAAATACAAGTATATTGATTGAATAATTTACGCCGTTAACTTAATAATCTCATGTGTAGTTATATTTTAGAATATTGGATCCCTATGGACTATGGAGCTAACTGGCGGCGCAAACCATAGTTGAATTTTGACTTTAATAAGTATCTATGACTTATTGGATGAATTAATATTGTTAAAGCGATAAGTTGTGTGTTATCTTATATTTCAACTCTATTCATTTATTTGATTGTAAAAATTCAAAATAATTAAAGACACATGCTTGCTCTAAACTTGTAAAAATTGACATATCTATGTATGTAGGATGTTAGATTCTACAAAATGCTTTAATGAATGTTGTTTTGATGAAATTGCATCAACATTCAACCACATTTCTTGGTCCCCTTCATTAAAATCAGGTTGGGGTCTTCTACAACCAACCATTCCAACTTAAAACGTACTCAAACTTTGATGATTTATACGATAAGCTATAAAACCGATTTAAGGTAATTACATAAATATGTGTCAATAATCACGTAAGTTTAAGTCATCTTTATTTATCCTGTATCGGTTATATGAAGAAAATTATCATATTAATCACATTTGACTTTCCATGTCTTATTATAGCAATAACTTGAAAATATCGATTTTGGTCAAATGTCTCGCTCTATCACAACGAATTGTTGTCAAATGTGTACATGTGTAGAGTTCGTTTGGAGCTAGAGGTAACTCGAGCTAACACAATTTTTATTTTTATCTGTGACCTCGAGTGCATGTGTGTGTAAATATATAAAAATATTAGTTATTTTGTGATTATGTTTATTGTTAAGATAATTGAATGGTAATTGAATTAAATTTTGTTTAACAACTTATCGAGCGTGTTCTCTTCATATTTATGATAGTTTGGTAGGGAAATAAATTGTTTACTGTTTTCGATTGACAAATCGTCTTGAGAACTTAATATGTAATGCTAAGAAAGTCTTATAGCAACATAGATCCATTTTAAGACTATTCCTAGTAGAGCAGCACATTTCAACTAATACATACATGATTTTTGTCCGTTACTTTCTGATGAACTGTTTGTTAAATGATTAAAGTTAAGATAATGAAGATGAAAATGGCTTGTTAATGTCCGATTCATTTGTCGACCTACTTACATTACAGTTATTAGATAAATGTGATGTTATTAAACTGATGTTCAATATTATTTTTAATTAATCCTATCTATGATTTGTTGTTAAGTTAACCTCTTTACTGCCATCTTTACATCATTTCGTGAGAAATCAATTAAACTTTCTTTGTCAAAGTCAAAGAAGGCCAAGTCAAACCACCCAATTCTTCTCACCATTCAATTCCAAGTCTTCCACATGCAAAAGTCTTCAATTCATCAATCTATAAACACAAAATCCAAATTCACCAGCTATCACGCCACCGCCAAATCATCTTGCCAGCATCAAATCATCTTTTTGTCTGAAGAAAAACACGGCAAGTATCACCTACATCTTGCTCACTTCAAAACCCCTTTTCATATTTCTTGAATTCATGATCTCGTTCAAGTGATTTAGTATTTTAATAAAGGTTTTTGTCAAAAAGATTGAAACTTTTCATCTGGGTGTTGAATATTCGAAGGATCAGTAACTCAAAATATGGTAATTGAATCATCTTTGACTCAAGAAATTTGGGGAAAAAAGAAACTGCAATTGGACTACCTTTCCCCTGAATCAACTTTGACTCAGGTAAGTGTTGTGTGTGTTTTATATGGTTACATAACTTAAATTATATTGATTTTGTGAATTTATAGTATAATTATTAACAATTTCCATTTAGAAAGAGATTAATTAGCATTGAATTGGACTCAAAGTTGTTCTTGTTGACTTTTTCTATCATGTTGTCAGATGGGCATTGATTTATTTAATTATTTGTGGTTTTCTGTAGAGCCTGTATATATTGTCCATGTTGAACAGGCCTAGATTCATTCATAGTTTATGTGTTATAAACTTATAATTGAGCTTTATATGATCCGCCAATTCTGAAAAAGGAATAGTGAAGAATGATTGAAGTTCATAAGATCATTTATATTCAACTGAGTGGTAGAAGATCATGCATAAGTGATAATTAAAAAAAAATCAAAGCAAAACAAATACTGCCAAATTGTCTAAAATTAGGAGGGAAATTGGAGGCCAAAATGATGAAACTTGGCCTCAAGGTTCTGGCCACCTTGAGACAATTTCGTCTTCTCCCCGATCAAAACTAATGTCTATTTGAAATAAGTCTTTTCTCGCTTGCATTTGTCACATTCCCATTATTTAATCCATAATAAATGCTTTAGCCGATCAGATTTGCATCAACCTGAAAGAACACTGAAAATGAGTTGATTCTAATGTTGTCATGTATTCGATAGGGTGATAGTGATTCGGAATCGACTTCGGCTTCTTCATCAATGCAAAGCTCCATATCGAGTGGAACATCCTCACTTGATCAAAATAGCAGTAATGTCAATGGAGAAAGTCATCAAAATGAAACACTGAAAAAATCATTTTCAAAGAGATTTGCAACTTTTGGGAGCTTCATATCCTCAAGAAGGCGTGCACAATCAAAGCTCAGTCAATCTTCAATTAACATGTCTAATAATAGTTCGACCGACGTCTCACAATCTTCTTCCATTGAAGTATCAGATGAATCATCTAATTATGTTCAGGTAAGCCAGGTAGGCAGCTACCCACAAAAAACAAAACATTTATGACTTTATAAGTCAAACATATTCCTAACACAATTCCATGAGAATCGCAACACTCTCATTTAGCTTTGCACTTTTATTTATATGATTTGGTCATTGTACTTTAAAAGTCGTTACAAAAGCCACTGTACTTTCAAAACTGACTTCTTTCAACATTAAATCCAGTGACCAAATTCGAAATGGCTAGACTGTACGCTGCTTTATGTTGCAATTCACCATTTTTACACCGATTTAAAGCTACGGCACGTGAATTATAATTACAAGTTAATGATACTTATCTGGGTCCAAAAAATTCAATTAATATGTCATCATCGAAGGGTATTTCAGACATTTATCAAATAGTCAACAATTTAGATTAACTTTATTTGACTATTTCTTTGCAGAAACCTATGCCAAAATTCACAAGGACAGGTAGTCTGAGGTCTGTCAAGATCCTTAGGAGCAAAAGCAAGAACAGGTCAACTCTCAAATCCAACAAGACTTCAATCAACAAAAAATCAGAAATTTCAGAAGAATCCCATTTGGAAAAAGCCACTTTTTCCTCAATTCTCAAAGACTCAAAGTTCCCCAAAGACCTTAAACATCAACCCGGACCATTAGAACCCGAAGAAGTACTTCCTGTAGCGAAAGTTTGTCCGTACCAACACTGTTCTCTACACGGTCATCATCATCATAATCATGATCCCCCACAAAAGCGATTTGAATATCTTAAACGACGCGCTACAAAGGACCAAAAGATCGTGAAGCCCAAAAGTCAACCCATGGATAAAAGTTCTATCAAGAAAAAAGAAGTCAAAGTAACAAAAAAGGCTTCTGATGATGTTGATGACTCTATAGAATTCTATGCTAAATCAAGATCAGAACCTCTTTCGAGCTATGGTCATGATGATGCTGAGTTTGCTGATCTCTTATTTGGAGTCAACAACTTCCAAGAGAAAAAGAATGAGATACCTGTTTCAAATAATCAAGATTCAAGTGATGTAAACAACAAGAACGGTGAAAATTCTGATGGGTCGAAGATTGATAATGAAAAGAAGCAATCTTCAAAGAAAACAAACCATCTGAGCATGTGGCATATGATCCATCAACATATGGTGTCTGGTCTTGAAGCAGAAAATGGAGACACAATAGTTGAACAAGTAGATGAAAAGAAACCGAATAAAACAGGTTTATAATTTATGATATTTTTTTCATATGTAGTTTTAGTTTTTGGAATTGGGTATGTTAAAAGGTCCTTAATTTAACTCGAATTTTTCAGATATTGATGATGCTGCGAGTCAAGAAACTGAAATCCGAAAAATGTTTGCAATCAAACTGGTACGAGATGCTATCGAGAAGATTCTTCTTCCAGAAGTTCAAGATGATCAGTCAACTACGAGTGAAGTTATATCCGAACAAGATTTAACAGAAAAGACTCGAATCGAATATGAAATTACGGGTGATAGTAAAGAGAAATCTCGGGCTGCAGTGGAGCCCACAAAAAGGAAAACTGAAAAACAAGCTCCAAAGAGGTGGAGCTACTTAAAGAAAGTTATTCTTTTGACAAAGTTTGTCAAGGAACTAGAGAAAGTGAAGAGCTTTAGCCCGAAAAAGCTTAGACACCTTCCGTTGTCACCGGAGCCTGAACCAGAAACGGTATCTCTCCGGCGTCAGACGGCCGGTGACAAGAAAAATTCTGACGAATGGATGCTTGATTATGCTCTTCAGAAGGTTGTCGGTGAGCTTGTCCCAACTCAAAAAAGGAAAGTTTCTTTGCTTATAAAAGCATTCGAAACCGTGGCACCTGCTCAAGATGATCCACAAGAATCAAGATCGAACGGTGAAATTCATAGGGTTGGTTCTGAAACAAAAAGTAAATTCGAAGATATAGTTGAACCAAATGCTGTGGATTCGATAAAAACAACTCCCAATGTTGTATCAAATCCTGATTTGGAGAAAGAAAAACATATCAAATTGTGGCATATGATATATCAACATGTAGCAACAGATATTGTTACAAAACTTGGATCCGATTTACTTGATGGAGAAGAATCAACAAACGACGAAGAGAAGGATTTACAAGAAGTTGAAGGTCAAACTGAAAGAAATTACAGACTTCAATTCACTCAAAGTGATGCGGTTAAGCTTGTTCGTGAATCGGTTGATGAAATTCTTCTTCCAGATGTTTCCGACAACTCTTCACAAGACTCTCAATCGGTTGCAAGCGACATTGCCTCCGATCAAGGTGATGGAAATGAACTCGAAAAGATAGAAAAAGATTTCTTTACAAAATCAGCAATTACAAGATTACAGCAACAAAAGTCTAAGAATTGGAGCAAATTGAAGAAACTTATATTGCTAAAACGATCAATTAAGGCGTTAGAGGGTTTTAGGAAACTTAAACCACAAACCCCACAACCTGAAATCTTGAAAAGTGACCGAGAAGAGGAAAATGTTGAATTAAGGCGTCAAATGATGGACGAGAGGAAGAAAGCAGAACAATGGATGCTCGATTATGCAGTACAACATATCGTTACTAAGTTAACTCCTGCTCGTAAGAAGAGAGTCTCCATGCTCGTTGAAGCTTTCGAAGCAGTCGTTCCATTTCCAGAAATTTGAATCTGTGACGGCGTTTGTAATATTTCTTGAATTAGAGGTAAACATATTAATACTCGAGTTAATTGCACCATATGAATATAACCAGATGTGGCATTTTCGACCTGTTGACTTATGATTGGGTGGATTTAGGTTGTGTTTTAAGTCGAAGTGGTTGAACAGTTCAAATGGTTTGGAAATGTTCCAAAATTTCTTAATCACTCTATCAAAAAAATGTAAAAGATGCTACCATTGTAATAATATAGCTTTTGTAATTAAATTTAGCGCAAGAACTATATATATAGAGAATTTGTTTTGGACAATGAGTTTTTTGGGAACCCTAACACAACCCCATGCGTTTCATCTTTCAACTCACACCTAACATGTATTTGCATTGACCCATTTCTCAATCTGCTTGACCCGCCCAGTTTGCCACCTCTTAATATATATTTACTTATCGTCTCATTGTTTTTTGCTTATTCAACACAGGTATGGGATGAGCTGGCCGTTTGTTTTTAGTGATCATATACAACAAACAAGTAGACAAGGTATATGGATATTGAGTGATATTTATAAATTCGTTGCGTATAGAGTGGTTTGGTTGATTGCATACATATTCTTTAGCAATTTTTGTGTACAATCTTTCACTTGTACAGATCCTAAATACCATTATATTGTGTGGTTTGGTGTTTGTATGTGAAATATTGCTATGGTCTTATTCTTTTATCAAGTTTCCCGAGTAGTTAAACTTGGCAATATGACGAGAGTGATTCGTTTTTGCATCTGGATGAGATCAATACGTGGTTTAAACCATAATCTGATACGCCATAAATATTTGAAATCAACTCGATTATAGTCGAGCTCTTGCTATTGTAGTAGACTTGGAGTTTGAGTTTAAGTACTAAAATACTAGAACTCTCTCAATCCTTCTCGAGTTTGTGTTACTTTACATTTTTACCCTATATGTTTCTATATAAATAAATAACTGTACTATATAAATTAGCCAAGTCGGCGGATGAATGAGTTGAGTCATGCTTCAGAATCTGATTGATTAATTGTGCTCGAGCTGGAGGCTGAAAATGAAAGCTCGACTTCTGAACTCTAGTGTTAAGGCTTAGTTGTACTTTAATCTTGGTTGTGTTTGGACTCGAATCGACTAGATTACAACTTTACTAAAATGATTAGAGCGAGTAACTTTTTTTCAACATGTAAAGAATTTTTTTATTTTTTTTATCATTTCTGAAATTTGATGAATAATTAGTATATAAATGGTTATTAGAATAACACTTCTATTGAAAACAGTTATCTGCTATAAAAGAGATATTAACATCCAAAATGGCCCATACACCAGGTTTGAATTGAAGATACAAATATATAGATCTTTATGACCAACTAGTTAAATTTAAAGTCTAGAGCTTAAATGAAAAATTACCTAAAATCAAAAATCATGTATATATCTATACTGGTCTTAATAAAAAAATATAATAAAATAAACGACGATGACATCATCAAATATTCAACTGACCAATAAAATTCTTCAATTTTATTAAATTTAGTAAAATTAGGGATTTGATGACATCATCAATTAATTTAAATTTTGTCAATTAAGTCCTTTTATTTCGTTTTATTCAAAATTACAGTCCCAAACTTTTTAAATTATATAACTTTTAACGGAAATATCATATTTTTATCAAAATTTAAAAAATCTATTTCATGTATTTGTATGTGTCCACAAATATAGAAGAATATTTATATCAACAAAAGTTATGTGACTCACAAGCATAAAATGCATAAACAACTATGTTTGACCAGTAGCAATAAACAATTGGAAGCTAAGAACCTATAGTTAAATTATCAATAAAAAATGGCATCGTCAATTTTCAAAAGATTTAAATTAAGTAATCCGATCCCTTTTTAAATTAAGTTAAAATTTTAAACCTTGTAAAAAGAATTATTAACTATTACTTTAATAATATGAATCGTATAATAAAGTTGTATTACCCGTAATGAATTATGAAATAGTATGTTTTATTAATGTTACCTATTTGTTCTACTACTATCATAATATTACATAAAAGTATCATTAGAGAAACTATGTACGCATTATATAATACCTATATGTTAAGGAAAAATATATCTTCATTCATTAAATTCAGTTAAATAATATAAAATACTTTTGTTATACTAATTTATTATTTTAAATACATTTAGATAAAAAAAAATAACTTCAAACACTTCCACGTACATCTCGAATCCCATAGGTAATTTTATTCGACCTTTTCAATTAAGAAGTTATAGGTTTAGAATAAGATTTGCAGTGTCAAAAAATCTCCAACGTTTCAACGAATATATAACTTTAAATCTTTAAATTAGTAATAAGGATGAATATAAGTTATTACTTTATCATCTAAAAGGCGTATTCTTAATTAAAACTGTCAATTTTAATGTGATTACATTTATCATCTTAAATTCTTAATTAATCGATGTCCTAAGACGATTACCGAAATCCCTAATAAGTGGTGATTTGAGAATCGAGACAATTGCATGGACAAAAGAATATAATTGTGTCATTTATAATTCTTATAAAAAAAATATGTAATCATTGATTAACATAATTAGGTTATGACATTTGAGCTAATGTGTCAAAAAAATGACTTTTTAATTTAATGTTTATTTTAGTTTAAACGACTTATACACGGGTTTGAACGCTAGTATAGTTTAACGCTAGTATAGTATACAATATGCTAAATGATAAACTCTTTATCAGATCTATAGTTGGTAATAGATCGGATATGAATCGGATGATACTATATTCATATTCATTTAATTTTATTCTTTATATTCATATTCATATCCATTTAATTTAAATATTCATATTTAAAACCGTTAGATTAAGTGGGTCACTGAATAACCATTGAATATTTAAAAAATTGATAAAATATTTCCAACTATGAAATTAAATAAGAAAAATATTTGTAACAAATTAAAAATATAACATATCATAAGAAAATTTAGTAATAAAAACTCGTATTCATCATCATCAATTGCGCATAATTACAATTACAAGTAAATATAGATTTTGACAAATGTAGCATAATTTATTACAATTACAAGTAAATATAGATTTTGACAAATATATATGCGTAATGTCTACTTGTATAGGTTAACCACACATATACTTAACTATATGATTGGAAGTAAAATTTGGTTTGGTGTGATGTTTGTATACATTTAGATTTGCTATAAGTCAGAAAACATTCAAATATACATTAGATATTTAAAATATATGAATTTATAAATACTCACATAATTATATTTTCAGATAGCACTTTAATAGTTTATAATGTATGTGTATATGGATATGTAAATGTAAATGTATATATATATCTATATATTTGTATATATGTATTTTGGATGATAATGAATAAATTTATAAATTAAAAATTATTATTCAAATTTCACCGTTCGCCTATTTAAACTATTCATATTCATTATTAATGAGTGAATCGGATGAATATTCACTTGATCAGATAACCATTTGTCATTTCTGATGAGACCCTTTAAAAAACGAGAGCACAAATATAGAATACCCCCTCATTCAAACCATAGACCACACACATACATTAATGTGAAAATAGCCTACACCGATAGGCCACAATCATGCATTTAATAATGCTATTGACCAACAATGACATGTGTTCTTTATAACAATTCGTTTATTACTCATTTGGTCCAAAGCAAATATGCTAAAAGTTCGTTCATGTCCATCTACTATTTTTCGTCCCAAAAAGGTCCCCATATTTATTTGTTATTTTCATATAAGTCCACCTTTTTTGCTGACATCGCACCTAAGTTTGACAAAGTTATGTTGATGTTGATATTAATTTGATTATTGTTATTGTTGTTCGAGGGACGGCATTATGCCATTATTGTCTGTTTTTTTTTTTACTTTATACGCATCATAAAAATAATTTAACTAAATCTTAAATAGATAAAAATCTCTTGTTGTATACATCAACGTAACTTCATATGCCGTCTACGATAATAACTTTCACACATGACATGTCTCATGTATTCTTACGAGTGACCTTAACATAAAATCTAAAATAAAGAGATGACCCTATTAGTACCGAGAATCTCCAAAAAAGATCCCAAAATTGTGAAGAGATGATAAATCTTTCGTGTGCTAGATTAATAAAGTTGACTCATGAGTGAAACTTATGTGGTTACTCAAAGGGAAAAAACTTATTAAGTATAATAATAACTAGTATGTTATAATAAAGTCGATAATGAAGGTCACACAAACCATATAAATATAAATAAATATGTATATGTAACAAGTGACCTCACTTTTCATGCTTGTTTTGTTTTCAATCTTGACATAAATTTTCCCTGTTGTTTACTCAAATTGTAAAAATTACCCTTCTAAGCCTCTACAAGATGTCATTTTCATGACAAAGCTTCAAAGAAACTACTCAAGACTTCAGGGTGATTAATGTATTTAAGCAAAACTAAAAGGTCATAGTTTTATATTTTTAACTCAAATGGTCAACAAAGTTGTGTTTCCTCAACAACACCTTCTAGGACAATTTTTGTTTTTTAACCAATTTTTTAGGTCTATAAATACACTTGCCTTTAAGCCAAGTTCTTTAAGTTATCTTCTTTCTCTCAATCAATTTTCTTTCAGTTAATATCTGTTCGCGAAGATGGCCGGTCTACAATACAACTTCTTTCCAACCGATTTTTTATATCCGCAACCCTCAACGATAAATAGAGACGTTACGCTTCCTCAAGCTCTCCCGTTGATCACACAAAAACCAGAGATTTTACATGAAAATATGAGCATGAAGTCTACTAATAGTGTCAAGAACCAGATCAAGATTACAATCAAGAAACAAATATAAGCACATCTTAATTTTCAGTATGTGCATATATAAGACACTTGTACTAACACAAGTTTTGTAATGTTCATTTCTTTTGTTACTTTCTTTTTTTCTTTCTGGGGGGTTGGTATGTTGATGTAGCCAAAAATGGCAAACTTATAACTATTACTGTAGTATTTAATAATATTAAGCTCACAAATGATGTGAACATGTTTATATTTGAGTTACGTTGTTTTTCGATTGTTTTCGCTTTTAACTCAATGAATTCATTACGACATTTAGACCAATGTTATACACGGACTACAATTTTGACCAGAGTGTATATTCTAGAAAGTACTATCAAATAAGGGGAGAAGAAACTAGTAGAACCAAACTTATTGAATTACGGCGAACAAAAAAATAAAACATAAAATACTAAAAAGTTTGATGAATTATTATTAAACGTTAAAAAATTTTATCAGATGTATTTTTTTTTTTAAAAACGGAACATAAATTTGTTCCAGTTTAATAAAATAATGAGCTACGTAATTACTCGGAACTATTAAAGATGCAATTATATGTTCGGAAATTTGTACAAGAAAGTTAGTATTAATTAGACGTTAACTCGACTATTCGTTCAAGTACAGCACCTGACCTTTATTAAAGTCGTTAATTTGGGTTAACTGAAATACCCTCATTTCGTTATTGACTTTTAAAAACGAATCCATAGAAAGGTATTGCATTAGTAGTGGACAAAATTGCTTGTTTTGTACTCTAACACAGTGTGAGTCATAAAACCACATATTATGACCGTCAAAAATAGTCATGCCACGTGCTAATAAAATAAAAATAAATTAACTACGCAATGAACCATGCGCACTTCGGAAATGACTTTCTATATAGGAGTAGGAGTAATAATAATAATAATAATAATAATAATAATAATAATAATAATTCGTTACATTATTTATGATTGTTTAACCTTTTGGTCCGTTTATGGGTTCTTCATTCATATTTTATTCATATGCCTGAATCGCAACCGAACAGTTTCTTGTTGCTATTATTTTATTGAAAGTTATTATATATATCAAATGCACACAGAATGTTATTATAAAGTAAATTTGAGGTGAATACAAATTAATAATTAATTGACATCAGTTTTTCTTCGCATATAACGAGGTTTTGTCACATCTTAATCGTATAAATAAGTGTTTGTGTATATTGAATTTTATGACTACACCATACATGTAACTTATGTAAAATATTTTTGTTTTTTGGCGAAATTTAAGAATACGTAAATCGCTTTTCTTTTATATAATTTACATATATCTATTGATGATATAAAAGTAATTTTTTAATTCAAAAAACATGTTATGCGGTACAAAGTATTAATCTTTTTTATTAGAGCAGTGCTACGTTCATACAAAGTTTACAAAAAAACATCCATAAAATGATGTGATATATAACATCTACCAATCAAATTCACTTTTTATTTATCTCTCATATTTTCTTTCTTCATTTGGACCACTTCATTTTGTGAATAAATTTTTGTAAAATTTTAGTGAGTCTATCATTTTCTTTTTTATTATTATTATTATATATAATCTAAATTAAAGACATCATTTACTAATAATGACTACAAGATACAAATAGCATTATTTATGTCTCACTAGTTTTCTCAATATTAATATATCAAAAAGCATTTCATAAAAGATGACTATTATATTCCATTCCAACGCCTTCTTGGACGCTTGTTAACTAACTTTTTAGCTCTATAAATACACTTCTTTTAGTCTTTTAGAACCAAACACTTCAACTTGTTCTTCTTTCTTTCATTCTTTCACTTTCAAATAGTCTTCGTTGCGAAATCATCGATGGCCGGTCTTCAATACAACTTTTTCCCGACCGATTTCTTATATCCTAAAACCACAACGATAAATAGAGACGTCGTCACCTTTCCTCAAACTCTTCCGTTGATCACTCAAAAATCCGAGATTTCACTCGAAGATTTAAACAAGATGAAGTCTAGTAGTGGTGTCAAGAAGCAAATCAAGTTTCTCAAGCTTTCTACAATCAGAAAACAAATATGAGCACATCTCGATTTACCTTACGATGTGTGTATACTTGTTATATGTAAATACATATAAAGTACTAACAAAATTTTTGTAATGTTCTATTTTTGTTAGTTTTATATTTCTATGTTGATGTTGCATAGAATTGGCAACTTATAGCTAGTATTTAATAATATCAAGCTCAAAATGATATGAGTATGTTTATATTTGAATTTTGTTGTTTTTAGATGATTATTTCGACTTAATGAACTCGTTACAACATTTAATCCCAAGTAAAATACAACTTTGATCATATTTTACATTAAGAAAAACAAATATATAAACAAATATATAAGAGCTTTAATTTGAACTAAACTTGATTCACTCCTTGGCTCCAAAATCCAAATTAACTATATATGTTCGAGAAATCATTCTTGTGTATGCAAATAGCAAGTTCAAAAGTGTCACAAATTTCTGGTTAATTTCCCCTAATCCCTATTAGTGAATTAATTGGTATCGTATAATTGTGTGTCAAAGAGTACAAAGTTTAATACTAGCAAATTAAGAGCGTGTCAAAGAGTACAAAGTTTAATACTAGCAAATTAAGAGCTAAATGAAACCATTTGCCTACTAATTACAGTAATTAATTACCTACAATTACATACAATATGTGTTTACGTACCTTATGTGAGTTAAAAACTAAATGGAAAATGCTAACTATAGCCCTTAGGGCTATGGTTAAGTTTACCATATTAACAAACCTTCTAAAATTATAACTAATTATTTTCATGAATATTAAATATTTACACATATATATATGGAATGTGAGTATAAATATAAAATATAATCACTTTTAATTATTGTGAACTAAATTATTGATGTTATTTTAGGTAAGCTTAAATATAACCCTAAGGGCTATAGTTAGCATTCTCCAAAATGAATATGCAAATTGGATGAAAAAAATGTGTAGATCAGAAAGACCTTTTATAACTAATTGTATTTTATATTATTGTACTTTATAATATCATAAAATACAATTAATAATACACGAAAAAATAATAATATAAAAATCATTCCTCTAAAAAGCCTTTTAAGAGTTAACCAACAACTATAATCTCATTTAATGAATACAACTATTTCTTTTATTACAAAGGAATCTACCATATTCTCAGTGGACAAAATACTCGTTTTGAACCACAACGTGAGTCATAATTCATAGACGAGAATGTGACAATGGCCTACCATATTATGCGTAGCAAATAACTTTAAGTTATAGCGAGTAATAATTAATTAAGTATTATTTTATTATATTACCTTTTGGGCCCTCTTATTGGTTTCTTTCATTTATATTAATCACACCTTAATTGCATGCAACCGAACAGGTTTTAGTAGTTACTATTTTATTTTGGATTATTATCATTATATTAATATTAATTAATTATTCTTCTCTCTTCAAAGTTATGGTCATATATGAACCACGCGTTACACGTGAATAATACGCACAGATCTATTTTGTTTTATAGATTCTTAAAATCATTTCAGAAAAGATTATTATTAATTTCTTTTTCATGACACGTTTGATTTTTTTAGTAAAACATGATGAATAAATATATATATATTTTAAACAATATTATGGAATAAAAATTCGCCGAATATTTAAAGAGAGGACACGTAAACACTTGATATGACCCTATCATATTGTGTCAAAGTTTTGGTCACGAACCACACGTTACACGTGAATAATGCCCACTACATTTTACTTTTAAAATAGACAACAATTTAACTTTTATAAACATGTTGTGATGACTTGTAGTAAAGATTAACTAATAATTAATAATACCTAATAAAAATTAAAGTTGAAATATTATCTTTTCTAAAGATTATGGAATCATTTTTTTTAGGAAGAGTGTTTATGTGTATTTGCTATGAGATGATATGTTTTAGGATCAATCTACAATCTTTACAGTTACAAAAGATAACATAGTTTATAAAATTTGAATTAAAATAAAAAAAGAAAGCATTGATAAATAATAGGATCAAAATAGTGTTTAATACTAGTAGTATTAGTTGATTCTTCTAAATAACATGCTCCTATCAAACTTAGAAGTTTAGAATCACTAAATGTGACACTAAAGTGTTCCAAAAGCATCTTTTTAGCATATCCACCAAATAAGGTTTTCTACTTTTCTTCCTTTGACTTTTGGTGTCTAAATGGTCAACTATGAAACTTCCAAATTAGTCAACAAACTAACAAAGCGTTTTTGTTCCATCATTTTGAATCAAAGTTTTGAGGTCTATAAATACACTTACAATTATAACCAACACCACTAAACCATAAACTTGCTACTCTTTGAAAAATCATCAAATGGCCAAGCTTCAATACAATTTCTTCCCAACTGATTTCCTCTACCCTAAACCAACACCGAAGATTACAGATGCAAATGCCCCTCAAGTTTTTGTATCGAATAACAGAAGACCAAATGTTTCACCTGATGATATGAACTTGATGAAATCTCTTGTTCCTGCTAAGAACCAGATCAAGACTCTCAAGCTTCTTTCTTCGAATTCACTTAACTTTTTGGTGATCACCAAACAAACATGATTGCATTTAGTTGTGCTTACTAAGGAAAAATTGAAACTTGTTTAGTATGATCTTTAAGACTTCTAAGTTTGAATACTATACTCATGTAGTTTATTATCAAATATCAATAGATACAGAACAAGGGTTTTTAGTTTTAGTTTTACTTTCTCATTACGTGTTCTTAAAAAATATGAATTATCATATAGCTCCATCATCACAGATTATGTAAATTAAAAGATAATAACTTGCATCTCAAAGCATGCGAACCGAAATCAAGTCTCTAATAAGTCCTTAACTAAAATCAAACCACAAAACATAACTGTTGTTCTTCTTAGCTTCTCCATTTTCACTAATATTCTTCTTCCTGTTAAATTGTTATTCTTGAGATATTCTATGAGAACTTTCTCGGCCTCCTCAACAGCTTTGAAAAACAATTCTACAGTAGATATGATGCCATAAAATATTCATTGTTCAGTCGTAGTAGATCCCATTAACCATTTCATTACAATGGTACCGCATGACGCATGAAACATCAACCGTGGGCCAAAAAACCACTCCATTAAACTCTTCTTTTTCTTACGAGGCTCAACAACAGGGTCCCGACAGATTTGTGATGTAAGGATACTTGCATACCCTTTAGTTCCGTCTGGTAGGATAACACGCACCTTAAATTATGTTTTGTTTGCTGCAAAATGAATTTTTCCAAAACACAAAACTACATACGGAGGTGGCAAAATAGGTAGATCGAGTCAGATTAGCCAGTCACCAAAACACTATTTTTACTAACGATACCATTGAAACTAGTCATTAAAATTGTGCAATCTTATCCTTGGTTAGTTTGTTGGATATTATTGTTTGTATTGTGCAGGTTGTTAAGTTGAGGGACTGTTGAGTACTTCCTGGAACTTGTCTCCAAGTGTTTAAAGAAGAAACTTTCAAGGGTGTTATTGTTATATTTGTATTGTCCAGGGTTTATTTGTAGTTTGTTGTAATTCATACATAAGAGTTAGTCAAATCCTAATTTCTTATCTTCATTCTTGTATCGTTCCCTGTGATTCCTCTGCGAGATTATTTTTAGTCATATTATGTTCATCATCTTGATAGTATGTTTTGTTGTAACAAGCAAATATTCTTGTATTATATTAAGTGATTGAGGGTTTTGAGTCTGTAGTGAGATTTTAATCTTGTTTTTTAGTTATTGACCCGGTTTGATTTAATGAAATATGTGAAGATGATGTTTTGATATTTTGCATGTTGTATGATTTTGATACAAATATAGTTTTTCAAAACATGTACATATAGAAGTGGCAAAATGGCAGAATGAGTGACTCGGGCAATCAAATTTTAAAGGTCGGGTTGAGTCAACCAATTATGAAAACTCGATTTGTCTAAAAATTCTCTATGTAAAAAAATTAATTAGAGCATCTCTAAAGGTTTTCTTTAAGTTATTTATAAACTTTTGTGTAAGAGGTTCGTGAGAATAAGTTTTTAAAAAGGTCATTATTCCATTTGTAAAAGCTTCTATATAGCTAAAACAATAATCAAGAAAACTACATAAATACTAGGAAATAGAAAAGAAAAGCTATTTTTTTTTTCAAAATCTTTTAATCAAATTCCACTCTCTTATGTTAATTTAATCAATTATATAATATAAAATTTTTTGAAAGCTTTTTATCATTGAAAAATGAACTTTCCAAAAATCTTTATCAAAAACCTCTAACACAAAAATTAAAAAAAGAAAACTATGAGAAAACCATGTGTTAGAGATGCTCTTAGTTTGTCAAACAAAGTTGCAACTTAATAACAATAAAATTATAGTTTTTGGAATAAACTGATTTAGGAGCTTTGTACATAAAAAAGATACACTTTAAAGATTTCAACCCTAACCCCTTTGTCTTTTTACCGGCGTTAGTGCCTTTAAGCATTTTGATCCGCTCTATTCTATATCTGAAAAATTATATTGTGAATGGTTATACATGATCTAGATGCAACGATTTAATGAATTCTACTAAAGCATTTGAATACATGTCATGTTACATAAATAAATGGAACTTGTCACATACAATAGCAAATTGGAGCTATCATTAACATTAACAACTTCGTTATAAACTAGCATACTAATTAGGGTGTGCATTATTCGGTTTAACCTAATAACTCAACGTTGCGAGATACCAATTGCTGCTCGCATACGTGCAATAATATGTCCCAAAAGCATCTTTTTTCAGAATAGTCAACAAATATTCTTTTCTTATTTTCTTTACAAAATCATCAATGGCCAGGCTTCAATACAATTTCTTCCCAACTGATTTCCTCTACCCTAAACCGACACCGAAAATTACATATGCATATGCCCCTCAAGTTTTTGTAACGAACAGCAAAAGACCAAAGATTTCACTTGACGATATGAACTCGATGAAGTCTCTTGTTCCTATTAAGAACAAGCTCAAGACTCTCAAGCTTCTTTCTGCGAATTCACTTAACTTTTTGTTGATCACCAAACAAACATGATTGCATCTAGTTGTGCTTATTAAAACACTTGAAACTTATTTGGTATGATCTTAAGTCTTCTAAGTTTGAATTATATACTTATGTAGTTAAGTATCAATGATTTATCAATAGATATATATGGTAATAGCAATTGCAATTGCATTGACACTAGTACATGACCCAACAAACCATTAAAATCTTACATAAAATTGCATTGGATAAAAAAGTTACTATTGACATGCTTACCCATTTATATATAGAAGATAACAATAATGATATCAGTAACTCACATCTCAAAACATGCATAACAAAATCAAGTCTCTGATAAGTCCTTAACTAAAAATCAAATCACAAAACTTACTTAAGTGTTCTTCTTAGCTTCTC
Source organism: Logfia minima (assembly GCA_963921325.1). Taxonomy (NCBI): domain Eukaryota; kingdom Viridiplantae; phylum Streptophyta; class Magnoliopsida; order Asterales; family Asteraceae; genus Logfia; species Logfia minima. The sequence goes on from OY992775.1 coordinate 998,686, forward strand.
CATTTGCACTAATATTCCTCTTCATGTTATCGTTGAGATCTTTTATGACAACTTTCATGCCCACCCCAACTGCTGTAAAAAACGCTCCTACAAAAGTTTTGATGGTATAATATTTCAACTGTTTATCCGCAGGAGATCCCACTAGCAAATGTGTTACAATTACAGTGCAAAATACACGAAAGATCATACATGGATCAAGAAACCGCTCCATTAAACTCTTATTTTTCTTAGGAGGCTCAACAACCGGGTCCGGATAAATATCCGATCTATGAACTCTTGCACACTCCTTTGTTCTGTCTAATAGGATAAGACACACCTTGATACATGGCGACATATCATTATTCAACGTGTTGAACTTAATCCTCTTAAAAGTAACATACGTTGGGCAGAACTTTCGAACGTTAGAGAAGTGAACCATGGGATAGTCGATGGTTACAGATGAGCGTACAACAAGGCTACCACGGGACGTAACCATGTTTTCTTTGCTGCAAAATGAACTTTTTCAAAACACAAGAGTCACTTATATAAAAACTTCATCATAATACGACTCCATGTTAATAATTTGTCATATAGAGGGTTCCAGCAAGAACTTAAATATGGGTAAGAACTACCATTTCGATTAGTATCATCACAAGTGGATTAACAAGTTCAATTTCTTAGAACCACTAGTTATCATGTTAATATCCAATTCAAACCTCTATAAACAATTAAATCAAACATCAGGGAGGTTTATCCACAAACAGATATGTTTCATCCATTATCAAAATACACCAAAAAGTCATCACATTCAAACGTGTCGAACAACCATTTGAGTAAATATCATCACATGTTGAACAGAATTTCTTGGTCATAATGTTAACATCCAATTCGAAATATTCATATTTATAACCAAACATCAGCAAACTAATCGCACGCACGTTTCATTCAAAATTTGAAAAGGAAAATTGCAATACAACCGTAAGCATATAATATAATATAATTAAATTATAATTAACATTGAAATCAAAGGTATAAAGTACTATTACCTTCTACTGCGGTCTCTCTGATTTTCGTAAATAATTAACAGGGTTTTTAACTTTTTAGAATGTTTTCAGTTTTATACAACGGGACACCCAACGGGCTCACGGCCCACGCTACCTCCAATACAATTTCTTCCCAACTGATTTCCTCTACCCTAAACCAAAACCGAAGATTACAGATGCAAATGCCCCTCAAGTTTTTGTATCGAATAACAAAAGACCAAGTGTTTCACCTGATGATATGAACTTGATGAAATCTCTTGTTCCTGCTAAGAACCAGATCAAGACTCTCAAGCTTCTTTCTTCGAATTCACTTAACTTTTTGGTGATTACCAAACAAACATGATTGCATTTAGTTGTGCTTACTAAGGAAAAATTGAAACTTGTTTAGTATGATCTTTAAGACTTCTAAGTTTGAATACTATACTCATGTAGTTTATCATCAAATATCAATAGATACAGAACAAGGGTTTTTAGTTTTAGTTTTACTTTCTCATTATGTGTTCTTAAAAAATATGAATTATCATATAGCTCCATCATCACAGATTATGTAAATTAAAAGATAATAACTTGCATCTCAAAAAATGCAAAACAAAATCAAGTCTCTAATAAGTCCTTAACTAAAATCAAACCACAAAACTTATCTGTTGTTCTTCTCAGCTTCTCCATTTTCAGTAACATTCTTCTTCATGTTATTCTTGAGATCTTCTGTGACAACTTTCACGGCCTCCTCAACAGCATACAAATATAGTATTTCAAAACATAGTACATATAGAAGTGGCAAAATGAGTGACTCGGATCGGTAAATTTTAAAAGTCGGGTTGGGTTGGCTAATTACTAAGACTCAGTTTTTATGAAAATTCTCTATTGAAAAAAATTAATTAGGGCGTCTCCAAAACTTTTTTCATGGTCATTTTTAAACTATTGTGTAAGAGGTTTGTGAAAATAAATTTTTGAAAAAGCAATTACTTCAATTGTAAAAGCTTTTTATATAGCTTAAAAAATAAAATAAAAACAATATAAATACTAGGAATTAGAAAGGAAAAACTATTTTTTTCACACCTTTCAATCAAATTCCACTCTCTCTTATATTATCTTAATCAATTTAACAATATAAAAAATTTTAGAAAGCTTTTTGTTATTAGGTTAATGATTTTACTCAAAGATATTTTTTTCACAAACCTCTAATACAAAAATAAAAAGAAGAGTAAATTACAAAAACTATTCCTGTTAGGTTACAATTTTCAAACACCATCTCTGCTTCATGTTTTTTTGCATAAACTATCCTCAGTTGACATGTTTGGTAACACTTATACTATATATGTCTATTTTTAGACGTCACGTGCAGATCACACGAGGGTCCTTCTGTCATTTCGATCTTTCCTCTCACGTAAAATGATGCCGTTTCATTTGTATATTATGTTATTTTTTATATTTTTAAATTATGATTCCTTGTCACAAAATCAAATCTATAAACTTGATTGCATCAACAATTGTTTGTTGAATCTCCCGATGGATAGTGCGAATAATAGCGTCGAAAGACAAAAAAAATTAACTTTTAATGGCTCAAAAGGCCAAGAAAAAGTAAAATGACTAAAAAGGACAAAAAATGAAAAGTAGGTTGCTATTTTAGACAAAAAAAAAAAAAAAAAAAAAAAAAAAAAAAAAAACTCTAAAAAGAATAGCTCAATATTCATGTAATTCATCTCTCTAACTTTGACTCATCAAAGTTATTAAAACTTAATGAAATGTATCTAAATAATTTTAGTGTCGATGATAGACTATCTCTTATGTCTAATTGTAGTTTGTTATCAAATTATGAGTAGTAGTGACACGTTTGCTAACTTAAATAATATATTTGACCTTGCTCGTTTGATGGTGGAAACGAAAATGCATCTTTCTTTTCGCGTGATCTATCGCTTATTAAAATTAGATTTTCTTTTGCCTGTTGCAATTGCGACTGTTGAAAAATGTTTTTCAAAAACGAAGCTTCTGAAGACACATTTGTGAAATCAAATGGAGATAATTATTCGAATAATGTATTGGTTTGTTCCATAGAGAAAGTAACAATGTTACGATTGAAGTCATAAAATTAATCGTTTCTATCTTCTAGGTGAATATCGGGGACAACTATAAGACGTAATTTGTTATACTAGATATGAAACTACTCTCAAATTTATAGTAGATTTGAAACTGTTACTAAATGTAATGCAATTTTTTTCTAATATTTTTTCCTAATATTTTTTCCTATGCTAGATTTGAAATACTCTCGAATTTATAGTACAACCAGTCCAGTTTTCAAAATTGTATGATTTAATAAGCTCAAATTCCTGTTTGTGTGTTTATTTTAAACTACTACTAGATGTAATGTAATTTTTTTCTAATATTTTTTGTTTTAGTAGATGTGAAATTACTCTAAGATTATAGTACCACCGGTCCAGTTTTTAAAAGTGTATGATTTGGAGTTAACCGGTTCCTTCAGGTGGAAGTGGTCAACATGAGAAAACACTATTAGAAAGTTTTTGTGAAAAAAATTTAGAAAAACACTTTGGAGTTATCTGGTAGAAGCTTGTTTGTCCCTTAGTTTGGAGTTTGCATATAAAAATTTGATTTACATAAAAGTAATGGTTATGAATTCAAGTAATCAAATTCCTGCTGTATTTGATTTGATTATTGTTACATCTTGTTTTGGTGTTTTAATTTGGAGAATGAATTTGAGTAACCGTATAGTTGATTATATTTGAAAAGTTTGAGGGAAAAATTCTGTTCGTCATTAATCAACGCTGGCCATGAGTAAGTGCCATACGAGGTAGCGATCGTAGCATCAACCACACCAACATCAATCGGCTGCGATTATCTATATACCACAATATCGTTGCTAGCCACCACCTAAGGTCGGTGTTGAAATTTAAAAATAAAATTAGTAACATAACAACGTCGTACAGTTAATGAAAAAATAGATGAAAGTCGTACAGAAACATTGTCCAAGTAACGGATAATAATTTGAAATTATGATTTAATAAGCTCAAATTCCTTTTTGTGTTTTATTTTAAACTACTACTGGATTTAATGTAATTTTTTTCTAATATTTTTTGTTATAGTAGATGTGAAATTATTCTAAAATTTATAGTATCATCGGTCCAGTTTTCAAAAGTGTATGATTTGGAGTTAACCGGTTCATTCAGGTGGAAGTGGTCAACATGAGAAAACACTATTAGAAAGTTTTCGTGAAAAAAATTTAGAAAAACACTTTGAAGTTATCTGGTAGAAGCTTGTTTGTCCCTTAGTTTGGAGTTTGCATATAAAAATTTAATTTACATCAAAGTAATGGTTATGAATTCAAGTAATCAAGTTCCTGTTGTATTTGATTTGATTATTGTTACATCTTGTTTTGGTGTTTTAATTTGGAGAATGAATTTGAGTAACCGTATAGTTGATTATTTGAAAAGTTTGAGGGAAAAATTTTGTTCGTCATTAATCAATGCTGGCTATGGAGTATTTTTCGGAGTTTTTTTTCAAAATATTATCATTGGTTATTGGGACCGGGGTCATGATTAATAGTGTTAGTCTGATAGCGTACATTGTTGCTTTTTGTGCGGGAATTACCAAGAAATTATCATAGCCATCTTTGCGGCTTCATATTCGTTGAGTAGCTGAAGATTATCATCGAGCAAGAACGGATGAAATTGGATAATGCACAATATATTACAACATAGTTTAATGAGTTTCTATTTGAACTTTAGTTATTAGTTGTCATTTACATGTTTGTGAATATCATTAGGCTAGCGATCAATGTGTTGTAATTGTATGAGTTATTGTTTTAACTTTTAGTAATTCAAAGGATATAAAGATAAATTGATGTAGCTTTTTTATTTATTTATTTATCAGGGCTTAGTGTTTCATAATGCATCCATTAAACTCTTCTTTTTCTTAGGAGGCTCAACAACCGAGTCCGGATAAATATCTTATCTATGAACTCTTGGATACTGCTTTGTTCTGTCTGATAGGATAAGACAGACCTTGATACATGACGACATATCATTATTCAACATGTTGAACTTAATCATCTTAAAAGTAACATACATTGGGCAGAACTTTCCAACTTTAGAGAAGTGAACCATGGGATAGTTGATGGTTACAGATGGACGTATAACAAGGCTTCCACCGAATGTAACCATGTTCTGTTTGCTGCAAAATGAACTTTTGCGATCGAAGACTCACTTATATAATGACTTCATCATAATACGACTCGATATCAATAATTTGTCATAGAAAAGGGTTCCGGCAGTCAATCAAAAAGACTAACACGATCGAAAAATCATTAGTTGAAGTATTAAACTAACATTTGGATTAGTATCATCACAAGTGGATCAACAAGTTCAATATCGCAGAACCACTACTTCTCATGTTAATATCCAATTTGATTCTTTATAAACAATTAAATCAAACATTAGGGAGGTTTATCCACAAACGTATATATAATTATATTTTTCATCCACTATCAAAATACACCAAAAGGTCATAACAGTCAATCTTATATCAAAATCAAAATAAACAATTAAATCAAACATTAGAGAAATAGAGACGGTATAAAACTACATGCACACTAGGGGCCTAGGGGGTGTTGGGCCCCCAACCAGCCCAATAATACAGTCATATACTTATGTATTAGTCCAAGCCCACATCTAATAAGAAAATGGAATATAAAATACGGATTATATAATGCGTGACTACACGTGAGTACTTGTTTACATCATGCTAAGTTCAAAATTTTGTCACTATTTAGGGTATAGTATGTGGTTGTAGATTGTAAGTTGTAGTTGTAGCTTTAAACTTATAGCTTTTCGTGAAAAGTTATTTCTAGTAGCTGTGAAAATTTGAGTTTTTTTTATTGGATTCCAAAAATACATGTTGTACATGACAAATAAGACTTTTATTTTTATAGGAGCTTTTTGTTCAAAAATTAAAAGATAAAACTCTTAAAAGCTCCATACCAAATAGATTTTTAAATTTATATTTTTCTTAAGGAGTTGATTTTTCATATATATTACTCGTATGTACTTTGGCATTTTATTATTCATTTTTTTAGTCAGATAATCTAGTTTATGTACTTGGATTACTTATGCCAAATTCAAACTGAAAGTATTGAAGCAACATGTTTTTTCTTTTATTTACGATGTTCTTAATTTCTAAATATTAGCTACGTACAAATTTTATTCTATTCATATTAGTTTGTTGTTTGTTTATCAACACTTTGGTGTATTGCTCGATTACAGCACTCCCACGACCGTTTTACAAAAAAACTACGCTTATCGACCCCCTTAACTTAAATTTCGGGCTTCGCCTCTCCAAGACACATCCAAATTTCGATAGTCTCTCTTCTCGGCTTCTTAGAATGAAAATACTTTACGTTGTCCACGATAGTCTCTCTTCTCGGCTTCTTAGAATTGAACGTGGCATCATTTCTATATCTCCGTATCACCCAAAGAGTTGTATGCGACACGACATTTAAAAGGATGCTTAGTTACCTGGGTAAATGAATACTTATTAAGCACGTTCTTGACATTGTGAAGTGAAAGTAATGACAATTTCCACTACTTAAAGATCATGTGCATAGGTATCTTGCAAACACGGCAAGTTACAAATAAATGAGCTTCGGTTTCGAGATCATCGTCACACAATGGGGTTCTAACCGAATATAAATCAGCTCCCCTTTATCAAGATTGATTCTAGTTGAGGGTCTTTCGTTAACGAGCCACCATAGAAATATATTAACTTTAATAGGCATGATTTTATTTCGCCTGTGATTGCCAGCATCACTTGAGCTTTGACTTGGAACAAACCACTTGACTTCTCTGTGATGTACATACACATAGCTTTTGTCCTCAGAAGAACATTTCATATACATATAGCATTTAATGTATTATATAAACTACATATAACATTTTGTTTTAAGACTTATAACAACATTTCATTTATAAAAAAGTTTGTTAACATGTAGAATTCGAGAAGCATTAGCTTTTGTAAGTTAATGGATAAAACTCCAAAAGAAAAAAAAAACTGACAATGGCATACGTAATCTATGAAAATGGTGGCAATACATAAAATAAATATAATTTTCATCTCCACCGAGGGTATTTTGTACCCTTATGCTTATGAAAGACTTGCGAAGAAACCATTGAAATGTAAATGAGATCAATGGGCACATGGGCAATTTTGACGATGAAGTTCATAACTATTTTAGAGAAATTTGTGATTTTTACCTTTTAGTCCTTACATTTTATCGATTTTATCCTAAACTAATATTAGTCGATTTTTTTTATAAAATAGACAAAATGCAACTATCACAAGGATAAAAATTACAAATTTCTTTTATTCTTATATTCTTTATCAAAATAAAAGCATTAGTTTTAAAGTTGCAATTTTTATTAGTAGGTACCTAGATAGCTACATGCTTCTCGAATTTTACGTTTTCATGCCACCAAAACACGTATAAGATTTTCAAACTCTATCAACAACTTTTTGATAATCATTTTCAAAACACAAGAATTTGATAATTTGAAATGTCCTAAGAGCATGAGGAGTGGACTTATGTGGCATTGCCATTCTCAACCGAGAACACTGGACTTTGGTGTCATCCACTCGCTTTTTGTATTCTCATTTACCGTCTCACCTAGAACGTTGAAAAATTTGATTTTTTAAGGACCCGATTATCATCTAAAACACAAGAGATACAAACAATTAATAGTAATATTAAGAACAAGAAGAAGATTTTCAAGTCATATCTATTAATCAATTAAGCACGATTTAGAGGATACATAGGAGAAACAATTTCAAGTTTTGAAATCTTGGTTAAACCAAGGTAAAAACTCTGGAAAGACACCTCTAAATTGTCTTGTGATCTTTTTATTTATAAAGTCAAAACAAGACTTACATTAGCACTACATATCCTATAAGGAAAGTAAGTCTTCTATTATCCAACTTTATCTTGAATATATCTGAACTCTTAGACTCATCTCTTATCCCTTAGACTATTAACACATATTAGACTAGTCAAATTTCAATTTACATTTTTTCTCATCAAATTTATAATGTAAGGAAATTCAAATCACTTAATTTTTTCAACAATTTTTTATCTGTTTTTGTTCTTCTTTTATTTGATTGGCTGAAAATATTTTTCGAATCCATTTTAACTCTGAGAAGAATAATGAACCACTCCCCTTAAAATCGTACCAGGTGTTCTAGCTAAAACACTGAAAAATATTAACCACCACTCGTGCTTTTAGTACATATTGATCGTAGTGACTTATATATTTTCTACATATTGATCGTAGTGACTTATATATTTTTACCTTCTACATCCCATACATACACGAGTTTAAAATTAACTAGTTTAGATTAAGTAACAATTGACTTCTATATTCCATGTACATATTATGATTAGATTAATTAAAGTATTTCTTATGTCTATTTTTATGTGAGTGAAATTTTGTTATGTTTAGCATTAAAAAAATGATAAAAGGTGGGGGAATCGGATTGGTGACATCATATTTTGATTTTAGAGAAAACCTTTTCTGTTTATGAGTTTATCCGTTTACAAGTTCAATTCGATACTGTTAATTACAAGTTGCCAACACTAACTCGATACTGTTGGCTTCAAGAACTTTTTGTCATAACTAAATTTTGAATAAAAATATTAGGATGGCCCTTTATTGCAGTTGAATTATGCGAAAACACGAAGAAACCAATCTTGACAAATAATAAGCAGAACATGGATAAAATAAGGACAGAAACAAGACCAAATGCTTCATGAATTTCTACTTTTTTTATTTTTTTTACAATTATCTTTACATTTCCCTGGCTAGTCGAAATGAACGATGTCAGAAAACGAACAAGGCTAAATACTACGACGACAGCCGAGACCTTGCTCTGTACACAAACTTACAACAAACAAAAGACACTACTCCGGTTGTTTACACTGGATTATACGAAACTGAAAGCTAACCTAGACCAGAGAAATCTTTATAAACTTACGACATTTAACGGGGTTGATGAATGCGTTGTGTATATGATTTTGGGCTTACTGGTTTTGCTGGTTTCTCCCAATACCTAGCAATCTCCACTGGTGACTTTGGTCCCCTTTCCCTCATTGGTTTCACATCCAATTCCAAACCTAATCATACCCATACGAAATTCAAGTCAGAACAAATGCATAACATTGGTTACTAGTTACTACATATGAACGCGCATACTAATAACTAACTTACCAATGGTAGGAATGTGCTTGAAAGCATTTGGAGCATGAGCGTTTCGCCTTTCCATTTCAGTGGAAAGGAGGAACTGTTCATACTGTGATTCCATAGTTAAGGTGTCTTCATCAGCATCGATGGAATCAGGAAGAAGCTCTGCAATGTCAGTAAAATCAAATTCGTCTTCTGTGTTTTCAAAGAAACCACCTTCACCCTGTTGCTGGCTAAGCCAGTAGTCATGAAACCATGTGGAGGTTGTGACCAGGTCCCACCATTCTGGGGAGAAATCTTCGACTTGGCGAACAGCAGCAGGGACAAAAAGTGGGGCATTTGGATTGAGCGTAGAAGATCTTTGTGCTGTAACTAATGTCATCCTTTCGTGCAGTCAATGAAAACAACAATAACACGAATGAAAAAATCATTAGTTGAAGTATTATACTACCATTTTGATTAGTATCATCACAAGTGGATCAAGAAGTTCAATTTCTTAGAACCACTACTTATCATGTTAATATCCAATTCCAATCTTTATATAACAATTAAATCAAACATCAGGGAGGTTATCAACAAACAGATATATAATGACATGTTTCATCTACTATCAAAATACACCAAAAAGTCATCACATTCAAACTTGTTGAAGTGTCGAACAACCTTTTGAGTAAATATCATCACATGTTGAACAGAAACTTCGAATTTCTTGGAACTACGACTCATAATGTTAACATCCAATTCGAAATCTTTATCTTGATAAAAATAGATAACCAAACATCAGCAAACTAATCGTACGTTTCATCCACATTCAAAATACACCAAAAAATGATCGATCACATTTAAACGAATTTCAACATAAGACTTCATGCAAACCACCGGTACCTTTTGCAAAACCTACTTCTACTAAAAAAAGTGATCAAATACATGCCAATTAACAAAATATAGTTTAATACTTGCTAAATATTTTTTCCAAAAAAGCTAATATTTTTATAATTATTTCCTACTTTACACATCAGAAATATTACAAACTACAATCAATGTATCATGATTCAACTAATATAAATGCATATACATACTCACATATGTGTATAGAATCTCAAGTCAATCACAAAAAGTAATTCATACGTAAACTTTACTAAAATTGCATGATCGGTGCAATCAGTAAAATAAAACCAAATTAACAGACCAGATCACAATTAATCATAAGAACTCAAAATCAAGCATAAACTCAGCTCAAAATCAGGCATAAATGATCAGAAACCTAAACTTTATGTTATTTTGACGATCATCAAAGTCAATCAGTCAGTGATCTCATAAAGCGCAAACAACGAACATGAATTCAGATAATAAAGTACATATATCAAATCAAATAAACCAAAAATCAACGATCGATTCAAACTCAGTAAAGCAAAAAAGATGTAAATTATACCTTTGATGATGATCGATTGAGTGAAAAATATCTAAAAAGCAAATTGAGGTTCGGAGCTATTGGCTCGGGTGATCAGATAAGGTGCGAAGATATACAGATACGCGTATTTATAGGTCAAATTTGAGAAGAAACCGAACCTGAGGTTTGGATCCAAACCGACCCATTGTTATATCCGAACCGGTCAACAGCCGACGTGGTTGACGTACACGTGGTCTCTTTTGAATGGGGGAAAGTGATGGGAAGGTGAGTGGAACCCACCTGAGAGGTGATGGATTGTTACTGAGGATTCAACGGTTGAGATGAAGTGATTGTTTTTCAGATGTTCAGGACGGTAGGATTGTGGGGACCAGTGTTAGGAAGACGACAAGGTCTCGACAATTAACTGGGTCCACCACATTAGTTTTATTGATATTTTAAAATTTGAGTTTGAGATTGATCCACTTTATCTTCGTAAGAGGGTCTAATTTAATCGGCTGAAGTATTATTGAATTACTAAAATATTTATTAAAGCAGCTAATAAAAAAATTATAATAATTACTTATAAATTAGTAATTTTTTTATTTTCTTACAAAGTATTTTAAAAAATATCAATTTTCAATGCGTTTTAAAATATTTTACTTTTCTGAAAAATAATTTTAAAAAAATTGTTCATTTTTCTTCAACTAAACACATCCTAGATTATTTGTAACTCGTCATCGATACCTAACGTTTAAGCGTAATATAATCTAATTTATGTCCATGTGACGGATTTAATATTTCATTAACTCTTACACATAAACTCGTGATGTCCTAATCAAGTTTGCATTAAAAAGCTCTAAAATCATTATCTCCAATATATGTAGGGTCTAGTCTACTAAAATCTCTTATAAGATATACCATTTAACACTTCGAACCTGAAATTATAGTAAGTTAACTCAATATATACATAATTTATCTATATTTTAATGAAACACCACCCAATAATTTGTTAGAAATCGGGATTATTGATTATTTGGATGATATTGAAAGTCGTGATTCACTTTCAAATTGAAATATTTCGTTAGTACTCACAAAATCTCAATCGGATAAAATTCAATATATCATAACGAAAATATGTTTGAATGTGTGAGATTTCCTGTATCAAAAATGAATATGAAAAACTGACCAAATTAACGGTTACCAAAACCGTTTTTCCAAACATTTTTAACCACTTTTCGAATGGGTGGGTCAAACTGGGTTTTCTTCCAAATTCAATTTTCCAATGCATTTTCCATAAAGGAACATTGACCCGAATATAAAAATTTCCAGCTCGACCCCAGCCAGGGGCTGCCGCCCCTTGGACCCCGTTACCGGGGGTGCTGCCCCCGGACCCCCATTGGACCTATACAAATTAAAACAAACGTGCACCCCGCACCACCAAACTTGTTTAATATTCATTTAGATCAAATTGATCAAATAAGTTTAATCCCATTACATTTAAACCATATTAGTGATAAATCACCAACATAATTTACAGCTAAAAGACTCGCCATGAACATACATTTTTACCATAGAAATCAAACAACATAAATAGACTCCACTTTATACTATTTATATTTCTTTTTCTTTTTCATATGATATAAAAAAAGATTGTTTAGAATAACAAAAAGAATCACACTAAGCAAACAACAAAACTTTGGATATATTTAAAAAAGTGGTATGATTGCAATTAAGTGGATCTTTTTTTACATATGTCAACAACGAAAAAGAAAGGTGTCTACAAAACGCGGCATATGATTTGCATCTTAATGGTTTTTGCCTTTTTGGTGCCTATTTCTAAATATTAAGTCCCATCGTACGATTCTCCATTTTGTCCCACTCACTTCCACGTTTGAATTTTAGCCTTCTAGACGAAAAACAAATAAAAAAGTTCATGAACGGGGTAATATTCCTACAAGTCGTAAGTTGTTTAAGACCTTATTTTTGGAAGAATAAGAAAGAAAATGACAATTAATATAACCGATATTAATTATTTGATAGATTGATTATAGTATTTGATAAATGTAAATCATTATTATTATTCGGTCACTGAATTAATAGTATAAATGTGACATTTTAATCATGAGATTGCATATTCGAGTTTATGGGTAAATATATGTATATATTTATGAAATAAATGTGTATATTCGTAATGAGGTGTGTGTGAGTTCATTGTCTTTCTAAAAACAATTGTGAAGGATTGTTGTTGGATGCAAATTCAATCGTATATTGAAATCGTGAAGAAACGAAGACATGCATATAAGTTCATGAACTACTATATTAACCATTAATTTTAGAGTGGAAATCAATATGGACTTATATAGTAACTTTGTATGAATTGTGCTAGACTAGTATACTAGCTTTCTCTTATTTTTTATAGCTTCGTTGCCAAATTAAAATTTGAAATAGAGTTTGTTGTTTGTTGTAATCTTAATAGTAGAAAACAACTTTAATAGCCTAAACAATCTAATAAACTTTCAAAGTAATATAAGCACAAAGATTATACAAGAGAGGAAGAAGTAAACATTTATATAAATGTATTGAAGGGTGCAAGTTACAACCGTATATTCATATCTATTTATAATCCAAATATTACAATGCAAATGTATTCATTTTTAATATATGACACTAACACAATATAAGTAAGTATGAATAAATAGTATTAAAGATGTGGTCTAACCAAAATTAATAATCTACATACACAACTTAAGAACACTTAATTTCTTCAATATTTCATAACATTGTTGTTATTGTTCGTCTGATGTCCATTTTGTGGGATAGATCGTCCATTATTATAGCTAGAACTAAGGATTTATACCTAGTTTATGTAGTCAATCACACACATAATTTGTTACTTAATAACGATCCCATGCATCATCATGAACTTTTTCTTTCGAAAGGAATAACTTTTGTCCACCCTTCTTGTTAGACTACGCGCAATATGACGTTGTAAACAATAAGTTGTAGCCTTTTACTCGATATGTCCCTTGTTGTCGAAAGAAATTTCATCGGTGTCTCTCTATTCCAATGGTTATTAGAGTATTTTCTATGGTGCCCTATCACCCCTTTCACTCTCCAGACACATTAATGTCACCTCAATTTTCATTCTCAATCATTTTAGTACCATTTTTACCCTACTACATTGTAGATGCCTTTTCATTATTTTTAATCCTTTTTCTTTTTAATATTAAATTTTAAAAATAAAAAGTACAAGCGGATCAACTTTGTTACCACTTTCTCTTACTGATGCTGACCACTTCCTCACCACGATAGAAGACTTTGACTCATAACATATGCTCTTGCATTCGTTACTACTCGTTAGTACATCAAGGATGAACTTGGGGATTACTAGGCTTGACAACTCTCCATTAGTCATTAATTACCACTCTTCTTTTGATGGGTGAGTGAAGAAGATAATCAACCATTGGTCGATAATCAACTTTATATGTAGGGGGACACTTAGTCTCTCAAGAAAGATTCTTGATGCACAGTTGCATCATCAACTTCTTCGCCAGCTCACTTGAGTGGTTCTCTTAAGACGAGGAACAAAAGTGGGGTACCTTATTTTGAATTCTCGGTAAAGAATCCAAATGATGTTTGTGTGGCAAAGACATGGAACACGGGAGACGGTTTCAATTGGGTATACACGCTCCACATGGCTCAAAATAAAATAAAAAGAGTAATGCTAGTGGACGAGGATCTAAAGATCATAGGAGTAAAGAGTTCTTAATGATGGCTCAAATGCAAGTTTCTTGTTATTTATGTACATAATTGATAAATGCAGGAGCTTTAGACAACTCAATGCTCACAGAGTTCGTTTTATATGATCTTGCATGTCCACGACAATCTATTACACAAACACCTTGAAAGTCAAACGAGGTTATTGATCAAGCAAAATTCAATAGTCAAAGTAACTTTCCGGCTTCAAATCCTTGGCCTGAAGCAGATTTGCAACCAGACCTTGAATCTGCAGCCATTGTCTTACAGTTTCCATCCGGGAAAAAAGAGAGCTTGAAATACAAGAGACAAGATGCAAGAAATCATGGTTTGCTACATGTTCCTCGGGTAAAGTTACAGGAAAAAAAAACTGAATCTGATTGCTTAAACCCCGCCAAAGTTAGTGTCATGATCCCTTCGGGTAACCATGGTTTGCCAAGTGACGAAACTCATAGGGTCTCACCATTACTTGACCGGTGGAGATTGGGTGGCGGTTGTGGTTGTGAAGGATGGGATATGGGGTGTCCCCCGGTTGTTTTTGGTAGTAGTCATGATATGAAAAAAGATGAAGCCTGTGACTGAAACCGCCCTGTGGAAATTTTCTTCAAGGTAAAGCTTATACTTTAACTAAACTCGTTAAATACCATAACTATAACATTAGTTGCTAAAAAAATTTCGTGATCAACTGAAGTTAATGAAATAAACTATTGTAATAGCATTGATGACCGTTAAAGATGGTAGGCAAAGCTCATTCTATTCACTTAGTTGGTTCACTAGTCATTTTGTTTGACTAGTTTCCTACAGAACAATGACACCATTAATCGCTGTCCATCCAAAACTTAAGGATGTTTGGATTTGTAACTTGAAACTACGAATAATCTGTTTGTAGTGTTTGGATGATTATGCTTTTGATTATTTAGGGGTTAACACATCTGAACCCAATCTTTTACATCTGATATGATTACAACTAATTACTCGCTTCTAAATATTAGGTATTACATTTTCATAAGGCACATCCAAATATCCCTTATTTATGTATACTTAACATGATTATATGACACTGAACGAAGTTTTTTCAATCTCACGTGGCCTAGATCTCAATTGAAGGTTACAAATGTTATACAGGTTCCGCTTCAGCAAAATGATATTGATTTTACTATAGTAATGGACTATCGGAGACTAACTAATGACTATAAATCATTCAGAATTAGTTGTTCTATCAGATAGTTAAAGTGGAAAAGTATAGTGATCAAAGGATGGGTTTTCTTTAGATACTATTGTTGAATGATATTAATGTTATGCAGGGGACTAAGGAGAATACACCAGCTTTGACCATGAAGTTGACCGAGGAGGGACAATATGCGGTTGACTTCCATGCAAAACTAAGCTCACTACAGGCGTTCTCGATATGTGTTTCTATATTGCATGGTACAGAAGCCTCTATTGCCTCGCTTCAGATTGCTTATCACTTAACTCTGAACAATTATCGATATCTGAAGCTGCCTTTGGGCCAAGGTTTAAGCTTTTCTCACCACTTGTACTTGTTTTGCCAACCTGTAGTCGTGCTATCTCCTCTTTCAGATTAGTTACCTACATTATCAATGAAACGAAATTTTACTTTATGTTCTAATCTTTTTAGAAAGTTCTGATTGAAATGAATGTAATACAATTAGAGATGTCGGGGTCATGTTTAGCTTGGGTTGAAACATGTTTGGTTCAGTTGTGCTTGCCACAAATGGGTTTTTGTCCTGTTCTCTTACAAATTACAAATATTTAATGTGCTAATTATTATTTCAACACAACAGTAACCTATACTACTGAATAAAACACAGCAGGAAGTTATAAGCATTAAGAATAGCCTTATGGTCACTTTCAACTGACTCAACCCATATGACTTGTTTCCAGGAAACTAATTTGTTTATTTAACTCATTTGAGATAAAACATAACCCATTCATAAGTAAATAGGCCAACAATGGCACCTGTAAATTCAACGAAACACTAAATAACACCCCAAGAAGTTATACCTGTTCCATGAGTTCTCGAACACCTATCCCCTCTTTGTTGCTACGGGCTGCACCTAACTTGACGCCAGACACTTGTTCAGCAAACTTCAGGGTGCTTATAGTTTCCGAGAAATATTCCACATCCGGATTGAGTTGTACAAATATAAGAGTCTTGGCTTGACCCCCTATAAAATTACACCAGAGAACATAAAAACAATAAAGCGCACCAATTTTAGTCACCAATATGTATATTAAACATAACGAGTACCTAAAGAACTTTTCAAAGCTTGAGTAAGTTTGCTATTTATGTAGGGCACGTGTTGACTCTTTTGTGCAAGTGCAAAAATAACATCTCCAAGAGCAGATTATGATTTATTGATATGTTGAGTTTCCCTTAATCTATCCCCGTTTGCTTCAGATCGATTGACTTGTTCACTCCCAGCCAGGTCAACCAAATGCAAGTTACCACGCAAAATACCATTGGTCTCCAGATCCGTGCCACGAACATGAATAGTTAAGATACTGAATCATAAAAGATTTGAATCAATGTCATACTCATCACAAAAATAGAGCTTAGAAAAGCATATAAATAGCTATTAACCTGTGGGAACGACTCCTTTTTTCATTTAAGGCAGTGGCACCCATGGCGTGGTTCATTAATCCGACATTCATCAACTCTAGGACATCTGCGGTTGATGTAACTGGGTGCATGCTAGCATCAGGAACAGCTAAACCATTTGGTTGGGTAGAATTATATATCCCAAGCGTGTGAAAGTCAAGGTATACATCTTTAAGGGGACGATATTCCTATAGTTATGTAACAGGCAATTCGTCCTTTAAATCAATAGCAAAAAAAATAATATAATAATAAATAATAAATAAATATAGTAGGAAGTCAGGTTTGAAGGATATCTTCTTTGAGTACTATTGGTAGATAAGAAGTCACGAACTTGCTCATTATAGATCTCAACCATCTGTACACCAATCTCATATTCAAACGAGCTTCTCCTAATTCGGGAGAGATGAAAAAGATCATTCAAGGCTCGGTAGTTGAGCCCCCAATCCTCTGAAGATGATGCATTTGGCCCAATCTAAGAGAGAGGCACAAATTAAGTCAATTTTTAATGCACCATTCATTGACATACTTGTGCAGGCTACACTACATACAGTAGTATGTCTTTCCGGAGCATGTTTGACCATATGCAAATATGCATACATTATATCCATCTAGCACTGACCGAATGAGTGGTTGAGTATCAATAAACACTTCCTCTGCAATCACGTAAATTTATCAAAAAGATTCATGAGAATTTACCCACATTTGTACATAGTAATACAAAGGGTACAGTTGAAGAAAAACCTTGTCTTGCTGCAGGGCTAAACACCTTATTGAATTTGAAGACTCGGTGGCTTTGTTTGACTATTTTCAAGGGATTTGTGACAACCAGTTTCCCATTGTCGTCAATATACTCTACTGTTGTCTGTTTTTTACTTTGACCCTTGAGGAATGGCCTTGTGCGACTATACACTCTAATATTCCCTGCTCAAACAAGACAAAGATTTAGTAAACCATTTTTTCACGAAAGTTCATATAATATCTGTATATTATTACCTTTCAGATCTTGTACTTCATTATACAATTTCTGGTTTTCTGTCAAAACTGTGGTAATTTTTTGCAGCATCTACAAGACACTGAATTTTCATTCCTATAGAAAGCAATATACGACAGTCAAGAAGGGCATGAAAGCATAACAAACGTAGTTAATGTATATGATCAAGATGTGAAATCCTGAAACTGCCCGAAATTTACCAAACTGATTAATTCGCTCCTGGTAAATCTGCTGAGTTTTAAGAACTTCTTGCTTAATCGACTCGGAACCCATCCTTAATTCCTGGTAGTTCCACAATTACAAGTTAAAACACAAATAAACGATAAAAATATATATAACATGGAAAATTTAACTCTCATATATTTATATACTCTAAAACAGTACTTTTTTATACACTTAGATTGTACCCACTTAATCCCAACTTAGCAGATTAAAGGTTAGAACATTGCATAAAAAACACGCACAAAATCAGACCTCTGTTTCGAGATTCATAACGAATTTGCAACAAAAATCAGAGCCAAAATGTCATCAATAATCTCTCAATCATCATGTTTCTCCACAATTCACACTCGATTACACCTCCGTAATCGATCACACCTCCGTATTCTTCGTTCTAAGGTATGTAGTAGTTTAACTATTGAATTTTTTGTCGTTTATTATCTTAATTAATTAATACCAGTATTCGAATGTGAAGTTTGGAATTGATTGTGATATGTTTGTGACCTTAAGCTAAGTCGTGCAGTTTTGTAAGTTATATGTGTGCGATTATAGGTATAATAAATCAATTTTGATTATATTACTATTTAAGAATGAAAATGATGATCCATTTGTTCTGCAAGTATATACCTAATAAATGGCTTTGGTTTCTGAACTTAAACCGATGCTTATTACTACTTCACAGAAAAATGAGAAATAAACAGATTACAGAATTAAGGAAAGCGGTTACTTTCAACTGCACAAACAAAGTTGTAAAATACAGAATTTGAGTGTTTATCAACAGGTTTTAACAGAAAGTTGTAACTGCTGTCAATTTCATAGATCTGCCATAAGCTTGAATGTACTACCAGAAAGTTTTAACTACACCTTTTAACAGAAAGTTTGAATATTGTTCAAATTGGTAGTTTAAACTGCTAGTCAAAATTTGAAGTATTATCATTTCTTTTCAGTGGAATTGATTAATTTTTGTTTTGTTTTGGTATTCCATGATCATCAAAGATTCATGATTTTTGTTTTGGTATTCCATATGGTGGCTGCTATTTCTGTTGGTACATTTAACGAAGTAAAAATGTATGATTTGGACTTATCTGACACTCAAAACTCATACTTACTATCTTATTTAGAGGGAAAATAATGATCAACAGCAAATAGAGCTTTTGATTGGTGATAAAACTAAAGGTATATAACATAAGAAGGCTTAATGGGAACGTATGTTGTTAATAAATTTAACTTCCACCCTTCGTGTGTGTATGCATATATATATTTTGTAACACACGAATTCTTAAATTTCTCATCCAGGCACGTTTGTTTGCAAGAACTACCTGTTCCTTGTAAGACTTTGTGTAATCACCATTTAAGAATAGGGGTTCTACAGGTAATTTCTAAGGGCTTTACTGAAGTTACCTAAATTGTAGGTGGATTTATTTGAGTAATGCCACAATGTTAAGGGGTCCATAGATGATTTGCTTATGGGTCAAAACAGGTGGAATCCATTACTAAACTAAATTTTATAGTACTTGAATTGGGTTTCTTTTAAATTCGCTAGGTTATATAGTCCTTATAGCTAACTTTTGTTTCTTTTTGTGTGTGTGTTACTTGTTTGACCTTTTCTTTTTTCTAACGAATATGCTACCCTTGCACCCAATCCGGCCTTTATTGTGGCATAGATTTGTAGGATTGAAACATTGACTATAATTTCAACAATTGTTTACTGCTATGCATTACCAATTATACTTCATCTCCCTTCAGGTGGCATTGTTTTGATTGGGGGCTTGTCGGTTCTATTTTCTCTAGAAACACTGATGTTTTGATGACTAATGGACTCTATGGAGGTGTTGTTCTGTCACTTAGCATTTTAAGTCTAAAAATTTGGAGTCAAGGACAGTCCAGCATACCATTCATTCTTGGACAAGCAGGTAAATAATTGAAGTCTTGTGTATCGATCAAAATAAAGCTAGGAGACTGTTAGAAGTTTTATTTGAAATCAGATTCTGTTTTGTTAGATATAAGTTGTCTTTCTGTGTACCTAATGAACGCTGCTGCTATCTTTCATTGTCTAATATTTTGTGAGGTTTTCCAATTCTCAGGAGTCGCTGATGCGCTTCTCTGGAAGAACATTCAAACCTATTCATTGGTAACTTTTGATATCATTAAGTTTTTATACTTGATAATTGATGATAGGTGTGGGGAAAAACAAAACCACTGAAAGACACGAAAGCCTTTTAGGCCTTATATGGATTCCATCTAACTGCTACTGTTTTTTAATATGCAGACAAAGAAGATTTTACCCACCAGATTCAGTATCGTCTTGAGGTAACAAGTAATTTGATAGTAGAGGTGGTTTGTCAGCCCATTAACTAGGGTTAGAACAACATTATGTTATATTTTTAATGGGTAAAACAACAAAACTGGCTAGAAAAGTAAACAAGTCAAATGGGTCAAACGGATCGAAAGTTGCCAAACGTGTGCTTTTAATATATAAATCCCATTTAGTTAATGAGAAAAGTGTTTGCAGGTCATCCTGGGACTTAGGCCGCCCATTTCAGTCCCTTTATCTGAAAGTTACCATCTTTGTTCAATATGCTGGAGTTTATTATAAATTATTATTTTTGTCAATCTTTACCACCGCTGCAATGCTACGCTTCTCCAGTTACGTTATGCTATCTGGAGGAAACCCACCTGCAAAGAAGTTGAAGTTTTTGGCTGCGTCCCAATCTTAGTAAGGTACCCCAATCGAGATCTTAGTTGGATAAAATTTATATTGTTTTTGTCTGTTATTAATGGCGGGATACCTTATGGTAGAACTATATGAGACACGTACATGACCATTTGGCTATTGCATGGTTAATTTATCGTAGTACAACGTATAACTATTTTTAGCATGATATAGGGATACTTCATATCTGTATTTGTATATTGTTGAAGAAATATCAGAGATTCTTCATGGGCCAATGGAAAAGGTTTTACATCTTGTATCTTTAGTTTTAGACCATTCATAATCTATTTAGTTGCATTTCTCGGATTAAAACTTATTAGTGACATACTTGTGCTCTCATTATCATATTATATCATATCATGAAGGAAAGAATAAGTTAACAGGACGCATGCCATCACAGTTTTATCTGCAATTTTGTTCTTTTTTCTGGGTAATTTGGTCAGGATTCAACTGAGTGTGATGTAATTAGAAAAATTATATAGAAAAATCGAGGACCTTAAAATAATCTCTGATACGGTCAACATTAATAACGACGATAAGCTAAATGAGATCGAAAGCATAAAACATTGTCTAAAACTTAATATAAAACATATAACATAAAACATCTTCTGCTTGCAAAAATAAACATTGAAGTACAACTAGGGGTGAGCATGGGTCAGTTCGGTTCTAAAACTGAAAATCAAACTGAAATTTCGGTTTTTGGATTTTTAAAAACCAAACCGTTCGGTTATTTCGGTTTTTTCAATTAAGCTTATTTGTCAAATATTTTTATAAATATACATTTTATATGCATATATTTGTATATATTATCCACATATATTCTATATATATTATAAATGAGTCCAAAATTTTACTTTAAATAGTTAAATATACATACATACATATACATATTTGTATATATGTAATTATATATGATATTTTAAAAGTTCAGTTCGGTTCGGTTTTTTTGGTCGGTTCCTAGAGCGAAAATCATAACAAAACCGAATGGTTCGATTTTTAAAAATTCGAAAATCAAACCGTTCAATTTTTGAATTAGTTCGATTTTTTCGATTTGAATTTTTTAATTTTTTAATTTTTGATTTGATTTTTACTCACCCCTAAATACAACCTCATTCCACTATCATTCCACTCTATGTCAGCTAAACTGATAAGTGGATTTGACAACATTTGATTTCCTTTTAATTAAATTCTTTTACATTTCAATTTTCTTCAAATCTCTTTTTTGAAGCATGCCATTCAAAATAATGTCATATTCACTTGGTGTTTTGTCATTTTACTGAAGCAGTCTTCTTTCTTTTATCTACTAAACAAAATTTTATTTTATATCCATGTGGCACAAATTTGAGGTTTGTAAAGTATAAGACCCCTACATAAGTTAAGCCACGTGTAGAAATTGACCTCTACTTTTAGTAAAAACTCAAGTTCATTGTTGTTATGGTATTTGATGTTCTCCTTTTGGTAGAGTCCCATCACGTTCCCTACTTTGTTTTGGGCAACACATTTTACCAATCCAATCAAGCCTCACCTCCAACTTTCTATGCTTATATAGTAATTTGTTTCATGTATTGTATCATGAGGTTGACCACATTTTATATTGTTTTATTTATAAGATCTTTATACATAAACATCAACATTATTGTAATCATATGTATGGAATTAGTAAATTATAGATTTTAAACAATTGAAAAATCAAATTCCAAGTCAATTCAATGTAACACAAATTAACGTCTCTAATTAAGCATGTACTCCCTCTGTTGCAATTTAAGTGTCCATGCTTCCGTTTTCGCATGTCTTAAAATAAGTGTTTGTTTTCAATTTCAACGAATCGGAAAGAGTTTAATCGAAAAATTAAGAAAGTTATTGATTCACAGTGTAATTATTTAACTTTTTTAAATATGTGTGTAATTTGTAGTGAACATTTACATTGAGACCGAGAGATTAGTTAATAATTTGTTGTTGAGAATCTAAAATAAATATTAAAAATGGATGGAACTTAAAAGAAGCTAAATATAATGAATTGAAAGAACATAAATTATTGTTCGTGTTCTTAGTAGAAAGAAAAGAAAAAGAAAAAGTGAAGCTGATAAGTTTTCTGTTCTCGAATTAGAATGGATCATTCGTATCATATTGGTGTATCGATTTCTTTACCACATTAGCATGTAAAAAATGTATAAACACACGTCATTCGTATCTTTTTAAAGTCGGAAGTTTATAAAAATACTTAAAAGAAGTGATGATTGAACTGAATCTTGTCTGGTGTCAGAGTAATTTTTGTAACGTACGAAGAGTTGACACGTAGTAGATGTTGAAGTTAATTGTACCTGACCCCTACAACGTTGGTTTAGTTCTCAAGTCAAAAGGACAAACCATCCATTGGGCTCACACCAACTAAGTTCAACCCATTTAATACTTTTGTTGACCTATAATTTTTTATTTTAAGAATTACAAACCTACATGTTTACAACACGATATTTCAAGTGGGGCTTCGACTCACAAACTATTGCCATGTGATTGTAATTTTCTTTTATACTTTTATAATTTTCATTATCCCATTTTGATTGATTAAATTTATTCACTGAAGCTAATTTGTATATATATATAACTGAAGTGAGCACCATCTCAATAAAGTTAAGAGATAATGTCATATAAATGTTACATACTTATTATAAAGATGGCATTATGCTACCTAAACTTTTTTAAGCTATGTTCATAGTTTTCATTTTATGCTCGTTACGAGTAGTAGAACCCACTATCTCTTCCCTTTTGGGGATTCTCTCATCATGTTCTTCACTATAATATGTACGAGTCAAGATAATGTCTTGCAATAGAAAATGTACTTGTAAAATTAATAACGTTTGATGATTGAAATACCGAAATATCGGGTTAGCTTACTTGTTATGTCTTTAAGTTATAATCAAATGATTGTGACTAATTGCAATGATAAAAATGGAAAATGACATGACTTTGATATATCATATCTGTTACAAATTAATGTTGACTTGAATGAAATATTCCACTAAAAAAAGATGAAAGTTATTTGAAGGACCCATTTCTGATGGACATAATTTGTTTGGAAGGTATCTAACTTTTAATGTACATGGTCTTCGATAATGACTGCCAAAAATGTAGTGTTTCCATGAATTTGTTCTTTTGGAAAAGGATTGTTCATAAGAAGTCGGTTTTTTTCCTATCAGGTACAAAGTATACCTAAACGATGCAATTATATGATCAATTCAAACATACTACATATATCATGATTAAACATAAAAATTAATTTGAAACTTTGACATATGACTCTAGTAGTCATTTTTGGTATGCCATAAGTGGTACCTAGATGATCATTTGAAATTATAGAGACCCTTAATAATGAGGAGGTTTGGAACCATTGGTCGTATGACGTTTATTACTAGCGGTACTAAAGGGGTGTTTTGGAAACATGATCTAATTGTTGTGTTCTGTTGAAATATACAATGCTTCATGCTAATAAATAAGTCAACTATTTATATATAATAAGGACTTATTTTGTAGTGTATGCTAGAATCTGTGCAGGTTACATAAAAGATTCAAGCTGAGGCGCTTAGTTGCACATTCTAGAAACTACAAGGGTTGCTGGTTGATGTTCTCAGAAGATTGAAGCTGGAGTGCAAAGGCTAGGAGGGTCAATTATGACCATCTTTAAACGTATATATGTACACATCCATCATTCCATAACCCTAATTTTGTGTGTGTATTCTGGCCGTATTATTTTTGCTCTCATTCGAACTTGTAATCTTTTCTGGTATTTGAATCTTCATCCTCTTGCTGAAGACTTTTTCTGCATTATTCTGTTCTAGAAATCACACTTAGATTGTGTGATTTGTGAGAATTTGGTTGTAATCATTTGTTTGAGATTTACGGTTTGATTTATATTTTGATTATGGATTTGTTCTTATGTGATTCTAGTTGTTATATTGAGTAATCCACGTTCACATAACGTAATTAATTAGAAAAAAAAAATTGGCAAGAAAAGATTATGCGTGCGTTTAACAAAACTAGTTGGTAACTGGAGCTTCAAGTTTATAGCTTAAATTTATATTTGAAGTTAGAAGCTGAAGCTTATTTATTATAAACGTTTGGTAAAACTAGTTGGAGCTTAAAGATGCAAATTGACATAAAAAGACAAAAAATACATAATAAATAATGATATAAAGGATATTTATATAATTTCTTCTTCATAAGTTTGAATCTTAATTTAAAAGCTAGTTATTTCCAGAGCTTATTTTACCGATAAGTTATTTAAATTTTGTCTAACAAACGATACATTAAATTAATTTATATAAATAGGACCTGTCGAGTTTCTAAGATTAGCATAAAAGCCCCTTAATTACAAATTAAACATACTAATTCAAGAAATTTGTTGGCTTACAATCTATAATTCATAACGCAAAATACAGTGATAATTGATCATCAAGAAAAGTTCACATTAACGTTGAATATTCCATAAAGATTAAAAGATATATAAATTAAGGTCTCATAAAGGATTGACAGAGAGACAATAAACACATTGGTTATAGGAGAATGTAAGATTTATAGGGAACATAAGAACAGCTTCCAAAACAATTAATTAGATAGATTCTAAAAACATTGTGTATATATAGGATAGGATATGATTATTTGTATTTGTTTTATAAAAAAGATAGCTACAAAATCAAGATTAACGAATTTATACAAGTACAACATTATTATATGGACACTCAAACGTCCACACGTATGAACAAATAGTGTACAACGCATGTTGCTTTCTTTTGACTTATAAGAATGTATAAGTATAACATTCTTTTAATTGACAGAATTTTATAAAACATGCAATAAAAAATATATAAAAATAATTGGATCTTATGTAATTCCTTAATTGAATATTATATATAAGCGATTAATATAAAAATACGTAGTTATGCTTATAGTCTACAAGAAAACATTAGCTTATTTCGTGAAAAAATTAATACGTTACACTTTTCCAAGATATAATCAAATAAATAACAAGTTTTTACTCAAATAAAATGTATAACGACACATATACTTCAATATCACCTAATTTATATATTATTTTTAAGAAGACAAACATATATTTCTCTCTTTGTTTATATAGGAAGTCTTATATGAAACAAACTGCACCTAAAATAATCTGTTAGTTAAAGTATTTTGAGAGATTATAAGTGTATATTTCTTTCTTTGTTTATATAAAAAGTTTTATATGAAACAAACTGCACTTAAGATTATGTGTTGTAACTTGTAAGTATATTTTGAGGGACTAAACATAGTAATTAAATAATTGAAAGTTATGTGCAATAATGACACATTTGTATCCCCTTATTTCTTTTATATCTTCTCACATGTTTTATTTTGTTAATTAACATTTATTGGGAATTATTACGTTCTTAAAAAAGTCCTTCCTCAAGTAAGGTTTGTTGGAACCTTTGGACCTTTGTGTAAAGATTCATTGAATAATAAAAAAAACTTCAAAGTGTCTAATCATATACCATAATATTCTACTTCATAGTCCACATTGTTTGCCTACCTATACTCCTACAATCTTTATTCACATTGGTTAGAACATGAGAAGTGATAATGCTGTCTTATAGTATTATGAAGAATATCTTTAAAATAAGCTGTTACCGGAAAAGTAGGGAAGAAAAATTTAGTGTGCTGAATTTTAATTTCTTACTTTTAACAAATTTCAAATAATTTGAAAAATAAAACAAAACAAAAAAACAAAAAAACAAAAAAATTAATTGAAAATAAAAATTAAATATTACAAGTCCTAAAAAGATAAAGAAAACAAGGAAGAAAAAAGACAAAAAAGAAACGTCTCCCGACGAACATCGTCTAAAATATCATTATAAAATGACGGAACCCTCTATAACATTTCTAATAAAAATCACAATAAAACGATACCCATTTCGTGTGCCCACAAATAATTAACTCCTACAAACCGTACGTGTGTATCCCAATATGTTATGAATTCGTTGGACAAAAATTAATTAATTAATTGATCATATAGTAAATAATCTTGCATGAGAAGAATATATTGACATTGTTGTCCCTTTTGAATAAAGCAC
Source organism: Logfia minima (assembly GCA_963921325.1). Classification (NCBI taxonomy): domain Eukaryota; kingdom Viridiplantae; phylum Streptophyta; class Magnoliopsida; order Asterales; family Asteraceae; genus Logfia; species Logfia minima. The sequence continues at coordinate 1,025,735 of OY992775.1, forward strand.
TTGTTTAAAATATACAATAGGTTCCAAATGATTTACTTTTGATTTGGTGCTGCTCTCGGGTGGACCAACAATAATTATAACCTCATTATCTTGTCTCACAGTTTTGTGGTATGTTCTAGGACCAAATTTGTAGCTAAATTAAACAAATGTAGTAAGTTCAAGAGCTCAACAAATATGATTTTTGCTTTCATAGTTTACATATTGATCCTTCAACTATTCTAAATAGTTATAACTCCTTTGTTATATAGTTGATACACGAAAACTTACGTACAGTTGAATGGGATATGTATGGTTGTCGCGTTCACAGAATTAAATTTGTAAAATGGAACACAGGAAGTGAAACTATTTCGCTATTATATAGATGTATAACCTCCTGTTGATTCATACATATTATGTGTTCTAGGTGTATAAAACAAACTAATAATACTAGAAGTGTGACCGAACATAACTGTGGTAACAAATAGTTAATTTGAGATTCACAGATTTTATTGTTTACATTATATTATTAAAAGTTAAATTTAAGAATATGTAAAATTTAAAACTCAAGGGTTTCAATTTATAAATTAGTAGTTCATTTGGAAAGTAATTAATGATTTAAGGGTAATTTAGACATTAATCATTGTTGAGTCTAATTTTAAAAAAAAATTAAAGATAGTTTATATATAGTTAAGATTAAGATAATATAAGATATACAAATTTTAAGTAAAGTAAACGGGGTAACGTAACAAATTTTTTAAATATATTATTTGAAAAATGCCAAATACAAACCTTGGAAATATAAAAAGAACAGCAGTGGACAGAATAATATTAACATTTGACAAATAAAAGGAAGCAAGTTGGTCTAAAAGGGGAAACAATTGGTGTTGGGATCGAGCCCTCCATGGCCAACCTACTTACAGTAAGCTACACTTCATCCACTAAAAGATGCCCATCGGTTTAATAAATATATAATTGTAATGTTCGATTTCTAAGCAAGTACAATTGTTATAAAAATGACCAATAATATATAAATCTAACTAATATCTTGATTATTTTTCTAAATAAGAATAAAAATAGCTTAAGCTCTAGTGCAATCAAAATAAATGTGTGAAGTTTCAAACAAAACAAATATTGTACGTTTAAAAAAAGGGTTAAATATCTTAAAATGCATTCGATTTTGTCAAAAAAGTTATTGTGTGTATCGTCATTTATGAGATTCTATTAAATGTATTAAAAAACATACTAATTAATGTAATTTGGCTGGTGTGTCATCCATACAAGTACACACGTGTCATTCATACAAAGTTTCACGTCAAAATATTACATACAATTGTGTGTTTTTACATGTTTAGTGCATTTAATAGAGACATTCAAAAGACGATTCACACAATAACTTTTTTGACAAAGTTTGATGTATTTCGAGACACTTAATCCTTAAAAAAAATTCAAAAAACTTTCACATTTTTAAGATAAGAAAAACATATAATTAACAATAATAGATTAACAATGAGTGAATTTGATTATTTAGAGTAAGAAACCATCATTCGTTAGTTGGTTTAACGCTTTGAATAGTAATCAATAGAACTTTATTGTGAAAGGTTGTTGTTCGTTATTGGTACGAACACATTAGGTCATACACATCATATTTAGATCACCTTATAGAGAAAGCAAACAATATGGGGGAAAATGAGAGTTCAACTATTTTCGTGTTATTTTTTTCAAACCATCGTTATTGTAAGGGGCGAAGTTAAGACTCTAAATTTAGGGTAATCGTACTTCATAGTAGAATAATGAACGGCCAAAATAAATATATCATACAGTTGACAAAGTGAATAATGAAACTTCTATTGAATAATTGTCGTCACCAAAAACATATGAAAATTATAAATCAATGGACAATTGAGTACATGTCAAATCAACAAATGAAGTATACAAGGATTTATTTGTCCGTCACATTGCAAACTATTGTTTTATGTCGACTTAAATCTATATTAAATATTATTTACCTTAATTATTTTACATAAAGAAAATGAAGTGTTTTATCGATTATCCAATTTTATTTGCGGTAATATGCATATTGAAAGGATATGATGTTGTAAACTTTTATCAAAATGTTTTTATTTATGTATTTTCGATAACAAAAGGATGTTGTAAAATGTTTATGTTCTCTTGCATGAAAGCATAAAAGCGTAGTTTCAAGAAAAACACAAACATACTTAACTTACATATATATTCTTTGATGTTTCAACTTACAACTTCTTAAGCTTGATAAAAAAAAGGTAATGATCTATAAATAACAACAGTAGTTAGAAGTTAAACAATAATGCCACATTTAATGTTAATGTGGTTTAATTTTTAAAGGAATGTTGCTTTAAAGTATAAACATTTTCTAACTTTTAATCATACTCCTAAAACTCATGAGTTAACTGTTTTGTATTATCATACTAGTAAATACTTAGGTTTTGCTGTATACAACCCCACTTAACTATGTTAATATTGATTTTTTTTAATGTTATATATTTATTATTTTCGAGACTGATGTTTAATTAATAGACATAAAATTACCAAATAATAAGATGAAATATTACTAAAAAGATCAAATAATAAGTTACAAACGACGATATGTAGAAACGTTAAAGAGAAAAACGAGCTTGGAATCATGTAAATTTAGAAATAAATGACAGAATCATCTTAATTAAATGCAATGTAAATTATAAAAGGGAATGATGAGACCTGTAAACGAATCAAACTTTTAACAAACAATTTGTGAAAGTCTTGAGATGTTGTCATGTCTTATAAAATTTATTCATATATCAAAATTAAGTATCACATTAAGTTGAATTTCAAATTAAATAAATTTATTAAAAGTTCATTATCGATGGTCAAATTAGACCAAAATTAAAGATTTGTACCAAATAGTATATACATAAGATTATTGAAACACAAATATAATTTTTTTTTTTAATAATTATTACAAAATTTTAAAGATTATTTTAGTTTCATAAAGTTCTAAATATATGTTGTTTTTTAAATTTCTTTAATGTTTCAAATGATAATTTTTAAGGTTAAAATGTATATTAATGTCGATATAAAGTCTAGGATGTTACATTTTTTGAAAAAATTAACCTTTGATTAAGTTGTATATTAATAATAATATTAGAGTTAATATATAAAAAGAAATTAAGAATAAATAACTAAGAAAAAAGACAATAACACATGATATGTTATTATGTCATCTCAAAATCAAAGGTTTTCATTATTATAAGTATAAAGATTACCTGGCACTCCATCCAGGTGAATCACAAAACAAAGTAAACGTATTATATATAAAAAATAAGGGCGAGATCAGGAAGGAAGTGAAAAAATTATGAAAGGAGAGAAGCAAATCTCAAGCTTTGATTTCATCATAAATGAATGATATTAACATTCATATGTGATAAATGTTACTCAAAATTTAACATTCATCACAAATGAATGTTAAAAACGTTTTTTATAAAAAAAAATCAAGGGCTAAGATTTGTTTCCCTCCTTCCCCAATATTTGAAGCTTCCCTATAGATCATTCCCCTATAAAATAAAATTTAAATAACGCATGATTCATGTACTAATTTTAACAGCTTAACTATATTTACACACAAAAACAATATAATAATGGACACTCTTAGCATCATATTTACACTATCAAAAAGGACTAGCGTCATGTATTAAGTTTGTTCATTATTATCTAGTTAAACTATATTCTATGTTCAATAATATTTAGAAAGAGGTTGTTGAATAAACGATTCATTTACAATTCGTTTGATTCGGTTTGAGTCCAGAATAAATTATTCTTTGAGATTCTAGTCTAAATTTTGATTTGGGGAACTAAAACTAGGTAACCAGCTAACACCATTTTTACATCTCATGTAGATGTTTTAATAATAATAATAATAATAGATAAAGAAACTCATTTTAGTTTGTTTTTAGCATCATGTGAACTAAACATAATAGAGAAAAGTTTAAAAATAAAAATGTAACTATGCAAGTCATGCCACATCGGTGCCATAAGAACCTTTTCTTACTTCATTTTCTTTTTATAAGATAATCAAATTTGTAAAATGTTTAAATTAGTATTTTGTTGCTTTTGTTCACATTAACCGAGGGCATATTTTTTATTGAACCGGAAACATGTTTATATAAAAACTTCAAAACATTAAATAAATATTACTATTTTTCTTTGAGCATCGGCCGTCGGGGGCTTTACTCCTGTAGCCCTAAATAAATTCGCCCCTGCCAAAAACTATATTCAAGAACAAATATTTTGACTGCCCCTGCCGGAAACTATATTCAAGAACAAATATTTTGACTGCCCCTGCCAGAAACAATATTCAAGAACAAATATTTTGACTGCATAGGTTGGATGCATGTATAGCATATTATGATGCTACTTGTACACTTGAGATTTGCAACAAGATTCTCAACTATTTATTGACACCAAATTTTGAATACATAATAATGATGTCCCCTTTCGATGTTCTTCGACACACTCCATTTTCGTGGTGTTGCATCATGGGATTAATATATGGTTTTCAATGTTAATGCTTCCTTAAAATATTCCAACACTTTCTATTGTTTTTTCTTTTAAAATTGAAGGTAAGTACGAACACACTTCTTTATTACGAATATATATTAATCAATAAATATATAAAATTGTCACATTTCTAAAATTTAAACTCCGATTTCATGATTGGAAGAGTCACCACAATACCACTAAGTCTATGGCCATTTGATTCCTATTGTTTTAAATTAAGCTACTTTTTTATATCATTCAAAAATGGTATGATCTAATTATGTATAACAGTTGATGTTATCAACCTAAATGTATGTAATCTCACGATAGTGACGAGAATGTAATCGTGTGTTAGCTATTTCGTCACTAATGTGCATGATTAGTTGTAATGCTTCAAATTAATTCGCTTGGTTGGATGAGAATTGAACATTCTTATAGCACTAAGAGCCAGATTTTGTGTTCTAGAGAAATATAGATCGTCATTTACTTATAAGAGCATGATTTTATATAAACATCATACACAATAATTAAAAAGATTAAGCGTGAGTTTAACAAAATCGTAATCGTATTTATTATATAGTTTGTCCATGATCAAGATACTAAAGTTTTACTTCGGGCCCTGATAGTAACCATGTAATTGTAATATAGAAGAAAAAATGGAGTAATTATTTCTTTAATCATGGTACATTTTTGCATCAGCAAAGGTAAAACAAACAAACATTGAGACCCTCAATGCCATAAAAAGAAAGTGTGAGATGATGGACTTGAGTGGAAGAAGGAACGTTAGATTTTAATTGTTAATTTTTGTGATAAACTGTTTAATTTTGAAATATTGCATTTTAAGTACACACTGTATTTTATATAAAATTTAGTGTTGTTAAGATGCAACGAATAAAATTTGTTCATACTGATTGGACTAATAAAATTTGTAATCACATTTTTAATTCTCAATTGTAAACTGTAAAGTAAATAATAACCAACAAAATAGGACCAAGTTTGGGAGATCATCATTATAAAAGTGTAGATCATTGCAGTTAACTTAACTGTAAGAATACTTATGTGTAGTAAGACCATAATCAAAGGGCGATTTTATATATTTTAAAAGGCTAAAGGGTAAAATATTATTTCTTTTCTAAAGATATAATTTTGGTGTAGATAGTTATAATAAAGTTTCAAACTATATAGAAAGTTACTATACACAACTGAACAAGGAAGAAGCACCATCTTGTCGGTGTTCATTGTTATCCTAGTTTCTTCTTCTCTTTATCTTTTTAGAATAACAAATGTACACTAATTTCACGCATTATATACGTACAACTACACATACATTTTCATTATACATAATGGTACATCATCTTGTTTTCCCCTTATTTCACAAAATGTTAGATTTAAAATTATGGTGTGGACTATACATGAGTAAAAATATCTACTATCTACTATTATATTCTTTATAACAATATATATTATATTATATTATATTATAATAATAATTATATGAGGAGAAAACAATAGAAGGAGGTCAATTATTTGAATTTTATGACATTGTTGGGATCAAAGACTTCATTCCTAATATAGGTTTGTAGGTTACTATTTGTATGAGTGTTTTCCCCTTATTTCAAACCATCATCCTTGCACCCACTTTCTTGTCCTCAAAAGTAAGTACTCAAAAACTAAGGTTTTTGGCCCCTAATAATTAACACCCTAGTAAAATAATTTTTTGTTTCGTTTGTAGGAAGTAGTTGGAATGTTTGTAACGATAAAATAATAATTCAATGGATGAACACTTATAATGTCTTGTCAAATGGAGTTTTCTATTACATTAAATCAAGATATATTATAAGCTTAAGACTTGAGTTTTTTAAACTGAAATCCGAGTGGATCTTTAACCATGTATCTTTCTTACCTATTCGTCAGCCCACTCCATTATCGTGATAGCTATGGAAATCTCTTACTTGACTTCTTAGAATTGATTTCGCTTACAATCTTTCTTGTCAAAGATATATAACTACTGCCAATGTACTTAAATGGAAAAATCTAAGCCTTTTGAAACTAACTATTCAATTCACACTTAGCAAAACCAACCCCATAAGACAAAAACTGTAGCCAAAGTTCCCCTAAAAGTGTGTGGATCATATAACTTCTACCACTAATGCACCATGATGGTGGTGTGCTTTACGAAATGACTAACACGTCAACATCGTTATAAAGAAGAATATAATAGACAGTATTATTGGTTCTCTGATCGTATGAATACATACATACAAAACAATGACCAACAAGACACGTGTCTAACTCTTTATTTGAGATTTCATATCAACCCATACTTAGTTTTAATACTTAAGTAAGATAAGATAAAGAAACCACGTGAATTCATGTCAGTTTGAGTAAACAAGTGTCTATCAATCTTCTATCACTCTCGAAGGCAATCCCACTCAAGATTTTTTCTTAAGGTCAAACTAATGTGATAGGACAACATTTGAATTTGAATAGATATTAAAATAAAAGTCATATTTATTTATTATATATAAATATGAGAAATGGTTATAATAACACTACCGGCTGTCATTAATCTTAAAATATAGACAAATAAATGAATTCATACTATAACAAACTCAATGTTCTCGAGATAACTGATTTGAGAATGATAATTTGTATAATGTTCGAACTTTCTAATATCAATGCTAATATTAATGAAACTAAATGTATAATACAAATAAAATGTGAAAAAAACAAGAAGAAGAAGAAGTTTGGACCACAAATTTGGACATCAAGGAAAACGAGAATGGACCATGTAGGGGCTGTCTTCCGTCTTTCACTCTCCACAAAGAAGCCCACGTGACACAAAATTAGTCGCAATTGATAGGAATCTTGTCATATATTATTTAGACTAGATTTAGATTAAATTTGACGGATATTCTTTAAAAAAAAAAAAAAAAAGAAAAAAAAAGAAAAAGAAAAACAAGATCTTCAACGATTCAATTAAATATAAGCATTCGTAATCAAACATGGATCGATGCCCACTTTTGGTAATACATTATTTTAAATTTATGAGAATCGTTAATAATTGTCCCAAATAAGAAAAATATAGGCATTTACTAAACTCAGTTTTTTTTTATATATAATTGTAAATCTCATTTAATATATCTTAAATAAAATGAAAATTTCAATGTATTAAATGTAAATTACAAGTGTATTAATTAATAAAATATTAATATTAATAAATAACCATTTATACTTTGTGTTTTTTATTAAAATTTATTTAACTATCATGCCTTATTATCTCATGCATGTTACTAGTTTAAAAGCTAATATTGTATATCATTATAACATATTTAGTTTATAGTTTTACTGTTTTTGGTAAATTGTTAAAAATGATATTTAACTTTACACCAACTTCAAATGAGTTATAATACATACTTATTTATTTTCAATTGAAGGTAATTAAGTCTTCTATAATTGTCAAATAAGGACTTTTAACTTGTTGATCCAGTAACCGATTTTCAACCATATTTTTATATAAATTCTTTAACTGTAAATCAAATTTAATAATTTTGATAGATTGATATTCTTCAAATAATTTCAACAAAATATCGAGTTGAAAGAGAGAATTTAGAGTTGGAATTAGTAGAGAGATTTCTTTTTGCAACTATCAAATGTCATATAATTTATTATTGTACATGTTTTCAATCACACTTTGTAAACAAATGAACTGTTTTTTCAACAATTATATATAAAATAAATGACCTTGTTTTCTGAACGACAACACTTAAAACACTATTATTTTTCAGATACAATCATATAGCTAGAAATAAATAAATTGATACTACTTTTGACTTTCTTGCAAACGGGATAAGGTTACGTTACATCAACCATAATCTTATAATCGTACGTTACATCAGTGTAAGATGTGGCAAAATGAGTTTGTAACATAGTTAAGTTAACAGAAACTAGGTTGATATAATTAATGATATGTAACACAGGTTTCTTCATTTAATTCATTGTAATTTTTAAATAGTAAAAAATAGTTAACATTTGTTACACGAGTTAATGTCATTGTATTCGTGCATTAACTCGCTGTCATGATTTAAGATTGAAAATATAAAGTTATTAAACTAGACTAGAGATTTTAGATTGTTTATGAAAGTTCAATTTCATTTATGTTTAATGTTTAGTTAAAAAATGAATGAATTTCATACAGTAAAAACATCATTCGTTTACTCGTTTATGTGATGTGATGAATTTGGTAATCCAAACATATGACAATCTCGAATCATTTTCTCATACTATACAGTTGTACATATTAATAAGATCTTTTGAAAATAATTAAATAAAAAATAATAATCAGAAAAGTATATGTTGCTCGGGTTGATTGGTCCTAAAGTTTAACGTGCCCAATGGGTGGTCAAATATCTCAAAAGGCATCTTTAGAGATCTTTAGACCAACAACATAACTTGTTTGACTAAAATTGGAACTCAATAACAAAATGGTACGTACAGGCCTCTATTTCTCTATATTTGTATTGTATTAAAATGTAAATTTTGGTAACTTACTCTATATAAGAGGGCTAATTAATTTGCTAATACTATATACAATAATATAAAATGAATACAAATTTAAAACCTAAAATTTACGTTCACAATTTTTTAAATGACAAACACATTCTTTTCAAATTAAAATTATATCAAGTAAAATTTAAAATTATAACTTCTTAATTGGCGAGTCACCTTATTATAAAACCATTATACTCTTGTTTCTTAAATAAACATACATGTTGCTCAAAATAATAGCATAATAGATGTACATACATACTTGAACCGTTTATTTATTTAGATTTATTTTAGTTTATAGACCTATAGGAATTGTCAATTCATTAACACAATCCTACTATATTTGTATTCAGATTTATACTACTAAACTTTGAAAAATGATTTGAGCTTAAGTTTTAAATAATTTGTATTCGAGTAAATTATCAAAGTGATTTTCAGAAAATATGTTCTGTTACACAATTAGTCCCTCTTAGAAAGTAAACATGTAAAAGAATATAAATGGTATTTTAATCATTTCATATGAATGAGGAACTAATAATTTTATAAAAAATAAATTTTTAAGATTGAAGATGCCAAAAACATTACTAAAGAACTGAAATTACCAAAAGTAATATAATGTAGGGGATCATTTTTGTAATTTACTTTTTGTATTCACAACTATATATCTAGGTTTGGATAAGAGTGAGAATTAGTTAGCCAAAAAAATTATAAATTTCTATATTATATGGACTAAATTTTAATAAGTATGCAATCACAAATGACCTAATAATCTTTGTGACCATCAATTTCTTAAGGTTGAGGATATGAGTCACTACACATATTGTCCATAGAAAACACACAAAAACTGGAAAAGTTTTCAAAAAGTTGGCAACTAAAAGATAAGTGCAGTAGGGTTTGCCAAACCTTTTGCAATTACTTGTCAATACAAAATCACTTTTATATATCTTTCATGTGAAAAGTTGGTTTCAATAACTAACACGACCTTTTTCAACAAAACTAACCCGACATATATACTCATCTACGCGTTTTACAGATCATATTTGCGACTTCAAGAATCAGTATAGAAACTTAGTTAAAAATCGTAACAAGTACTTTACAGTTATTTCAACAACTTTTTTTGAACGATAAGTTGTTACTTGAATCTTCAAATCTGATTCACTCGGCCTTAAGTACTCAAAACTATAAGCGTAGAAATGGTAAATTCGTGTCTAGATTTAGTACTTGCATGGTGAATTACCGAGTAAAAAGTTTTGATGACAAATTTTTTTACTATCTTTTCATTTTCAGTGGAAAGCAAAACTTCATTAGCAAGTGCATCCTACATCATTCCATTCCCTTTATAAAGCTCTCAAAAACCTCTCTTTTTTCATGAAAATTTAAACACCATCTTCTTTCATAATACAAAACAAAACAAAACAAACAACCTCTCATTATCTCTACCACCAACAACATGCTTAAACACTCAAATTTTGTTTTCAAGATTCTAATAGCCTTCATATTGGGCTGCAATTTTGATAGACACAAAATCTTTACCAAAAACTTTGCTACCTCAACTACATATCTTCCAAACCATGCATCAATTACTTCATTAATGGGAAACTTGAAACTTGATGGTGAACTTCAATTTGACAACCTTCATCATGCAGCTAAAGATTTTGGAAATAGATACACTCACGTCCCTGCAGCCATTCTACACCCGAAATCAGTTTCTGATATTTCTAATCTCATTAACTATATATTCCAGATGGGACCCACATCCGGTTTAACCGTTGCACCTAGAGGTCATGGTCACTCACTTGAAGGTCAAGCTCAAGCCCATCAAGGAGTGGTCATAAATATGGAATCACTGGCTAAATCTCAAGAAATGCATTTTCACATTAAAGGCGATACAAAAACGCCTTTTGTGGATGTATCAGCTGGTGCACTTTGGATAAATATTTTGCACGAGAGTCTTAAACATGGGTTTGCCCCAAAATCATGGACCGATTATCTTCATTTAACGGTTGGTGGTACGTTATCTAATGCCGGAATTAGCGGACAAGCTTTTAGACATGGACCTCAGATCAATAATGTCCATCAGCTAGAAGTTGTTACAGGTAATTCCATTAAACTTATACTTGTGTGTCAGTTGCAAAATTTTACAGATTTTGCAAAAAGTTTGCTACTTTACTACCAAATAACAACAATAAGTGGCAATGCCACGATGCCATATGGATGATAGGGCAATAGTGATGACAAACTAACAACATTGTCATATTATAGACTTTATTTGGGGGACCAACTAAAAAGAAAGTACAAGTATAGTTTTTGGAACAAATGGGTATTTGAAAGAGACTACTCTTGACGGGTATGATGGTAAATTTGCAAAAAAATGGTTAAAAAAAACAAATAATATCATGCATCTACTCAGAAGCCCACTAGAGCAAATAATAAAGATTTATTTAAATTTGGATTTTGCAGGGACAGGACAAGTAGTTACATGTTCAAAAGAAATGAATTCTGACCTCTTTTATGGTGTTCTTGGAGGACTTGGACAATTTGGCATCATCACACGAGCTCATATTTCGCTTGAACCAGCACCGAAAATGGTAAAAGATTATAGATTTCGGTTCATGATCTGTTTATAGAAATGGGTAATCAATCTTTAAGCTAATTTATTGATTTTTCGACAGGTAAAATGGATCAGAGTTCTTTACTCGGATTTCACTACATTTACAAAAGATCAAGAGCAATTAATATCATTAAATGCTGCATTCGATTATGTTGAAGGGTTTGTTTTGATTAACAGAACGGGCATCCTTAATAACTGGAGATCATCTTTTAAAAACAAAGATCCAGTCCAGGCTGGTCGATTATTTTCTGAAGGAAAAACCGTTTACTGCCTGGAACTTGCCAAGTACTTTAATCTAGAAGATACCACTACAATCGACCAGGTGATTTCAAAGAAGCATGACAATGACAATTCCTGGAAGTTGAAAAATGAGCTGGTCAGGCGGGTTGGGTAAGACAACATGGGTAATACTTGGGTATGGGTCAGGTTGACCGAAACTTTTGTTGTCAATAAACTTGCATTTTTTATCCTGTCAAATCTTATTTCAGTACTAATATGTTAGAGGTTGTAAGCATTAAAATTGAAAATACACTTTGGGCAACTTTCTAACCATTGAACCCGTTTGACCCATTTCCTTTCAAGCTAAATTTTAATTTTAATTTTATTTGTTTGACCCGTTAAAGAGAAAACATGACCCAAATCAACCCATTCATAAGGGTCGAAACTGCCACCTTTAAGGTTCTAACCATTCCCTTTAACTGTAACCTATACTAATTATGATATACATTTGTTTATATACAGAAAGTTGAAAGCTTATTGTTGAAACTGAACTACAATGAATCCACCCTCTTCATATCAGAAGTGTCGTATGTGGAGTTCTTGGATCGAGTACATGTGTCTGAGTTGAAACTGCAGGAGAAGGGACTATGGGATGTCCCTCATCCATGGTTGAATCTTCTTGTTCCCGAAAGCAAAATTCACAAATTTGCTAGCGAAGTTTTCGGGAAAATTCTCACTGACACTAGCAATGGACCTATACTCATCTACCCAGTTGACAAGTCAAGGTAACCTTCAAACCGGAAGGAAAAACAAAAAAAATTAAATTGCTAAACTTATTTACATGATTTATGTAACTTTTTGTAGGTGGAACACTAAAACATCAATGGTAACAACGGACGAGGATGTGTTCTACTTGGTGGCGTTTCTATCGTCAGCAATGCCATCTTCGACAGGTACCGATGGCCTAGATTACATTCTAAGCCAAAACAAAAGGATTCTAGAAGTATGTGAAACGGCTAACCTCAAAACCAAGCAGTATTTGCCTCATTACAACACTCAAGAAGAGTGGAAAAAACATTTTGGGAGTCGATGGGAAGATTTTGTTAGAAGGAAATACACATATGACCCTCTAGCAATACTAACTCCTGGACAAAGAATCTTCCAAAAATCAATCAGTTTTTTATGACGGTGACAACTTGTATGAATGAAACTATAAGTATTCACCATCAAGCTTGAGTTAGATATGCGTTACAAAGCTACGAAATTATTAAAATGTACATATTACTCGGAAAAAAAGAATTGTAATTTCGACTGTAGAATTTGTAAAAAATGGGAAAACATATAACAATGTATGTTTCCATCATGTTGGTTAGGACTTAGAAGTAACTTTATGCGTAAATAGCAATTAGGCTTTCTTGCAGGGACTTGAACCTTAGTACTCCTATAATTTTTGTTCAGTTTTAATATAATTTTGTTTATGAATCAATCAAATACTTCTATATACAAATATCACAAATATTAGTTCTGAATCATTGACATTACTAGTAAAGAAAGCCTAATATAATCTGATTCTAATCTAATATTCTCTCTTAAGGTACAAACTTATACTAACTTTATACTACGTATTTTCGAACCATAATATCTCAACCCTTTCCTGAAATGGATCTTTCCTTTGCTTTTATTCAACAAATTTTCACATATTGAATCATGGGTCAAAAACAGATACAAGAATAAAAGCATGTTCTTGTTAATGGGGATAATATAACTAACTAACAAACCTAACTCTATCTTCTAACTGATATATAATTACTAGTCCTGATACATTGCTCTATATAATGATAGGCCTTGACAGTCCGAAATCCGTCTTAATCATTCAACTACATTATTGACTTTTATTCATTATGAAAGCAACAAACTTGATATAAACATATGAATCAATAATTTGCCCACATTTCATGAAACATCTAGGCGTTGCTTACTTTAGAAAGAAACATAGCACTACTATACACACTCAAATAATGAGGTTTTTCTTTCTCCCAAGATTGGGTTTTAACACAAACATGGGAAATATTGTTTTAATTTTTGTGTTACAAGCTATATGTTGAGTCTTGCATATGCTTGTTTTATCATATTTTTGTTCATATTCATACTAAACTTTTAAATGATTCTACATAATATGTATGCCCTTAATTGTTCTTACAGTTCCCCTTAATGCAAACAAGATTATATAACTATAATGGGTTTCATTTTTCTACGTTCTCCCTTATTTAAGAAAGAACATTTAATGTTCTTTGTTTCACATGTCTAAGAATAATGATATTAAAGGGTTCACTCACACGCAACTTGACAACAATATCAAATAATAAAGAAATTTGCTTTTTTCCCCCCGTAATATTGTGTTTTAACCGTTTTTGTTATTTTAATTTATTCTTTTTGCAATTTTTATCCATCCGTTTAACTATCGTTAAGTCACATTAAATGACTCATATACCCTTCGTCTTCCTCCTTGTTCCATCATTTGTCAAAAGCCTAATTTCAGAAAAAATACCCATCTTCTTTCCGTCTCTTGTTCATCCCCAAATCAAAATCAATATCTCCCATGCCCAACACACCTTCGTTTTTCGGTAACCAAACGATTCCAACACCTTCATTTCTCTCTCCGGTCACCCGCTCTCTCAACCTCCATATCTCCGGTCGAAGAAACCCAAACAAATCTGAATATTGATGGATGGTGGCGGCGGTTGAAGAAAAATCCAATGGCGAACATGGTTCAATCGATTCCGTTCGGTTAGATTCCGTGAACAAAGTCGCGAAACCTGGAAAATTGCAGTCCTCGTTTTTCCGGCCAGTTATATTCCGACGACAGTGGTGCTTGTGGTTGTTGTGGTCAGAAGGAGATGGTGGTTGTGGTTTCTATCGCCGGAAAAAGCAGATCCAAACACATTTGCGATTTGAAATTTGTCTTTTTTATTGTGTTGAAGATGAAGATATAAGCGTTTTGTTGAAATTTGATGATTTTCTTTTTTGAAAATTGTTGTTTAGGTGGCCTTGGGTGAATTGTTTTGTGATTTTAGATGTTTAATTGTTGTATCCAAACCATAAGTCCGATGAGTGTTGGTTTTGTGTGATTTGAACTCATTTGAATACTGAGTTTCACAGTAACCAAAAATGTTTTGTGTTTGAAGATGAAGATGAAGGAAAAGAGTATTTTGGTAACTTCCTCGTATTTAACGAAATCTTTTGACGAAAGTTATGCGGAGGGATAAAAATCACAGTAACAAAAAATGTTTTGTGTTTGAAGATGAAGATGATGATGAAGGAAAAGAGTATTTTGGTAACTTCCTCGTATTTAACTAAATCTTTTGACGAAAGTTATGCGGAGGGATAAAAATTACAGAAAATGAAGACCACAAGGTTAAAATTGTGGAGAAGATTCTTAAAGACAAAATCGACCAAAACACACAATCAGAGGGATACAAAATGCAAATTTCTCCAAAGAATTATATGCAGTATTTTAAGACTATACATATAATACATAAAAGCAAAATAAGGAAAGTGGCAAACTTGGGTCTATAAAGAAACTAGTCAAATAAAACCTTACTGCAAAACAATTAAGACAGGGTACTTCTACATCAGTACCATCTTCCATCAATTGATTCACAAGATACTAGTATTTTTATCATAGACAATTTTTATTTAGACATAACTTGTACACAATTGTCAACTGGACAACTTCCCGTGCCAATTTCAACCATAACTTGTATGAAAAACATTTCTAACTGTTTATATTATCCATTACCGGAGAGGGGAGTGGTGGCATTGCCACTAAATCTATATTTTCTGCTTGTAAAACATTCATAACAGCGATCCCAGATTCTACGTTGCCAATTTTCCTAGATGAGTTGCTAACTATTTTGTTTGATGACATAAATGCGTCCTTAGATAGACTTGCCTGTACGGACTCAATCAGAGAACTATAAACACCAGACTCCTTTAATCCTTGCATAATCACCTGTTTAAGTAGGTAACGGTATGATGAAAATGAACAATAAGAGAAGTGAAAAGAACAGAAATGGAAAAGATGTGGACTAGAGGTGGCAGCTTCGACCCGTCTTCTATGGAAACGGGTCAAACAGGGAATATATGTAAAATTTAGTTAAGCATGAAAAAGGTCAAACGGGCCAAGGGGGGTCAAATATCATCTAACATGTAGTCAATAGCCTACAATGATTTATATCAGTTCATTAATAAAAATTAAAATCATTATTATAATTATCCTTTTTAAAAAAATACAGTAATTAAAAAAAAAAACAATGAAAAAGATAAGGACAAGAATGCTTGATGGGTCTGGCTGACCAATTTCATCCGTAGATAAAGAGGACCCATCTTGACCCGTTACCAACCCCGCCCCGATAGCCCACCTGTAATGAGGAGGATGGAAATTGTATTTACCATAGGAGCATATATACGGGTTAAGATTCCTTCTTTTAAGAGTTTCTTATTTAGATCTTTGTCCATCCACACAACATGTTCACGGTACCTGAAGATTATATGATCATTAGTCAACACTAGTATTGCACAAGTGTTATGATATTCATGGGACGAAGGCGTATATACTAGTGTACTATTATATGGCTTGTGAATTGATATAATGCGACAAGATGTATATAAAAAAATCAGGAGTGAAACTACAACCGCACTGTGGAAGACAAAGATGACATAGGAACTTCTATAACTCAAATATATATTACTTTACAAAAATACAGATTAGTGTATTTGGTTGGAAAATTTCAAAACCAAATGAATTTTAAAATCTATAATTTGTTTTGACAAGGTTATTATTATTGTATTAAAGCCCTTTCTACATTTTCAACATCAACTTTCGTCTATTTCTGATACTAGTAAGCTTTAATGTAGCTAATGAATGTTCTTAGGACATCTAATTTATGCATGTCAATTTTGATAGAGAAAGTCATTTGTTTTTAATTCATTAAGTCAAAGAATGACGATTAATCTAATATTAGAATTCCAAGTACTCAAAATTTCATATAGTTGATGAAAATTCTTATTCTTTCAAATCATGAACAATTTACTAAGTACAAAATTTATTAACCAGATGGAATCTCATCTTGATAAGTTGAACTATGAAAGAAGTTTTAATGATGATTCTTACCAGTTTAGCATATCCTCCTCCGTTGCACTTGATGCAATTACAAAAGCCTGCAGAAAATGAAACCCATAAAGATTTTTTTTACGGTATATATGATAAACAGTCATGAAGTGATATTATTTACTATTGTGATAACTTGTATCCCATGCTTATCACCATGATCATCTGTAGTAAAAACATATTAAATAAAGAAAAAATACATTGAAGCTTGTAGAATACATTCATACAATCACTATGCTCAAGAGACATTGGATGTGAGAAAATGACTAATTGACCTTCAAACAACACATTTGATCATTAATTAGGAAAAGAAGGCGAGACAACAGAAGCATCAGTACTCACATCTCTATCAAATTCCAAAAAGAAGCACTTTTTAACCCCTTCTATTGTAGGCTTGCAGCGACATCGATCACGCCTTGATGTCAAATACGAAAACTTGGCATAGGTGTAATGAAGAATCGCAGCCTCATCAAATCTTATTTGGCTAAACAATAAACATCTGGTGACATTACTAATATACCCCACAAGAAGATGGAATTGTCATTGATATATGAAATAAGGAAATGATCATACTTTGGATACTTCATATAGTTATACCACCTATGTGCACCATTAGGACGTAAATGTTGTTGGACACGAGCAGCCGACTTCCCATTTGAATATGTCAAAAAGTAGCCCGGATTACCACGAACTGATTCTTTGTAGTTCCTAGAGTACGTTTCCTCCATAAGATGGTCAAAATTCTTTTTAAACATTGAGACCTGCAAAAAAGAATACATGATTATGCATATTTCAGGTGTCCCTATTGCTTTGATTTGTATAAGATAATACCTCAGTGAAAGGTTCATTTATGTCGTCTCGTTCAACACAGCTTTCCTGAAACAATGAAATGAATATAAGATAAAGTGATCATGTGAAAAAATTAAGTACCAAAAAGGGCATCTGAAAACTTACATAGTTTGGAAACACAACCATATCAACATTTTCAGGAACATCTAATAAAAGCTGTGTAAGAGAGTATCCACGAGTTCCTGCTGGATGAATTAACTCATCTGTATCCAGATGAATAATCCACTCCATATGAGCTTCCTTGAAGTTTACAAAAATCCATTCAGTCGTGTTTACTAAACTTAGAGAGAAAAGAAGAGAAAAGAAGATCATACCCTAGCCATAACAATAGCTATTTCTGTATTAAGATACTGCTTGACAAATAATTCATTGTTGCATGGTTTGTAGAAGTATGTTGACATATAAGTCTCATTCCACATTCGGCTGAATATTTAAATTACAATTCATCAGAATCTTGACTAAGAAAATTAAATTAAAAACTAAATGGAAATGAGACTACCTCTTTGCTTGTTCTTCCTCGAGTTCTTTTGTCCTATGTACCAGTTTCACCTCCTGCAATAAGAAGAATATAATGTATTTATAACAAATGACAGAAAAGAAAGACAGTCTTTAAGGTAATGGGACTGGAAAGGATAATATAACTAAGACTCACAGGAATGGACTCTAGAACTTTGGATACACCTGGGGTTGCAGCTTTCCCTTCAACAAACAGAATGAAATTTGTAACACCAATAACTTTATGATAGAATATCCATGGTAATATTTGCTCTAAGCCAGCTGAAGTGCTTGAAGTAATGCATATCTGCCATTCAACAAATTCTAGGTATGACTCAAATACAATAACTATATTTTCATAATATAGTTCGCCATTAACTACAAGTTTATGTTAAGACATTTTTTGCAGCTATGACATATCAAACTAAAATATGTATTCACTATAAGAAATGTGAAATTCATGCACAAATTCACTGTTCGTAAATTTCAGTCAAGACTTCGGTATATATGACAATACTCAGGTGAATTTAGTCCCATAGTTACGAATTAATAATTAATAATTTAATTGAAAGGAAAGGAAATGGACTTGCTTTCACATGCTTCTGTAGCTCTTTTTTATCAGCCAAACCACATAAAGAGTAAGCAATCTCCAAATTAATTGATAATCAAAACCACATCAACTTTCCATAAATGTGTCAAGCAAAGATTTTCAAAATAGTGGACTGTTTATGGTTTATGAATAGGTCCAACATTTTTTAGTTACTATTTAAATCATATTTTAAATAGTAAGTTATATTTTATTATATTAAAGTTTGACTATGTGTTGTCAAATAAATTCGTTTGCCTATAAGGAAAAAAACTTATCATCAATAAAATTGACCTATAAAAGGAAGTAAGTTTTCCCTAATCCAATCACTTTTTGGAATGCAAATTGACAAAAAGCCATAACTTTATATAATGTTACAAATAAATCAAATATTGAATAAAACATAAAAGCATTGAATACATTAAAATCGTTTCCTTTTTTTAAATTTGTAACTCCACAGCTCTACTTCTAAGACATAAAAGATACTTTTTTCTTCTATATATGGTAAAAAAATCATTCCAATTATCCAAATCAACAAATGTGATTTGCATCCGATTCTCCATATCAACAAGCAAAATCATTATTGATTTTCTCAAATAATAAAAAGTTATAGAAAACTAATGTTGAATACCTTAGGTTTAACATCAGACTTATAACTAAATTTCCAATCTCTAAAATAAGGAAAGGAAATAGAACGGCTTTGTCCCAAAGTCTCCATGCAATTGGAGGAAGTGTGGGAGGTGACTTTGAAGGTGGTGGTATCCATACCCACAAATTCCGGGTCACCAATTTTGCCATGCCATTGAACGATGAATGCGAATGCTGCTAGCGAGAAAAGAAGTGATAGTAAAAATAAGATTCTTGGAGTGAAAACTTGAGAAGATTGAGATAATGATGATGAAGATGGACTGAGTTTGATAGATGAATAAAGACCTGCCATTGATGAATAGAAATGGTGAATCCTAAGGTTTTAGAATCATAATGTAGTGTATGTTTTTTTGTGAAAATTGCAGATCAATTATGGCGTGTTTCAGTAATGCTCTTTGTTGCAAAGACAAGAAGAGTTTCAAAATGACCTTCATGCAACATGCAAGAGCTTTTTTATAGTTGGTGACTTGGCATACAATCTTTTATATATATATATATATAAAATAATAAAGTATATTTATCCCTCCCTACTAACATATATAAATTTTATCCCTGGACTATTCCTATACATGCAATTTTAGTCAGTTACCTTTTTTGCACAATTTCATCAAAAAGCAGTCATGTTTAATCTATTGAAGGGCCGTTAGTAAGTGGCAATTTTGCCCATTTAGCATATTCATCCTCAACCTCTTTTAACCCCATAAACAAACTTGATCAACTTGTACGAATTATCAAATTTAATCACAATCAAACTAAACACCTGATTCATTTAATAAAAAAAAAAAAAAAATTTACGTCATTTCTACCCCTAATTTTTCATGTGATGCCATTGTATCCACTCACATTTTGCATCCTCCCTACATGTGACTCCCTCCCCACACACATTTCAATCTCTTTCCATGTGACACTCTCCACGCTCACATCTCATGTGACTCTACCTCCCCACTCACACAATGCATAAACCTTTGATTACTTTACTTGCTATTTTTATACACAAAATTAACTAGGCAACGAGCTTAGCTAGTCGAAATTGTAATCTACATGTGCCTCACTTGTAGACAGCTGTGGAGGATGTCATCAAGTAGCTCCTGCTACGACTTGCCATCAGCAAGTTTGACTGGCTGATATTGTCGATTCTATGTACAATAACATATTTTAGAGTTGACGTTGATTATATAAAAGTTGGGATTGGTTTTGGAGATGGAAAAGGTTGTTTAGATTTGACTAGCCCACTGTGTGTATTTCTATCTCGATTACTCGTATTGTTTCTTCTTTGCTAATTTACTTCGATTGATTATTTTATAGAGGTATCAGCTACTGCTATCATCAACTCGCTTTTCCACATACTCATCGTCCTGGATTATCGATTAAACTATTCAAGTACCACTCTTTATATGAATCTTGGAAGTCGGAACAAATTACAGATACCTTAAATCCAATCATAACACCAATGTAACCCCAAACCTACCATGCTTACTGATAAATCTGCATATCCAATTACAGACATAGAATCCAGTAGCAACCTACCATACCTAAACTTATCATATGTTCTTCATCTTCCCAATTTTACAAGCCAAATTACTATAACCTTATTTCGAATACATAAAGTATCACACTTTCAGGAAAAGAACAAAAAAAATGTCAATCTTGTAAAGACAAGACAATTAGTTACAATACATGTACTGGGGAAATGAATTCTAACCTTTTCGATGGTGTTCTTGGAAGACTACGAAAATTCGGCATCGTCACTCGAGCTCAGATTTTACTTCAACCAGCTCAGAAGATTATAAAAGCAGATTCATTTTTCGTTTCGCACAAACTTGACAACCTACACTAAAATAATGACTGTCAATCATAAGTCAAATCTCTCAATTTTTAACAGATCAAATGGATTAAAGTTCTTTACTTAAATTTGCCACACTTACAGATTACAAGAAGTCCAGAAGCAACTAATATTTATTGAGGTCGTAATGGTTCGAGTATATCGAACCACTTAGTTATTTTTGATATTGTTGCCAGGTTTAGAGTGTCTCATCATTGCTATTCTATGTAATTAACATTTTTTATTTTATTTATAATATTCACGGGTATAATCCTTTACTTAAAAAGAAACTAATATCAATCATTCGGACTGTTTTTAAAAAAATCATCATCTAAAATAAACCGAATTGGCCTCCGTTAACTGATGTAGACCAAAATTGATAACACAAATTGAACTTGTTGATTCACACGAATTCCAGAAGCAATTCTACTAACTATCATTGATTCACACTAATATCGACAATTATGATAAATTCAACTCAAAATTGAGAGAAAGATGAACTTTCATCAAAAATCAAAACTAACTGTTCAACTTCTCCAAACCCTAAACAACAACCAGAATTTCGAACGGGCCAAAAAAGATAAATGGGTGTGACTCTAGCCCAAAAACAAAGTCCACATAAATAAGCCTATAACTCCTAAATAAAGCGAATTTGGACCCGAAAGTTGGGTAAACCGCATATGGCATTTAATACGACGTTAGGCTCGGCCCAAGCTTTGATTCGCCAGCTCGTGAGCCTAAAACGGACACTCGTAGCCCAAGTTATGACTTTTTTTGTGAAGTCCTTTTTATTACACGATCTTGGACCTCAAGAAACATAAGGGCCCAATCCTTGCACTTGAGCCCGCATCATTAACATTCTCATTATTACCAAATTCAACTTTGTTGCTTCAAGTTTTCCTAATCATTCATGCAGAAATTCAATGACGACTCAAAACTTACTTTATCATGAAATCTTAAACTGAGACCTATTACTGAACTAATCACTATTTTCAACCTAATTTTACTAAAATTGAAACTTTCAATCACATATATGAACAATCTATAGAATACTAGTAAATTACCCGCTTAATGCAGCGGTAACAAATGATAAAAGCGTAACAATGGTACATGATGATAGTCGCTGGTAGTGGTCGAATAATGATAAAATTGTTTTAACAATTGTTAAATTATAATGGGTATATATTTAATTATTTAATGTTTTATTAGTTTCCATATATATTAAGTCAACAATAAGGGTATAATAGATATTTCGCATCTTTAAAAGTTTAAACTTTCAAAGAAAATGAACAAACTTTTTATAAGGAAGTATAGATATAGATGAACGAAGTCATGTCATGGATTAGTGAAAAGGGCGAAAATTACGGTTTCGAAGAATCAGAAAGTTACCTCCGAGTAGACGATCATTTCAAACATTCCGTTGTTAGACGGTTTACCCCAAATGTATGTCACCATCTTTTTTCTCTCAAATTTTTAACTATATTTCAAATATTTTTAAATTTAAATTGTACTTTAAAATGTAGAATAGTACTCCACATTAGTTATTTTTACACTTTTCTAAGTTTCATTATGAAAACATTTCTCATTAAACACTTTTTCTATTCCTTATAAAACCTTTACTTAGATCACACAAAAATAATATGATATGTCAATTATTTTTTACATGTTAATTAAGTTCCGTCGCGAATATCTTTTATTTTTTATAATAACAACAACAAAATAGGTTAACAAGACAAATAACTAACTTTAGTACTCGAAATCCATAACTATTTTCAAGCTGATGTCAAAGGTTCGAGCTTTTTATGCTATCACTAATTTGTTTGGACTACGTCGATTTGTTATAAATAAAAGTTTCAAGACACATAACTGTTTTTGTAACTGCTATTTGGTAGACAAATATTCCTGCATTGTTCATACACAGAAAAAAAACACATATACATACGGATTGAAGGATTCAATTGCCAGAAACTTACAATATTCTCTTGAGTCATCCCAAGACGAATTTCGTGAACGCAGGAAATTCTAAGGTCGAAATATTGTCTTTGGAAAGTGATTTCCAAACACGATTCACAGATAAATATCCGGTTATCGAATCATATACCCTGTTCATATTTAACAGCGTGAGTAACATCAAATTTACATTATGAGTGTTACGAATTACCTTCTACGTCAGTAACCTAGACAGTTACGTTTCTCAAAGATTGATACTTTTATTTAGACATGACATTCTACAAAATTGGATAACTTTTATATAGTACTCTGTATAATTTGTGCCCACACGATAATGGAGTTATATATGACTGTGGATATCATCCACGAGTGGAGACGGGAGTGGTGGCACTGCAAATAAATCTGTATCTGTATGTGTATCAGCTGCTTGTAAAAGATTCTTAACGGCCATTTGAGCTTCTTTCTTGCCAATTTTTCTAGCAGAAAGACGTGAGGAATTACTAATAATCATGTTGGATGACAAAAATGTGTCCTTTGATAGACTTGTCTGCGCAGATTCAATTAATGAACTGAAAACTCCATCTTCCTTTAATCCTTGCACAATCACCTGTTCAAGTAGTGAATATCATGATGCAAATCAACTACAGAAGTAAAGTTATTTTCAGTATGAGTTGGGTTGACCGGGAAAAAAAAACAAAAAACTTTATCATAAAAATTTAGTGTCAAATATGTATACACAAACAATAATATTTCAATGATAATCAATATTTTTCAATAAAATGATTTAAGCAATACTTCGAGCGACTTTCAACATTAAGTTACATTTGTTTACGGGTTTGGCCCATTAGAGATAATTAAAAGTATGAAACATAACCCAAATCGACTCATTCACAAGTAAATGGGTCAAACAATTGGCAAAAACCGGGGAATGGGAAGATATGGAAGTTTGGAATCATGTATTACCATAGGAGCGTAATTGCGAATTAAAATTCCCTTTTTCATAAGTTTCCTGCTTAGATCTTTGTCCGTCCAAACAACATGCTCGCGGTACCTGAAGGTTAGATCATTAGTATGCTAACTGAATTTCTACCACCAAGTTTCCTCTTTAATTCTTTATATTGGAAGGATATCCAAGACATTTTATTAGTAATCAAACATTGATCAAATAAATGTTATGACTTTTATGGGACTACGGATGAATAATCAGAACTAGAGTTCCAATACTTGAATCTTGACAGAACTTATGAAATTTTTTTATTCTTTTTTCAACCAGAATGACATCCTAATGAGTTCATATTATGCAAGAAAACTGAGTTACAATTCGTACCAGTTTAGCATCTCTTCCTCTGTTGCAGTTGATGCAATTATAAAAGCCTGCAGAAAATGACACTCTAGGGATTAGTTTGTAGAATTTGATAGATGTTTTGGCCATATATAACTTGTTATTGTAAATAATTCATAGTCATGTAAATCACCAAGATCATCATTGGTAGGAAACCTACTGTATTAAGTCTAAACAATAAAGCTTTACTTACACAAAAATCTCACTGATGAACCGAAATGACATCTATTTTTTTTAGATAATGGGTCACAAACGGAAAGGTTTGGTGCGGATCTAAATGGATTGGTCAAGCTGGGATCACCCGAATCACGTTTTGTCCAAAGATGTATGAGTCTTCATAAATACTCAGTGTGCCAAATTTGATTACAAAAACTTCATTTATATCAATAGTGATATGCCAAATTGAATTATATGATTTAGGAGGTTTTATCCCTTAAAGGCACATTTTAGGTAACTTTTGACACCGTTGGCCAGGTTCCTTTAAAGCTGATATATAGTTTTACCTGTGCGATTCATATCAAACAGAATGACCAAAAGGACTATAAAGGAGAAATATCAATACTCACAGCTCTGTCAAATTCCAACATGAAGCAGCTTTTAACCTCTTCTTTAGTAGGCTTGCAGCCACATCGATCCCACCTTGATGTCAAATCTGAAAATTTGGTGTAGGTGTAATGCAGAATCGCAGCCTCCATCAAATTTGATCTCACTAAGTACACACATCTAGTAAGTTATTAATATATGCAACAAGTAGTAATAATAAACGTGTGATTTGAAAATATGGTGAATTTTATACTTTGGAGTCTTCGCGTAGTTATGCCATCTATGTGCGCCAATAGGACGCAAATGTTGTTTCACACGAGCAGCTGACTTCCCATTTCCGTATGTCAAGCAGTAGTTTGGATTACCACGAGTTGATTCTTTGTAATTGCCAAAATATGTCTCTTTCGTAAGGTGATCAAAACTCTTTTTGAACAATGAGACCTGCATAAAATAGTAGTACATGATTAGATATATTTTAAGTGTCCTTAATTCTTTCATTGTAAGATGTAAATCAGGCATTCGTTAAAACCTGACTGAAAGGTTCTTGTATGTCATCTCGTTCAACGCTGCTCTCCTGAACCAATAAGGGTTATTGAATAAAAGGTTATAGTGAAAGTAGCTCATACAAGGTGTTTATGATAAAGATAAATTAATAAAAACATTTGATTGATAAACTTACATAGTTTGGAAATACAACCATATCAACATTATCAGGCACCTCTGATAAAAGCTGTCTGAGAGAGTATTCACGAGTGCCTGCCGGATGAATTAGCTCATCTGTATCCAGATGAATAATCCAATCCATATGAGCTTCCTTGAAATAAACAGACAACATCAATAAGGTGTAGAGTCATCTATTTACATAGAAAAGAAAAAGATCTACCTTTGCCATAACAATAGCCATTTCCATATTT